>CM058042.1:91838970-91925071 GCA_030169165.1 Centaurea solstitialis
CTTAACCTTCATATAAAAGGGTCGAAACGATAGGACCTGTCAAAGATTAATTGGTTTTTTAAAACTTAGATCAATTATATTTTCAGACCAATTATCAAATTAACGTTTATTTGAAAAGGATAAGATGATCATATTATTTAAAACAATTATCAGGTTATTACCAATGTGTAAAAGGATTCGATTTGACCGAATGTCTAGATTAGGACGTGATTGGTCCCCGATAAAAATTGAGGTTTGAAGGTTTAAACGTCCAAACTTGATTTTGCAAAAACAGTGTACATTGGACTTCTAAAACAAAAGTGATATTGATATCTATCCAACACCAATTAGGATGTTAAACTAGATCAGACCTAGCTTTTAGACCGGTTAATGATTTACTTTATTTTGTACCATGTGGATTGATCCTTGTGTATATCTTGTCCCTACAACAAAAGACTCATGAATGAAACCTAATTGTGTTGGCTAATGCCAACTTAACGTTGTACATCAAAAAGACTCTAGAGTAGGAGGCATATTAGACGAAGTGGTTACCGACCTAGAAAGAAGCATATGCACAATTTATGTGTTTAGATACCTAACATCACACCAACTAAGACAATGACACATCGCACTGGTAAATTTAATTCACTTGATAACTCCAACCACCAATCGTCTAGACAGTCGCCACCATGCACCTTTCAACTTTATTCAATCATCCAAGTGATTACGAGTCGTTACCACAAGGACTAAATGTCATAGCTTCCATAGTTACCCTTGTAAACAAGATTGGTGGATCAACGAGAAGCGAATCGTACACATATGTAAAATTGACTAATGTCATGTTTAAGATATCAAAATTTTCAATAAGAAACACACACACACACATATGTGTATATATATATATAAAGAGAGAGAGAGGAAGAGAGGTTCAAACGAGAATACTCCAATTTAGGGAAACACAAGAATACATATATCACATATACTATAGTCAATTACATTTTATTAAGGAGGTATTTTTAAAATTAAGACTAGGGGTGTGCGTTGCTGTTCAAAAAAAAGACCAAGGGTGTGTGTATGACTATGACTTTCCCCATAACCTAGGTTATTGCCAAGGTGGTCTGGCTTTCCGATATAATATCATATGTAGTATAGGTGTTTTCACGTTTTGATAAACTGAGGTGTTCTTGTTTGAACCCACACATATTTGCAAAACATATGTGTATATATATATATATATAGATGAGTTCATACGAGAACGCTAACTATTTAAGAAAACAAGAAAAACTTCGTCAATGTATAAAATCATATATGATTCACCTACAAATCATATGTGATTCACGCGACTTTAACCGCGACTTTAAGTCGCGTGACAAGTCGCTCGCATCCAGTTTTTTCCATTAGTATAAAATCACATGTGATTTTGTACACAAGCGAAATTTTTTTTGCTTTCTAAAATAGTTAGTGTTATCATCTGAACCTCTCTCTCCCTCCCGCCCTCCCTCCCTCCCTCTCCCTCTCCCTCTCTAGGTTAGGTTCCGGTGAGAAACACAATTTTGGTGAGAAGCGTGAAAGGTGGTTATCAGCCGTTGGATGAGAAATTGACGAACATTAAGATGGGACACACCGAAAAAATATGTGTCGAGATGCACCGGATCAATTCGATTTTAAACCGCAATTCATGAGAGGATGTTTAATTAAACGTGATCAACGATTTAAAAACACTTCTCACTAAAAATGATAGTTCTTATAAGATTTCATGCCTAAATATATATATATATATATATATATATATATATGGTTTGTATAGTTTGTACAAACTATCCGGTTTGTAACGGATACGTATATATATAGGAAAATTCAAATGTGAACACTTTTTCATTGTGAACATGAGGACGAATCAGCCACTCATCTGGCTAATAAAGACGGCTTTGACCGGTAGGGCCCCTTTAATAATATCTACCGTCCTATGAATCGCGTCAATTCTTCGTGATTGCGTCCACTGTAACCGAAGATGTGTGGCTGAGATTCGTCTTCACGTTCATATTTGAACCTGAACCTATATATATAACTATATATATATATATATATAATTATTCATTGCTTGCTTGGTACTCTTGGCATGCTGAGGCCACAGGGAATGAAAGTATACTTTTAGATAATTAAATGTCTACCACTTTGCACCAAGCTTAAGGATTTTTATATTATTCAAACATCCAATCATATATTTAATCATACATGTACTTCACCTACGATACTAAATTACATGTATAAAATATATGCAAACCTCCATTTTGGTTGTTTTAAAAATAAATATAAATCTATGTATATAATACACACACTAGGAAACGATCAAATATAAACTACTTTTAGAACTTAAATATTTTAAATCATTGATTTTATTGGTAAGTTAATAAAATTAATTTATAAAATTGTTTAATATGATTAATTTTTGATGAAATTATTTTATATTTTAGTATTTTTTTTATATAGGTAGAAATAATTCTTAATTTTATCTATTTTTTTCATTCTAATGAAATTGATTCATATATTTTTTTTATTTTAATGAAACAATTTAGCAAAAAAGGAATTATACGAAATATTTTTACCAAATTAAAAAAATTCATGAAAGTATTTCATTAATTTAATTAATAAAATCAATAGTTTACATGGGTTATATCTTAAAGATGATTTGTAAAATAAACTACCTTTATAGTTTATACACACATACATATGGTTACGAATTGTATTTATTTAGGAAAGATGTTATTAGTTAATTAAATTAACAAAGTGGATTATGTACCAATTAACAAAAAGATGAGTATCCCCTAATGAAACATTGCATCTTTTGGTAGACTTTAGAATCAAAATTGTGGATGAAGCTTAAAGCAATGTTTGTTTGTTTTTATTTATTTAATAAAACATATTTTTATATTTGAAAGAATCTTAATGATTATCTGTATTTCTTAATACTTAGAGTAAATTACGTACAGAATCGGCTTCATGGTTGAGGAGACTTTGTTTTTCGTCCCTCCAATTTAATAATTGCACAAGTAATTATATGTTAAGTGTCTAACGTGCTACCGTGCTCGTCATTTTGAAGAGCATTTCGCTCATTTTTCATAATTTCTAAAACAAAATTTTGTTATACAAGTATTAGCTTCGGTATAAGTTTGGAATATAAAGAATGTTAGCTCAGTCAAGGACTGATTTTGTAAAAAGTTTTATAAATGTAAGCAATTTATGTGTATGTATTGAATTATATTGTAATGGGCTTAGGAATTTAAAATGTTAAGGGCTTGGGCTTAGGATCCATGTTTAGAAGTATAAATAGGAGTGATTGATGTAATTAGGGTAACAATCTTCACTTTTGTAATTTTGGTTCAGCCGAAAACACCCTTTCAAGGTAATACATGAGAGTCGTTTAGATTTTATTGTTCTTCGTTTTTGTTCTTCGTCATTTTTATTTCTTTTTCAATAATCTCTCTGTATTTTTGATATTCAATCGGTTTTTTGTCGAAATCCCAATAGAAAGCTTGATTCTACAGTTCTTTCAAAGAATGTACTAGCAATGTAACCTCCTTCCCCTAACTCATCCGACCCTATTCATCCTACCTTCGTCAGCCGACCACTTTGGAGCAGGAGCAAGAGTTTGGTCTACCCTACATCTTTGACACTTTGTTTGAATAACCAATCACTAAACCATGGTTTTCTGTTTCCAACTTTTATACAAGAAACAACCCACCATTCCTAATCAAATCAACCTCAGATCGATCCATTGTTAGCATAGAACACCCATTTCTTAGAACCATTATTAATGGTGCCAGAGAGACCCCTTTTGACTTTAGCCACCAAAGTCTTGAAGGCACCACCATTAATAACTTATTCGAACGAGGACGATAACCCAAGTCTCAATTAAAATGGCTTCCAAGTTTCCAAGTTCAAGTTCTTATTACTGGTTATGCCACATGCTTTCTTCTCCATAGATTTGTTTGGCAAATTCTCGAACCACAAAAACGATGAATTCAGTTTCTAGTAGACTGTATTCTTTTTTTGGTATTTGCCAATGAACTCAATTTGCTTCTTATTCATGTATTTGATGAGCGAAAACAAAAGTTTTCCCATACTATATAGACTGTTTTTGTAATTTACTTTAGATGCTTCTGTGTTTAATTTTTAAAAACCACATATCGCTTAACCTTTATTTTTATTTAAGACTTCTTTGATTGAGTTATAACTTAGACATAAAAAAACCTCCTATCATTTCATTTATTCAAAATTTTCAGCACTTAAATTTAAAGCAAAAGTTAATTAAAATTTTAGTAACCTTTTCGGTTATTTTGTAAGAATTTGGTTTTATAAAAGTTGAGGATGACATTTTTAATTCTCCTTTTTTGAAATCTGCTTAATTTCTATCAAAGTCTAAAAATTGTATAATAAAATAATCACAATATTCGTTAATGTAAATCAATTGCTAGACAAATATATACGTTAAGTTTTCTTTTTTATTTCAATAACCAAGATTATGTGCGTTTATAGTTACCAACTAAACACATAATGGTCAATAGTGTTATGACGGATTGATTATTGTTCGGGGGTTCATAGCGCCCTAACCGAGATCGAGCCTTCCCGTGCGCATGCTTGGGGACATTAAGTGGGGCCATGTTTAGCCCCCAAAATTGCCGAGTATTAGTCGAGCTTTGGCCCGGACACCCTTTAAAAGAAACTATAAACACATAATGTACATAATGTACATAATATTGCATGTATGACGTAAAAAGTTGTAAAACATGATCTCATCTAATAAGGCTTCATTGAGGACATATAAGAAAAAAAAATATAAATTATTGATGTATATGAATAAAATATATAACTTTCATTTTGGTCTAAACCTTTATGTATGTGAAAATAACAATAAAATATATAAATCATTGATTAAATAATTGATCAAGAAGCATTGCATTTTCATCAAAAACATTTAAACGGCTAAACGAATTTCATTTTTAACCAAACATTTTAACTTTCTGCACTATATCACTTAACAGAATTTTTTTTTCTAATTCTTATTTGGTACTATATTGAAAATCATGAATATAATTTAAAAATAAAATAAAATAAAATAAAATAATAGCTAGTTGTGGTGCATATATTGGCATGCTAATAAGAAAGTATGATGGTGGGTGGGGGGTGGGCATGTAATGTGTCTCTCCTTTTTTCAGCCAACACCTTCTGCCCTCTTCACTCCCTTTTCCACAAGTTAACCCTCTTACACTAATTCTTTTAACAAATTAATTTCAATTAAATAAGTCTGGTTAAATCAAAAACCGATAGCGGTTACACTTGCACATGCTTCATAATTATAGTTTTTGAAGTAAGAGTTACGTTAGATATGCTCGTGAAATAAAGATTTTTCATAAACAACACGAGTTGCATACATAGGCCTACAATGTATTAGTATACTATGAGTGATGAATGATCGATCTAGAGTTTACTTGTGATCATTTACTGACTTGTCTTTTAAAAAGTATATGTTGTGAGTTGTTAACGAGTTGACTCGACAAGTTAAGATTTTGTTATGGTAGTTGAAAGAATGAATGATTATAAAAATGACAAATAGTATGTAGCGATTTCTTGTGGGGTCGAAACCAATTTCTATGTGAGATGGGAACCCAACTCTCAAAGATTTTGGCAAGGTCTTAAAACAAACAAATGATGCAACTGTAAAGAATAAGTAGAACATAGAGTTTTCTACAATGTAATATTATACATTTTTTTTTCTTATTCTACAAAAATCCTTCTTAATAAGATCTGAGTCTAATAGTGGTTTTAATTTTTGTTAATAGACTATTAGATCACAATACCATGTGATATTGAAGTTCTGTGACTCTCAAAATTAATTATGGGTTTGAACATGTCTAAATAAATGATTAAAATTTCATCAAGAATACAAAACAAAAAATAAAGATGACCTAACATGGTTGGATATTGATTTGAAAGTGGTTACTAATAAAACAATCAACTAAACACATAGTTAAGCTTGCTTTAATTTGAGAAATATAAAACTTAGGTAAATATTTATTTAACAATCAATGTAAGAAGAGGAATGATTACTATCATGATATGATTGAGTACACAAAAAGTTTAATGTTGACATGAAACTGCTTCATTAACTCAAACACCATCAATGCCTATTTATGTTTACCATTTATTATTTTTAAAATTCAAACAAAAAAAGGTTTGTTAAAGTATGGTTTTATGTGGAAAGAAATGTGATATAAAAAAGTTGAATATAAGATACATAAAAACTAGATTAAACTTTACTCTTGGTCTATATGGTTTATCAAAAATCTTGGTTTTAGTCCTTGAGTTCATTTACTACAAATTTGTCATTGTTTGCATTTTTGCTTGGTGTTGATCCTTTCCACTAATGAATGTTAAACAAAATCATTAGTTTAAGAACAATTTTTTTTTCATTTTTTTTCTCATATTTATTTGGACAACACGTAGACCAGCTGTGTGTTAAACAAAATCAATGGTGACCAATCCCCCTTCAACCAATCAACCCAACGCCGATGACGGCCACCAGAAACCACCTCTATCTCACCGTCATTTCATCACCTACTCCAAAAAACGAAAACACTTTCAATTTCGGGTAACTCCACCAACTGAACTAAACCATATTTCTGAACCATTGGTTTTAGGTCTTGTTCTTTTTGCTCATACATTCACCTACGATCTACACAACCTTCATGATTCATTGCTTCCTGAAATCCTCTATAGGTTGCCTATACAATCAATTTTTAGGTTTAAATGTGTTTGCAAAGAATGGTGAACCCTAATTTCTCAACCTTCATTTTGTTGTTTCTATTTCACTACACACGCAAGTTCATCATCTATACCTTTTAGGATCTGTATAGGTATGTTTACGTCTAGATTGACAGATAGAGCTTGAGAAGGAGCAAAGTGGCTAATGGTGCGTTGTGGGCAAATAATAAGGAAAGGAAGGTTGGATATGGAGTTGTTGGGTTCCAGTGATGGAATAGGGGGAGGCATTGGGTTCATCGGTCATGGAAACAGGAAAGATAAGATCGAGGTTGGGAAGGACTAAACTTATCAGATTTTTATTTGACATACCTTTAAAATGAAAAAGAACAAAAGAAAATGTAAAAAGAAGTTGTCCTTAACTTAACATATTCTTTTTACATCTGTTAGTGGGAAGGACCAAAACCAAACAAAAATTTAAACAATAATGACAAATTTGTATTAAATGAACTCTAAGAAGTAAAATCAAGATTTTTGACAAACCACAAGGGATCAAAAGTGAAGTTTACTCTAAAAGTTATAAGAATTATTAAATTGAAGTTGCAATTTCTTTTAATTTCAATTAGGGGTGAGCAAAAAAACCGAAACCCGACCCGACCCGACCCAACCCGAAAAAACCCCGAAAAACCCGACCCCGAAAAAACCCGACCCCGAATTCCCCGAAAACCGAAATCCCCGAGGGTTGATCGGGGTCGGGTCGGGTGTGAAAATTTGTGCCCCGAAACCCGAAACCCGAACCCGAAACCCGATTTTTTAATGTTTTTTAAATATATTTTGTGTATTTATAAAACAACCCTTAATGTTTCATTATTTTTTAAATATGGTAGCAAATGTTTCTGTTTGGAATGCTTCTAAAGTTGTAATAGACTTAAATTATAGCCCAAATCAATTCATCAAAATCAAATACGGCTTTTCTCTCTCTCTCTCTCTCCCTCTCTCTCTCTCATTGCTTCATCGGCGCTCTCACCACCATCAACTTTTAGATGTTGATTTTACTGTTGGTATTTGTTATTTTTCGTTTGTTGGTATTTATTTTGTTACTTTTAAATGTTTATTTTTACTTTAAAACTTGAAAGTGTACTAGGGAAAAAAAGTCAAAATAAAATCGGGTGCCCGAAAACCCGCCCCGAAATCCCCGAAACCCGAAAACCCCGACCCCCGAAAAGTCGGGTATCGGGGCCTGCATTTTTCCCCTGAAACCCGAAATCCCGAAACCCGAAAAACCCGTCCGATGCTCACCCCTAATTTCAATTCGTTAATTAAACTCTAAAAATTATAAACGACAAATAGAAAAATCATTTTATTTTTGAAAACTTTTAAAAACCAATACATTAGACGTTAATTAAAAGAAAAATTCATCATTAAACTAAATAAAATTTAAACAAACTTTTTAATATTTGGATGAGGAAAAAAAAACCCTCATTGTCATGTGGATTTTAGATGAAGAGTGAGAAAAAAATATTTATCTTAACCAACCCTTAGTAATGAACTCATGATTTATATAACCTAGAGTTAAAAATGGTTAGTTTGGTGGGTTTTATAAAATTGGTCTTTAAACTTTTATTAATTACAGAAGAAAACTTAAGTAAGTTGTTCTGTAACAAGTTGTTCCTTCTCTCTAACATCCATCCAATTCATCCTTTAACCTTGAGAACATCTTCGTCCTTTTTTGTCTTTTAACAAGGGGCCAATTTCGTAAAATCTCACAAATCAAGTAGATAAATCCATAAGTAAATTTGAAAAATTAAAATTTTTTAATTTTTATATATAATTAAAGCATAACCGTCCATATGCATGATCGATGGCTATGATTAAAGTTGTGGTGGTTACAAAAATATCTGAAAAACTACCAACTTTAATCTTGACTGTCGATCTTTAATTTGTTTGGTTGTGATGTAGTTTACAAGTTCACAACAAAATAATGATTCACAAATGAAACTCTCTATATATATATAGATTTCCAACTTCATGGCCCATGGGCCTAGATTTCTATGCTTTAATAGGGTGGTAAAAAAGAAATCGGCCCAAGAGGTTGGCCTAATTAAGCTTCAATCATTCGGCCCAACCACGTGCCCAAAAACGAGCTCCCAAAATGAGGTCCATGAAGTTGTTCTTATGATACTCAGCAACAGAAATATAGGAGTTTATTAGAATCTAATTTGATGTATAAATACAAGATTTCAATATTTTCAATTATTTTGCCATATGAAAGCCTATAGAACATTATATATTAGGAAAGCTGAGACAATATCCTAATTAGGATTAAAATTCATAGAAAATAGAAATAAATTGTCATAAAACAGGGATAAAAGTTATAACCATGTCAGTCCCTGATAAAAGAAAAAAAAATGAGAATAAGACGAACATACCCTCAAGGTTACTTGACAGATGAATTAGATGGTCGTTAGAGTGAGAAATCAACTCGTAAACAACAACATAACACGAGTCCTCTTGTATGATAAACGAAGTTTATGGACCAATTTTATAAAAATCAACAAACCATAGGGACCAAATTTGTAATTAACTTTGTAACCTGATCTTTTAGGTAGCGTTTGTTACGCAGACAGGATTGGACAGGACTGGACAGGACAGAACTGGACAGGACAAGAGGGTAGGACAGGACTGGACGGGACATGACAGGACTGGACAAAACAAATGTCTGTTTTGTGTTTGGTACGCCTAGGACTAGACTGGACAAAACTACACAAGTTCCATAAAAAAATTATTTGATAATTTTATATATCACATAATAGTTATAATTAATACAAATAAAGTAAACTTTATAATTTATAAGAAATTTACACAATTATAGATGTGGTAGACGGTGGTGGTAGATAATCGATGGTAGTTGTAGAGGTCGTGGAGGAGGTTGTTGTAGCGGAAGAAGAGGTGGAAGTGGCCGATAGTGGCTACCGGTGGCGGCGGTGACCATGACTAGTGGTGGTAAACACTAAACAAGTATTATATTAAAGTTATATATCAAACGAGTGTTAACTAGTAATATATTAGTTTCTGTCTCATTTCTGTCCCATGTTGTTCCACCTATTTTGGTGGAACAAAAAAACCCCACTTTTTGTCCCATGCTGTCCCATCTTGTCCAATTCTTGTCCCTGTCCCATGTCGCACCAAACGTGGGACAGGGAATTTCTGTTCTGTCCCATGCTGTACCAAACATGGGACAGGAACTTTTGTCCCGTCCTGTCCTGTGCTGTACCACGTACCAAACGCACCCTTAGGGAATACTATATTTATTTATTTTTTGAATATTTATATCATACTTTTAAACTGAATTTGCATTAAACTCATAAGATTTCATAGAAAAATGTAAACTTGCACAAAGAAGTTGACATATAATTTGTTTGCATTTGGATCCACACGATGAACTACTAAGTATAAGGTTCGACTTTTGCTTACAAGGGGAAAACTTGAATCATTTTAACAATTTTGTTACATATGCTAATCAATATTGAAAAGAATACTTACTTATATCTTTTCGATAGTGTTTCTCTAATACTTTATTAAGATATCGTCTTTATTATTAAAATTAAGCATGAATGAAAAAATTATCATTTGCCAACGATTAATCATACTAAAAATGACTCATGTTTGAGAATTAAACGTGAATATAATTTGAGTGATTACTACATGTTATTGATTTAAACTCTTTTTTACTAAGTAATGATTAAATATTAAATTTTATTTCCTGAATACCAAAAAGTGCAAATAGTATGATGTTAAATGTAGTATTCCACTAATAGACTTTTATGGTTGCTGAATTCATTAATTCTATAGATTTATGACTACGCTTTGCGGTCAAAGATGCATTTTTGGTAAAAACATCACCTCGTGTGAAAAGGGAACTTCTTTATTGGTAAGAGGTAATAAGATGTAAGCGACGCTTGCCCTTATTATTGCCAGATTACACGCTTAGAGGTTGTTTATCCAAATGCTTACCATGTCATTTATGTTACAAGGTGAGATTGATAATGATTGAAAATGTTTTAACAACAATCAAGATTTTTACATAGTAAGTGAAAGAAAAGACTCTTACCCGGTTAATATTCACCAATTAAGTATTTGGTAGACGACTCCTAATTACATAGTAGGTGATAAACATGTAGTAAAGAAGTTTGTTGAAGTCAACGACTTCGTCTTTTGATCAATGTTTGATTCATCAATGTGAAATTTTCCATTTCACTGATATGCAAAACGACTTCTTTCCATGTGTTTATGGTTGAATAATAGTCTTTGCCACTGGTACATCATACGTCAGAGCGTTTCTATCATGTCTTAAATCCTCACAATAAATTTTAAAAAAACATCGGTTTGTATTTTTTTTTCTATGCATAATTGTGTTAAAAGAGAGTTCTTTTATCATACTTGAGTTAAAAAAACAAAGGATTGTCTTAATTCTTGCATTGCTCAAGAACCCTTTCAAACAGGGATGACCTTAGTATTTGGCGGCCCGAGCAGTGGCCCAAGGCTGCATCGACCTAAGGGTATCAACTTACGGATTGGACCATATCAACGTTGCTACCTAAAATGAAATGAAATGAGCTTAATAAGGCTCGAACATAAGACTTCTAATATATCTACAAACAAGATTACAACTAGGCTGTTTGTGTTTTTGATTAATTTGTATTTCCATTTCAATTTATTACTTCAATCCTAGTTCATCTTATTTTGGAACAATGCTCTAGTGTTTAGCAAATTATATGAACTTGCTATAAACTTACTCTTTTAAAAATTTGTTTGTGTGTTGATTTAAGAGTGATTGAGCACATCATATGATAGTCATTTTACGTTTAAATGAAGTTTTAAGAATTTTAAGCTATTCAAAAAAAAATATATGTAATCCTCACTGAAACACACATTATAAGTGGATTTGTTGCTTGATAACATCATTTAAATATTATTACAGACGACAACAACAACAAAATATTTTTAGATTCAATGGCCCTTTTACCAGCTTAATAGTGGCTCTATGATGGATTTATTTCATCTGGTTGTCTATCGAATTTACATAAACGTTATAGGTCTATCGAATTTGTTGCTTGAGATTGTTTAGGTTTTAGCTTATAGATATTATATTTTGATTCATCTTATTTATGTATTTCCATCAAACTTCTTTGGGTCTCTTCTTGTTTGTACAAATTTGTACAGATCTTCTGAGTTTCTTTGTTATGGGGCTGCTAGGTTGTTTTTCCATCAAGCCTATATTGGATTAAATCGTCTTGATTAAGTTGTTTGTATAGATCAAGTTAAATTGTTTGTTTCTTGTGTTAGAATAAATTATTTGAATGATGTAAATGATCATTTTACCCTCTTACTATTTTTTATTCCTTTATATTCTGCATTTGGAATATATGATTCATGAATTTCATGTCTTTTTTTGCCCATTCATGATTAAAAAAACTTCCATTAATCTTATTGACTTGGATTCATTGGATTAACATTGTCAAGCAGGAAGCATTTGTTTGATGCACGCTGCGCCTCAACGCATTTCGGGGAGAACCAGCTAGCTCTGGGTTCGAGTGGCATTTCACCCCTAACCACAACTCATCTGCTGATTCTTCAACATCAGTCGGTTCGGACTTCCACTTAGTTTCACCCAAGCTTCATCCTGGTCATGGATAGATCACCCAGGTTCGGGTCCATAAGCAGTGACAATTTCCCTATGAAGACTCGCTTTCGCTACGGCTCCGGTGGGTTCCCTTAACCAAGCCACTGCCTATGAGTCGCCGGCTCATTCTTCAACAGGCACGCGGTCAGAGCCCCCGGGCTCCTCCCACTGCTTGGTTGTAAGTTGTAACAACATAAAAACCTGGCTTGCTTTTAAGATAACTATAAAATATCCCTTTGGAGCATTTTAAAGAACACCTAGTGTATAAAACTGAAGAACCTACAGAAAACACAAGACAAATAATCAAATACAATTTGATGAATTTCTCCGACCCGTACTTGTAACAACTCATCCCACATGGATATAATTGTGAGGTCTTTATAAGTTTAAAGTTGTGGGTTATCAATAACTTCCATCATGATTTTGATGTTACGAAAGAAGAAAATGGCTCTGACGTTATGAAAGATATCTCAAGCTGTATTACTTGTGATTGAGAAGTATAGATGGTCTCCAGTGAAGTGAGAGGCAGTAAAAAGGCATTTTTGGAATTGAGGTGGCTGAATAGATTAAGCTCATGAGGATGAGCTGAGTGAATAAGCCAATATCTGAATGATTAAGTCACTTCCGAACAAACATGGACGGCATACCAAATTAGCCATTAAGCCACTTTTTTAACGGCATACCAAATTCTTCGGTTGTTTAGATTTGTTATGATTCTTTTAAGCCATACAAATTTACAATCCCTTGTGAAACTCTTTTCATATATATGACATATATCATCTGGGTGTTATTTATGTAGCTCCTGGCTCTCATCAAGGGTAGATTTGCTTAACTTGTATAGATTTTCAAAGCATCTGGACTATTACTTTTGCCTATCCTAACTAAGAGCATCCACAAGATGGTTTTAAAGAGCTTTTTGAGAGGTTTTTCGAGAAGCAAAAACCTCTCTTTAAAGTTTTTCACATAGTGTGAAAGTTTTCCACAGGAGGTTTTTGGTGAGATTTTGCGTCATAAGTCGTAACTGCACGACCTGCTTTTTCATAGGTTTTTCATATTTAATTAGTTTAAATTTTATAAGGCTGTGTTTGGAAAACATAAATAAGCTAGTCCATCCAAACATGTACCAGGAAGCTAGCTTATAAGCTAGCTTTTTGAAACGCTACTTTGAGTAGCTTATGAGGAGCTTATTGTAGCCTTTTCCAATTATACCCTTATTAATATTAATTATTAAATTCAAATATACCCTTTTTGGTCATTTTACATACTCATAAGCTAGTTTTTGCCAAACATAATTTGTTCATACGCTAGCTTATCAGCTACTAACAAGTTTATCAATCAACAGCTAGCTTATCAGCTACCAGCTAGCTTATAAGCTACGCTTGCCAAACATAGCCTAAAAGTCTCGTATTAGTCCGGATTATTTTATTAATCAGTTTTATTTTTAATATATGTGCAACTTTTGTATTAAATTTTTTATTATATACCAATAAAACTATTAAATTAGTTATACATTTTAAATATTCATGGAATAGTATTTTATCGATACAAATAAATATTATTTACAATAATTTTAATATATTTATATTTTTGTAAATAAAAATATAAATGAGATAAAGTTAATGGTGAGACCTTAAAAAGTTTGGACAGGGATTTTCACATAGTGAAGATATGAATAGCCCGTTTAGATTTTTACATTATTGAGGTGGCAAGAATGTGTTAAAAAAATTTATAAAAAAACTTGATGAAAAACCACAACATTGTGGATGCTCTTAGAAACCTTGGATATTCAAAGAGTGTGTTTGGTGGGACAACTCAATAAATGCCAATTGTATCCTCATTTTAGAAACCCAGTAAAATAATGCTATGGTTTGCAAGAATTAAAAATTTTCAATAAATCTTGGAAATTTGATACATAGAGCCATGCTTGACGGTAAAAAAAATCTTTACGCGTGTTCTGGTTTTGAAACTGACGGTTTCGATATGGTTTCGGTTTCAAAAACAGGCACCCGGTTTCGAGGCTCACCTCTAGTAAAGATGGCCAAATTGGAATTGAGATCGGTTGGTTTCACATTTTAGGAATTTCAGGGCCCAACACAGGACTAGTTATGTATAGGCCTATTTTCTCTTAGTTTTCAAGATTTTATCTACTTAAATGTATTATTTAATTTGTATTTTAATAATAACTAAATTCTAAAAAGTTGTAATTATAATAACACGTTTAACATTTTTGTGTACATCTTTTTTTAAAACCAAGGTGGGATCAGGACTGGATTTGGGAACAATAACTGGGCCTAAATAGGTTGGGATCGTCCGGCCCGATTTTGAAGGGACCAATTTTTGACTAGACAAGGATTGAATTTTGACCATCTTTACTTGAGGTTGTCCTTAGAGATGGCCAAAAAGGACCGGATCGGACCGGACCGGCCGGTTAACCGGGGACTTGACCGAGCCGTAACCGGTTAGGACCGGACCGATTAAGGACCGGTCCGTCAACCGGTCCACACCATCGGTTACGATTTTTGGCGTTTTTCATAGGACCGGTTAGGACCGGACTGGGACCGGTTAAGGACCGGACCGGGACCGGTTAAGGACCAAACCGATGCATTCAAAAAAAATTACCGTTAATATAGACGTTGGCTTCGATTTTCAGCATAGATGACCGTTTTTTGGCTCCTTTTGACCCCATTTGCCATATAAATAAGTGGTGTGGCGTTTGGGATGAATACCAACGTACAAACTTACGAAAAACGCAAAAAACGCAAAGTTCTCGTTATAATTCGTATTCGTTTTTGCAAGTTCTACTCTCTCAACTCTCTCTCGTTAAACGATGTATTTTATTTTATATATAATTAATGTACTTAGCTTATATTTTCGAAGAATAATAAAACGTATTTTTAAAGTAACGAACGTGACTTTTCTTTTGCAAGTTTATATAGCTGTAAAAAAAAAACCGGTCCTGATCCATAACCGGTCCCTTAACCGGTTCTAACTGGTTAAGGTTAACCGGTTATCTGAAGTAGCCTAACCAGTCCTCACCTTCGAATCATAGGACCGGACCGAACCGTAACCGGTTACTCATTAACCGGTCCCGGTGTGTTACTGTTTAGGACCGGACCGGTTAAGGACGGGTTAGGACCGGCCCGGGACCGGTATTTGGCCATCTCTAGTTGTCCTTACATGAGACAATTAATTATAAACTATACATGCTTTTAACTTTTACTCAATTATATATATTTTAACCTTTAGCTCAATTATACATGTTTTAGCCCCAATTATTGTGTTTTAAGTAATGTTTTTAAAAAACGCGTTATGGCGCCCCATAACGTTAAGGCGCAACCTTGTCGTCACGTTAAGGCCTGTGGCACGACTCTGTGCGACTCTGACGCGTGGCTTGTAGTGTGGCGCGTCATGGTGGGTTATGGCGCGTTACGGCGGGTTATGGCGAGTTATAAGGCGTGATAGTTTTTATATTTTATTTTTTAATTTAATTTATGGTTTATAAGCTTTGTATATTTTATCAAATAATCAATGCATTAATCTTCTTTTGTTTTTAGCTTTAAATGAATTTTAATTATTATTGTTCGGTACACTGAGACACAAGGACATCTATATACACACAATATATATAAAGATTTGCCGCCTTAAGTCACGCCTTGAAAAACATCATGGTCTCACCGTAACTCGCAAGGCTTGAAGCTTGACCTTGCTGCTACGCCACGCCTCATACCATTTAGAACCTTTGGTTTTAGGCTTTACTTTCTGATTTGCCAATCCATGATTCCAACTTTCATAGAATGTTGGAAGATTGTTTATGCTTAAATTTCGCATGTCACTTTGTTTAGTGCAAGACATTTTTGTTCTTTTATTTTAAAATAACTTTCATATATAACATATGGTCGACTTACAATTTATCTCGTCTAGTCGACTTACAATTTATCTCGTCTAGTCGACTTACAATTTTGATATGAGTGTAAGCCTCCAAAACTTTGTCTAAAATTTGCTATTCTTGCAAATTATAGTGTTCCTTTTTCCATTTTCACAAGGACATTGGTTCTACTTTAAGGATAGGCAAAGTTGGATGGTTCAAGAAGTCAACAACCCTCCCTCTGTTCATATGATATATATATATATATATAAATATATATATATATATATATGTGTGTGTGTGTGTGTGTTAAAAGTAGTGTTTGAGCTTAATATGTTTTTACAGGTTGATATGATGATAGTTCCAGGGATAGATTGTCCACTCTTATACTGACATTTTGGCAATTGAGGTTGTTCCTCTTGACCGAGTTGACTCAGCCCCTGTACAAAAAGGTCTAACCGAGTTCACTCAGAAGCCGAAGCCCAAATTGGAGTTGATGTTCATAGTGCTATTGTCGATTTTGCTCTTACACGTTAGAGTATATAAATGAATACTTAGGTGTCGTCTGTTTTTTAAGAGGTTCGAAGTCTGATTCCACATCTAAAAAATAAGAGAAGGATGGTGCACCTCTTAAAATTTCAGAAGATAGTAAGAGGTTTTACCGACCTTTTTCTTAAAAATAAAACAACCAGTCTTAGGTCTGCAAAACTTTTGATTTTCGGACTTAAGAGGTTTTAAGAGGTATTTTTTTTTAAAACAAACAACCCCTTATTTTGATTCATCTATGTCCCTTTTCGGATTAATAAGCTTTTGCCTGACAGCTTCTTTTTCCTTTTTTTTTCTTTTTCTTTTGCATGTTTATGTGGAATTATGCATCACGATTGATGTCGATTTTTTCACTAGGTTTTCAAGAAAGTTGAAATCGACACCTAGCAAATGATCTCGCTTGGCTGCATGTGCTTAATTTGAAACCTCTTACGTGTTTTCCCCATCGTATGAATTTGGTGTTTGTAACAAACTATCTTAAGAAAAATGGGAGAACTATGTTTTTCTTTGGCTAAATCATCAAAAAGTCTGAGTTCAATGGTTGATGAAGATTTAGAGTTGGTGTGTTATTTGTGTGATGTAGTGGAAATAGTAAAGATGTATAACTATTGATATAAATGTATGTTAGAAATGTGATAATATTGATGGGCAAAGGGAGAAAAGATTAGATCCATTGATGAAGATTTAGGTTGGATATTGAAGATGATAAAGCAAAGGTTTTTGTTGGTTGTTTGTTATTAGTGGGTGGGATAAATCTTTCTTCTTTGTGAACAAACGTCATCTTTTTTCTCTCTTTTAAAAAAATCTTACATGATGCTTTTCAACTGTCGTACACAATCCAGATGAAGTACTACTTTTGTTGTGTTTCAATATATATATATATATATATATAGGGGTGGGTTCAAATACAAACCACCCTTTCGTTGTGAACGTGAGGACAGCCCAGAGCGCGACACGTGGCAATTTGAAACGGCGGGTCAAGTCATATTCAGTCTGAATAAAACTGCATATTAGTGTTATTCATACTGAATAACGCTTGACCCGCGGATGACCCGCGGCTGACCCGCCCGCGTCCAATTGCATCAGAGTGCATGTTAGTGTTATTCAGTCTGAATAACGCTTTATTCAGTCTGAATAACTAAGTCGAAATTTTTTCAAATTGCCACGTGTCGCGCTCTCGTTTGTCCTCACGTTCACAATGAAAAGGTGGTTTGCAATTGAACTTTCACCTATATATATATATATATATATATATATAGAGGGAGGTTCATTTGTAAACCTCGAATATCTTGTAAACTTTGTGAATCCATCGTGGCCCTTGATTAAAAAAATCAAAGGAGGATATTGATTCATAGAAAATATGGAAATGTGAAATATATGGTAAGTCAATGATTATGGAAATATGAAAATGTAAAATATGGAAACGTTTTTGAAAATCAATGGTGTGGATTAGTTTACACGGTTTACAAGATATTTGAGGTTTACAAATGAATCTCCCTCTACATATATATATATATAAGGGTGGGTTCAAATGTGAACCACTTTTTGGTTGTGAACGTGAGGACAACCGAGAGCGCGACACGTGGCAGATGACTAGGCGCCACGTCAAGTCCACGGCGGATAACTAGGCGCGATTCATGGGGAGGGGATTGAATTAAAGTGGGGGACCACACTCAAAGCCGACGTGGCGCCTAGTCATCCGCCATGTGTCGCGCTCTCGGTTGTCCTCACGTTCACAATCAAAAAGTGGTTCACATATGAACTTTCCTTATATATATATATAGAGGAAAGTTCAAATGTGAACCATTTTTTTGTTGTGAACGTGAGGACAACCGAGAGCGCGACACGTGGCGACTTTGAGTGTGGTCCCCCCTTTAATTCAATGCCCTCCCATGAATCGCGCCTAGTCACCCGCCGTGGACCTGACGTGGCGGTTAGTCATCCGCCACATGTCGTGCTCTTGGCTGTCCTCACGTTCACAACCAAAAAGTAGTTCACATTTGAACCCACCCCTATATATACATATATATATATAGGGTTAAGTTCAAATATGAACTTAATTTTGGTTGTGAACGTGAGGACGAATCTCAGTCACACATCTTCGGTTATGGTGGGCGCGATCACAGAGATTGACGCGATTCATGGGAGAGTAGATATTATTAAAGGAGGGACCCGGTCAAAGCCGTCTTTATTGACTAGATGAGTTGCTGAGATTCGTCCTCATGTTCACAAGTGGTTCACATTTGAACTTTCGTGTATATATATATAGAGAGAGAGAGGTAGCATCAAACGAGAACAGTAAGTATTTTAAAAGAACACACGAACTAAAAAAATCATATATGAATAATATGCAAAATCATATATGATTCATACGACTTTGCTCTCAACTTAAGTCGTGGCCAAAGTCCCCAAGTGGCTTTTTTCAGAAAATAATATATGATTTTGTTAATTCGCGTGTTCTTTTAAATAGATATTGTTCTCGCTTGTATTCCTACAACCCTTGCAACCAAATTAGAAGCATCCATTTGATATTACCGTTTGAGTTGTTGCCTTGTAACTACACTCAATTTTATAAAAAAATAACTTAAAAAATATACACGAAAGCATGTCACGTGCCCCATTAAGACTGAATGACACAAGATTATTCATCATGAATAATGCATGAACATACAAGACTTAATGGGACACGTGACGTGCTTTCGGTTGTCCTCACGTTCGCAATGAAAGATGAGTTTTCATTTGAACCCACACCTATATATAGGTGAAAGATTGTGTAAGTGTAACACCCAATCCCAATTTAAATTTTCAAATAAAATTTTTTGAAATAAAACTCTTGCATAAAATAATAAATAGTAATTATTCCAAAATAAAGTCAATCCCATAATTAAATAAAGTCAATGATAACACTAAACGGTCGGATCGGAACGCCTTCAGCCGGGAACCCTCAAGCCGGAGCCTTGCCCTTATCGACACCGGAGCTCGTACCTAAAAATGTTAAAACACGAGGGTAAGCTTCACCGCTTAGTGAGTAAATTCACATACAACACATTATAATTAAATGCACACACATATCGAACACATCAACAGCTGAACGGTTTCCCGTTACCGGACCATCCCGCAATCCGGTCTCCGCGGTTTCCCGCCCGTTGGGTCATCACGCAACCCGAAACATCACCATGTAATCACAAGCACGTATACACATAAAATCATAAGGCATCGCATGTAAACCCACTCACCTTAGCACGTTACGTACACACGAACAAATGTATCGTCACAAACGCAAGCCACGAAACCTCTCTGAAAATTAAACACAATGGTTCCTACGTGTCACTAAAGACTATTAATCAAGGTATCAATACGCTTAAGTAATTCGAATAACACGGTACGAAACCGACTCGAGAGTATCACCAACTTGGTCGGCTAAGCGGAACGGCGGCGATAACGACGATGTCCCGCCGCAACCGCACGCCGCTCAACCCTTCCCACCATCCTTACGGTGACCACGGCGGCGGCCGTGGACGTCCACTACCACCGCCGGCCTTCCGTTCAACCACCAGCCGCGGTAACCCCCAAAGGAGCCACCGCCGCCCATCGAAACTCTAATGGCGGCAGCAGCGGTACATCCAACCGCCACCGCCGATCACACTTGCGACGGCAGCAGCGGTGGTGCTTCCAGCCGCCACCGCCCGCCGGAATCCTACACAACCAACAAGAGTGGCAACGGCGTGATCAAATCACCGCCACCACTCGGCTCCACCAGCTTCGGACATGGCGCCGACGTCGGCCGAGGAAAACAGCGGCAGCGGTAGCCAAAACAACCACCGCCGCCCACCTCTCACTTCCGCTACCACCAGGATCGCCCGGCGGCGACTAGCGGTGGCTAGCCACCTCCGGCGTCCGGAACCCGCACACGCCAACACCACCGCCTACGGCTTATGCCGTTTGGCGGCGTCACCCACCACCGAGATCACGGCGGTGACGACGATGGAAACCGCCGCCACCACCGATCCTCATAAAAACACAACGCCGGCAGCGGCGTGGGCCGCCGCCACCCTCGGACGCTACGACACACTCCGGCAGCAGCGGCGACATCGCGCCACCACCACCACCGGGAACCTACCACAATCGACGGCCATCGCACGCCGTGACCGGCAGCGGTGGCTAGCCAAGACCGGCCAAGGCCGGTGGCTGCCACCACCGATGACAGAACAGAAACAGGAGAGAGGGGGGGGGTTTCGACGTCTTACCCTCGACGGTGATGACGTCCGACCTCCGGCGGTTCTTCCTCTCTCCGATCCTCACTCTCTTGATCTCCCTCTCTCTACCGAAACTTGTTTGCTACGAAAACACAATGAAAACGGCCTACGGCTCTAGGGTTTTTAATCAAGTTAAACGGGCTTCCCTCCCTCTTACTTAACCCACAAGAAACACCCTAACCCTAACCCTAATGATACATTAATAATAAAAGTAATAATAATAATAAATAATTAAATAAAATAATTATTTGAAAACGGGATGTGACAACTCTCCCCCACTTACAAGGATTTCGTCCTCGAAATCAGTCTGAAAACAACTCTGGGTAGTGCTCTCGCATCTCTGCCTCTGGTTCCCAGGTCCACTCAGAACCCTTCCGATGCTGCCACTGCACTTTCACGATTCCGATCTCCCTGCGTCGCAACCTCTTCACCTTCCGGTCTAACACCGCTACCGGCCTCTCGACGTAATTCAGGCTCTCGTCCACCTGAATATCGTCTAAAGGAATGTGTGCCGTCTCGTCGGCGAGGCACTTACGCAACTGCGAAACGTGAAAAGTGCTGTGGATCTGGCCTAGTACCGCAGGCAGCTCCAAGCGATAAGCTACCTTCCCAACACGTGCAAGAACGGTGAATGGTCCGATGTAACGAGGCCCCAGCTTGCCTCTCTTTCGGAACCGAATCACGCCCTTCCAAGGAGAAACCTTGAGTAGAACCCGGTCTCCCACCTGGAACTCCAAGTCCGACCTACGACGGTCAGCATAGCTCTTCTGTCGACTCTGAGCCGTCCGCAATCTCTCCCGGATCCTCTGAATATCCTCCGTAGTCCTCTGAACAACCTCGGTGCTACCAAGAACACGCTGTCCTACCTCACCCCAACAGATAGGAGTACGGCATCTCCTCCCGTAAAGCATTTCAAACGGCGGCATCCCAATGCTCGAATGGTAGCTGTTGTTATACGAGAATTCCGCCAGAGGCAGATACGTATCCCAACTGCCACCGAAATCCAGAACGCAAGCTCGTAACATGTCCTCCAAGGTCTGAATCGTCCGCTCACTCTGACCGTCTGTCTGAGGATGGTACGCGGTGCTGAAATGCAACCTAGTACCCAACTCCGAATGGAACCTCTCCCAAAATCGAGAAGTAAAGCGTACGTCCCGGTCCGAGATAATCGACACTGGCACCCCGTGCCTCGACACCACCTCGTCCACGTAGATCTTCGCCAGCTGCTCTGCAGTCGAACTCTCCCGGATAGGAAGGAAGATAGCGCTCTTGGTCAAACGATCAACTATGACCCAAATCGCGTCAAACTTCCGAGGGTTTTCGGAAGCTTGGTGATCAGATCCATAGTTAGGTTTTCCCACTTCCACTCGGGAATCTCAAGAGGCTGCATCTTGCCGTGAGGCTTCTGATGCTCAGCTTTGACCTTCAGACAGGTCAAACACGACTCCACGTACCGAGCCACGTCTCTCTTCATCCCCGGCCACCAGTAACCTGTCCGCAGATCCCGATACATCTTAGTAGCTCCAGGATGAATTGAGAATCTCGACTTATGGGCTTCCTCAAGCAAGGTCTGACGCGCCGTGCCCGCCCGAGGAACCCACACTCTACCGTATCTCGTCAGTAACCCTCGACTATCCCTGACTAACGCGGCCATCTGCCCCCGAATCCGCTCCCCGTTCTGGTTCTCCTCCCGGCTTGCCTCCTCTTGGGCCCGTAGAACCAAGTCCAAAAAGGAGGTAGTCACCGCCATCTTCAGGTGTGAGATACGAAGCGGCGCGTGCTCCGTCTTCCTGCTCAGAGCGTCAGCAACCACATTAGCCTTCCCTGGGTGATAGAGAATCTCGCAATCGTAGTCCTTGACTACGTCAAGCCACCTCCGCTGTCGCATATTCAGATTCGGCTGCTCCAAGAAGTACCTCAAGCTACGATGGTCCGAGAAAATGGTGCACTTCACCCCGTACAGATAGTGCCTCCACAACTTGAGAGCAAAAACAACCGCCGCAAGCTCGAGGTCATGCGTGGGGTAATTAGCCTCGTGAGGCTTCAGCTGCCTCGAAGCGTAGGCTATCACCCGCCCCCTCTGCATCAGAACACAACCCAGTCCCAGCCGAGACGCGTCGCAATAAACCGCCATGTCTTCCACCCCTTCTGGTAAAGTTAGAACCGGAGCCTCACACAGCTTCTGCCTCAACGTGTCGAAAGCCTTCTGCTGCTCAGAACCCCAAACGTACGGCTCACTCTTCTTTGTCAAACGCGTCAAAGGTACCGCAATCTTGGAGAAATCCTGGATGAACCGTCTGTAGTAGCCGGCTAAACCCAGGAAACTCCGGATCTCGGTAGGTGCCTTTGGGATTTCCCAATTCATAACTGCTTCGATTTTTGCTGGATCCACCTTGATGCCCTCCCGGTTAATGATATGGCCCAAGAACTGGACCTCCTCCAACCAGAAAGCGCATTTCGAGAATTTGGCGTAGAGACGCTCCCTCCTCAACACCTCAAGCACCTCCCGCAGATGCATCACATGCTCCTCCTTCGTCTTCGAGTAGATTAGAATATCGTCGATGAAAACGATCACGGACCGATCAAGCATCGGGCGGCACACCCGGTTCATGAGGTCCATGAAAGCTGCTGGAGCATTGGTAAGCCCGAACGGCATTACCAGAAACTCGAAGTGGCGTAACGGGTGCGGAAAGCGGTCTTGTGGACATCCGCTTCCTTCACCTTCAGCTGGTGATACCCTGACCGAAGATCGATCTTAGAAAACCACGAAGCCCCCTGAAGCTGGTCGAACAGATCATCAATTCTAGGTAGAGGATACCTATTCTTGATGGTCACCTTGTTGAGTCCACGGTAGTCGATGCACATACGGTGACTCCCGTCCTTCTTCTTCACAAACAGAATCGGTGCACCCCACGGTGAGCTGCTCGGGCGGATGAACCCCTTCCCTGAGAGCTCCTGCAACTGCTCCGATAACTCCTGAAGCTCCGGCGGAGCCAGACGGTAAGGAGCTCGCGCAATCGGAGCTGCTCCTGGTACCAAGTCGATGCCGAACTCGATCTGCCTATCAGGTGGAAGGCCAGGCAGATCCTCTGGAAACACGTCTGGAAACTCGCTGACCACTGGCACCTCCGCTACCGACAGCTTCCTCTCCTTTGCCTGATCCGCCATAGCATAAACCAAGAACCCCGTACACCCCTGCTGGATGTATCTCTGAGCCTTCGCGATAGAACAGAAGGATGTAGATACCCTTCTTCCCTTGCCGTATACCACCAGGTCTCCCCCACTTGGGTTATGGATGCGCACAAACTGCCCCGCAACATCTGTGGTCGCCCGATTTGGAAACATCCAATCGATTCCAACAACTACGTCCACTCCGTTCATGGGAATGGGGATGAGATTGATGCTGAAACGAACTCCAAAGATATCAATGCTGCACCCCCGGTACACGTGCTCGACCACCTGTACTTCCTCCGCCGCTACGTCGATTGCTTGAGGACTATCCAGATTACCGAGCTCGATCTGGAAGTCCTTACAGAACCTACGCGACACATAGGACCACGTGGCCCCCGTGTCGAAAAGTACTAAAGCCGGTTTCGAGTTGACAGGAAATATGCCTAAAGTTCACATTTACGGCAGATACACTATTTATCACTAACACACAAAATAAACTATACTATCAGTAATCGTACGAAAATATAACGAGAAAAACCTGTAATCACATCAGGCGCCGTCTGCGCTTCCTCAGCAGTCATCTGAAAGGCTCGCCCACGGGTGGTAGCTCCACTCTTCCCCTGGGTAGTGCCGTCGGTGATCCTAAGCGTCGCTGGTGCAGGGGCCAGGGCTGGCGTCTTCTTCAGCTGAGGGCAATCGGGTTTGATATGCCCCGGCTGATAGCAGTGAAAGCAAAGCCTAGCAGTCTCCTTGCAGTCCTTGCTGAGGTGGCCCGTCTTGCCACACTTGTAACACGATAACTCCCGCGGTCTGCACTCACCCCGGTGGTAACGCCCACTTTTGGGCAGCTCGGGGTCCCGCTCCTGGTATCAGTCCTAGCTCCCTTGAACTTCTTTGCTGGTCCCGACTGGTCCTCTGCCTTTCTCTTTCCTTGCTGCAGTTCCTCCAAGACTAGCTCCTGAGACCTCGCTACCTCCTGCATGTCACTGAGGGTTTTACACCTCCCCGTGGCCACCGCCTTTTTGAGTTCCGGCTTCAGCATTCCCAAGTATCGAGCCATCTTCAGCGACTCGTCGTTCGCGTACCCCGGTACAAACAGCAGCTTCTCCAGAAATTGCGCAGTAATCTCGTTCACCGACTCTGTCGTCTGAGTCAGCTTCAAAAACTCTGATGCTATCCGCTCCTTTTCGATGCGAGGTGCAAACTCCTCGTCGGACAAGGCTCGGAAGTCCCCCCAGGTCAGCGCAGTGATCTGTGCCTCCGTGTATTTCTTGAGCGTCAGCTCCCACCAATCCTTTGCAGCTCCACGAAGAAGGTTCACAGCGAAAAGAACCTTCGAACCATCAGGGCACCCACAAGTGCGAAAGGCTCCCTCGACCGCCGAGTACCAGCGGTAGCAAGCCACGGGATCCTTCTTCCCGTCAAATAATGGCGGTTGACACGCCATGAAGTCCTTAAAGGTGATCCCACGAGGCTGGGATTGACTCGAGCTCCCAGTACCTAAGCTACGGGCCGTGAGGGCCACGTCAATGCGCTGGTCCATGGTTTGGATCAGCTCATCTCTCATCTGGTTAAACAGTCCCGGCAGCATCTGCTGTAGGGTCTCAGTGATTTGGGCAGCAATGTGGTCGGACTGTCCGGCCTCATCATCAGTATGGCTCCTAGTTTGCACCATTCTGAAGGTTCAAGAAACATCTTAGTCCACAGCTATCGAAGTGTCACTAAGCACTATTACGGTGCTCACATATAACCCTACTATTAGTGATCATGCTAACCCTAAGGCTAGTTGTTATCGCGCATGCTAACACAGACTGTCCCACATATATATATATATACATATTACACATAGCATGCTATAATCCTAACTGCAATCAATAAGCTTTAAGTCTCCAGAACTTAATCAAATCCAACACTACACAGGCGTTTATAGTAACACTATTATTGGCGCCGTATTACTATAACCAACCATGCATGGTAGCCGGATCAAGACCACCGAGCAACAATCAGACAAGAATATGCTCGACGACCCATCCCCGACGTACCAAGGTGTTTACGTTTGGTCTTGATACCGTCCTAATTAGACCTAATCCCACTGACTAACAGTCACATAAAATCATAGAACACAGCTCAGCTTCATTCCCAACAAGCCACACGCAATTTTATAATTTAGCATGCGATAAGTAATTAATACTATACAAGCACATATAACGATTTTAACAACTAAGGTACTTAAAGCTTACCTCCGCCTTGACGGTTCCGCTGGCCGTTCCGATCTCATCCAATTACTTTCAACCGCCTGGTTTAAGTCCAACCACACACACACCCACGAGTGCGTGTGCTGATTCTCTTAAACCTAGGCTCTGATACCAAGTTGTAACACCCAATCCCAATTTAAATTTTCAAATAAAATTTTTTGAAATAAAACTCTTGCATAAAATAATAAATAGTAATTATTCCAAAATAAAGTCAATCCCATAATTAAATAAAGTCAATGATAACACTAAACGGTCGGATCGGAACGCCTTCAGCCGGGAACCCTCAAGCCGGAGCCTTGCCCTTATCGACACCGGAGCTCGTACCTAAAAATGTTAAAACACGAGGGGTAAGCTTCACCGCTTAGTGAGTAAATTCACATACAACACATTATAATTAAATGCACACACATATCGAACACATCAACAGCTGAACGGTTTCCCGTTACCGGACCATCCCGCAATCCGGTCTCCGCGGTTTCCCGCCCGTTGGGTCATCACGCAACCCGAAACATCACCATGTAATCACAAGCACGTATACACATAAAATCATAAGGCATCGCATGTAAACCCACTCACCTTAGCACGTTACGTACACACGAACAAATGTATCGTCACAAACGCAAGCCACGAAACCTCTCTGAAAATTAAACACAATGGTTCCTACGTGTCACTAAAGACTATTAATCAAGGTATCAATACGCTTAAGTAATTCGAATAACACGGTACGAAACCGACTCGAGAGTATCACCAACTTGGTCGGCTAAGCGGAACGGCGGCGATAACGACGATGTCCCGCCGCAACCGCACGCCGCTCAACCCTTCCCACCATCCTTACGGTGACCACGGCGGCGGCCGTGGACGTCCACTACCACCGCCGGCCTTCCGTTCAACCACCAGCCGCGGTAACCCCCAAAGGAGCCACCGCCGCCCATCGAAACTCTAATGGCGGCAGCAGCGGTACATCCAACCGCCACCGCCGATCACACTTGCGACGGCAGCAGCGGTGGTGCTTCCAGCCGCCACCGCCCGCCGGAATCCTACACAACCAACAAGAGTGGCAACGGCGTGATCAAATCACCGCCACCACTCGGCTCCACCAGCTTCGGACATGGCGCCGACGTCGGCCGAGGAAAACAGCGGCAGCGGTAGCCAAAACAACCACCGCCGCCCACCTCTCACTTCCGCTACCACCAGGATCGCCCGGCGGCGACTAGCGGTGGCTAGCCACCTCCGGCGTCCGGAACCCGCACACGCCAACACCACCGCCTACGGCTTATGCCGTTTGGCGGCGTCACCCACCACCGAGATCACGGCGGTGACGACGATGGAAACCGCCGCCACCACCGATCCTCATAAAAACACAACGCCGGCAGCGGCGTGGGCCGCCGCCACCCTCGGACGCTACGACACACTCCGGCAGCAGCGGCGACATCGCGCCACCACCACCACCGGGAACCTACCACAATCGACGGCCATCGCACGCCGTGACCGGCAGCGGTGGCTAGCCAAGACCGGCCAAGGCCGGTGGCTGCCACCACCGATGACAGAACAGAAACAGGAGAGAGGGGGGGGGGGTTTCGACGTCTTACCCTCGACGGTGATGACGTCCGACCTCCGGCGGTTCTTCCTCTCTCCGATCCTCACTCTCTTGATCTCCCTCTCTCTACCGAAACTTGTTTGCTACGAAAACACAATGAAAACGGCCTACGGCTCTAGGGTTTTTAATCAAGTTAAACGGGCTTCCCTCCCTCTTACTTAACCCACAAGAAACACCCTAACCCTAACCCTAATGATACATTAATAATAAAAGTAATAATAATAATAAATAATTAAATAAAATAATTATTTGAAAACGGGATGTGACAGTAAGAAGTACGTAGATAGCACGTGTTTGTGTGTAGGCAAAAGATTGTGTAAGAAGTTGATGTAACAATTAGAAGTAGATTTGAAACATTGATTGCTTTTAATCTCATGTCCATAAATTGCACCTTAGAATGGGAATTCATCCGATGCATTTCGGTGCATTTCATACTAGTTAATGTGCATTAACTTCTCACGCTTCTTTCGCTAATATATAACCTTAACTTCAAATCAAAACCCAATCCTATATATATACATATATATATATAGAGAGAGAGAGAGAGAGGAAAGTTCAAACGTGAACCACTTTTTGGTTGTGAACGCGAGGACAACCGAGAGCGCGACACGTGGCGGTTTTGAGTGTGGTCCACCCCTTTAATTCAATGCCCTCCCATGAATCGCGCCTAATCATCCGCCGTGGATCTGACGTGGCGCCTAGTCATCCGCCACGTGCCGCGCTCTTGGCTGTCCTCACGTTCACAACCAAAAAGTGGTTCACATTTGAACCCACCCCTATATATATATATATATGTGTGTGTGTGCGCGCGCGCGTACGTGCGTGCGCATAGTCATACACACGTGCACGTGTACGTGCGCATCCATGTGTGTATCTATTGCAAGAGACAAATCAATTAAAAATCTTAATGTTGAGAACAATGAGAACTGATCTTTTCGTTCATTGAGTTTTGCCTAGATACATTTTAATATTTCTTTTCATATGTTGTGGCATATTTTTAAATGTAAATAAAATAAAATCTTCATCATTTAAATCAAAATAGAACACCGTCTTTTATTTAAATATTACGATAAAAGTTTGAACTAAATAACTATATTAAAAAAGAGAAAGCAAATATATAATTCTCTTTCGCGTAACATCTATCTATATATATGTTATTATAATCTGTTTAGAGTTTTTTTAACCGTTGGAACTTTCGTATAAAACATTAGGTATTGTTACTGTAAGTTTATGGGGTTCCAACTCAAAACCAATTGGCTATAATTGGAGTAGCCCAGGACCCTTATAAGCACATTACAAGTTCACTTTGTATCCGATGTGGGACATTGCTCAACATGCCCCCTCACGTGTGGCGTTTTTTTCAGCCTAACACGTGGATACTTTGGGTTACGTGGAGTCCGTACGGCATTTTGACCAACCACGGGTGAACCTTGCTCTGATACCATGTAAGTTTGTGGGGTTCCAACTCAAAACCAATTGGCTATGAATGGAGTAGCCCAGGACCCTTATAAGCACATTACAAGTTCACTTTGTGTCCGATGTGGACATTGCTCAACAGTTACATGTGTTTGTATTAGTATACGTATATGTGTATACATATACATATACAAGTCATTATGATATCTTGTCCTTTATGCAAGTATATCATGATAACATTTGTTTGGATATAAATGGGACTTGTTTATTATGAATAAACCCATCTATTGATAATCAAAACCAGAATTATACAAATAAAATTTCTAAATTCATTATTTTTCTATATTTGGTGGCGTGGTAAAGTATTTATTTGTTTAGGATTTAAATTCCAACGTATGCAACAATCGTGATCATTGAATTTTATCAACATTAAGATTATATTGTTTGATAAACATCTAAAAGCAAACACATACGTGTTATTTTTGTTTACATGATGATGAAAATGTTGTGGAGTTTCTGTTTAGATAAAGTTAACGAGATAAGTGCTATATAAATACCAACGTCACCCCTTCATTATTAAATTGTATTCTACGGACTTCTAAAGGAGTTGTCACAAAGCTTAATCGTCATAGTCAGTCCATAGAAAAAGGAACTGTATTAAAAGATCAAATTGATTTTGATTCGTTACCTTTTTTAATTAAAAAATATCAAATGGAGTGTTGAAAAATATAATAAAATGATGGTTGAGAAAGTCTATGTCAATGAGTACAAGCAAGTGAATCATCAAATAGCGACATGAGTTGTGAAGATGCTTTTGTGACTCACTCCCACCTATCATTTTTTATTAAAATATTCGCAATTGGTTCGACGACAGTTATCGGAATTTTCATAATTTTACGAAATAAAATTCTTTCAGTTTGGATCTACGATATGTTATCAATACTTGCTACATATTATGTTGGTTGGTTTATAATTGGACTATCTTCACCAAAATGTATCCAACTTTACCCAAATTCCTATTGTATGTATCCAACTTAAAAAAGTGTTATTGCATGTACTCTAGTTTTAGAAAACTCTATTGTATGTAATGTTTTACCTGCTAAACCCTTAGCAGGTCACCCATTTCAGAATATGCTTAGTTGGTTGCCATGTAGGATGACATGTAGATGCCACATAGGATAGATTCATCCTAGTCATCTTCTTCTTCCCCAATTTGAAAAATCCCTAATTTACCATGAACCCTAATTTCAAGAAAATCATTTTACCAACTTCAATAAACCAAGAAAATATCCCAAGGTCATACCATATCTGAAATAAACAATGAAAATCGGTCTCATAAAATTTACCCAGAAATCCTGGAAATCGAATTAAGGTGAGAAATGTCATGTTAATAAATTAGGGTTCTTGGATTTTACTAAGCTTTCTCTCCATAGCTGGTTCCAAAATCCAAATTATGAAATGGATAACATAAATAAATTAATAAAATCAACATTTTCGCTACCAATCTGAAAGCCTTTTTATTGTTTTCTCTGATTTTGAAAAAAATTCAATTTCCAAACATTCTTCTCCCCTGTTAATGTCGACCACTATATATGTGGCTCCAAATCTTTCCTTTCTAACAACAACCACCATAAGTTGGAAACAAAAATGGAAACAAATTATTAGTCGTTATTTGCCTATTGGAGTTGGAAACCTGGAACTGACGAATGGAGTTACCAGCGTCGTTAATTCCGGCGATTGTCCAATGCCATTAATTCCGGCCATTAATACCGTCAAGAACCCTAATCTATCGCTGCTTGAATCGATGCTTCCAAAATCGCTGCTAGGGTTCCAAAATTGCTACTAAGAACCCTAATTCCGGCCATTCCGATGGAGAAGATTGTTGATATTGGGCAAATTCCGATGGAGGTCAACGAAAAACGACTTCGCCGGCGAAATTTTGGCGACGGTGGAGGTGGAGAAGAAGGTGCGTAAGATGCGACAAATGGAGGACCTTTTTGGAGCTTTTAGAGGTCTGCAAATATGTCAGCTAGCAACTCATTTTTCTCACTCAATAAGACTCCTTCAATTTCATTTCATAAGCATCTTGTGTTTATCAATGTCAGGTGTTCATATTTTTGTTGGTTCAATGAAGAAGATGAACAAATTTTTGGGTCAACAAAATTTCTAGGTAAAAGTCAAAATGCCACATATACAATAACTTTTTGATTTTAAAATAAAATAAAATGCCACATATGAAATAACCTGTTACACATCAGCATTATCAGGTTAGCAGGTAAAACGTTACATACATTAAATGTTTTCTAAAACTATAGTACATGCAATAGCACTTTTTTAAGTTGGATACATACAATAGGAATTTGGATAAAGTTGGATACATTCTGGTGAAGATAGTCCGTTTATAATTTATAAAGAAAGTTTCCTTATGGTTGCCTTGAAAATGTTGATATACTTAGTTTTCATGTGGGTATGCAACCTTAGCTTGTTGCATACTTGCATATTTAGTTCTTGTTGTAGCTGCAAGTGTGCAACTACTAGTTTCTTGATCTAGCTGAAAGTTATTGTTAAAAAACAAGAACTGTAAAAGTTATATGTTTTAAAGATAGAAGAAAACCATAGATAGTATTACTCCAGTATGCTATTATTGAGTTTTGATTTCCAACCGAATAAAAATGATTGTGTTTTATTATTCGTTAAATTATTGAATATATGATGAAAAGAATTGTATGGATAAAACCGAGCAATAGGAATCATCCCTACCAAGCGAGTCATTGCCACTTTTGGACCGTGGGGTCGAGTCCTTTTTGACTCATTGGTGCCTTTGTATATACATGTATATGTGGATGTATATGTATATAATTATAGAGGAAAGTTCAAATGTGAACCACTTTTTGGTTGTGAACGTGAGGACAACCGAGAGTGTGACACGTGGCGGCTTTGAGTGTGGTCCCCTCTTTAATTCAATGCCCTCCCATGAATCGCGCCTAGTCATCCTCCGTGTACTTGACGTGGCGCCCAGTCATCCACCACGTGTCGCGCTCTCAGTTGTCCTCACGTTCACAACCAAAAAGTGGTTCTCATTTGAACCCACCCCTATAATTATATATTGTAACAGCTCGTCCCACATCGGCTGGTGAGGGGAACGAAGCACTCCTTATAAGGTGTGTTGATACCTCACCTGGGGAGACGCGTTTTGGGTTGTGACCTGGACTGGGCAACTCCAAAGCAAAACCGTGAGGGAGTAGGGGTGACCGGTTAGGGCCCTGTGTCTCCAAAGCGGACAATATCGAACCACGGTCGTCTGGGCTGTTACAGATGGTATCAGAGCTAGGACCGGGCCGATGTGCACAACGGGGGCGTTGTGTCCGTAAGGGGGGGAGAGTGTAACAGCTCGTCCCACATCGGCTGGTGAGGGGAACGAAGCACTCCTTATAAGGTGTGTTGATACCTCACATGGGGAGACGCGTTTTGGGTTGTGACCTGGACTGGGCAACTCCAAAGCAAAACCGTGAGGGAGTAGGGGTGACCGGTTAGGGCCCTGTGTCTCCAAAGCGGACAATATCGAACCACGGTCGCCTGGGCTGTTACATATATACATACTTATGATATATAAATCTTGTATGGAATATTAATTTGATGGAAACAACTTGATATTTAAGCAAAACCGTGAGGGAGTAGGGGTGACCGGTTAGGGCCCTGTGTCTCCAAAGCGGACAATATCGAACCACGGTCGCCTGGGCTGTTACATATATACATACTTATGATATATAAATCTTGTATGGAATATTAATTTGATGGAAACAACTTGATATTTAGAGATTTGTAAGAACTAATTATGTGGTTTTTGAATACCAAGGAAAGATAATATGGTAAAGAAATGAGTTATATTTGAAATAAGAAAATGTGATGAGACAAAGCAATTGACATGTTTAAATAAGAGAATTATAAATGTACTCCCAATAGAGAAATGGATAGGTTATGTGAGTGTACAGATGAGACCTAGCATAGAGGGTCTACTTTTATGTGAGTGCATGAAAAGGCCTAAAGGGGTCCATATAACAACACTCATTCAAATATTGTATGTCATAGTTGAATTCTTACACGAACAATGCAAATAAATTCATTTGCGTATTATAATTACCGGTCAAATAATGTATATGTATACATTGGATATTGTTTAATTGAAATCATACATAGATGGCAATACAGGTTACTGAATAAATTTAAAATGATAGGACGAGAAAATCTTGTTTTACTTGTTATAAGGCTTTGATTAGGCCATGTGGGCAACCAAAAGTTAAACTTATTGAAATGTTACTTGATATAAACTATCTTATTGAAATGCTACTTGATATAACATATCAATAAGCTTTCGGAGTTCTTCAACTATCAACTAGTTTATCACTTGGCAACCAACTTATGGTTTCACAAACATAATCTTAGCCATTTTTAGGAGGTGTTTACTTTTGACTTGATAGACTTAATGACTTAACAGGTTTATTCGCACAAACATTTTAGAGTCTTTATTTACAACTTATTTGCATAGCTCAAAATACTCTTTTGTCCATATTCAACCAACAAAATCGCCTCTCCTGTTGATTAAAAAGTACTCTCACGGAAAGAATTACCCTAGCCTCCCCATCTCTCTTCTTAATACCTCTCTTCATGATAACAAGCTCTCTTCACGACCAGTAACCATCGCCCCATTGATGACCTATGTTCCCAGTTACATAATCTCCAGTAAAGAAGAAAGAACTTTGCCCAATTCAAATATTCTTCCAATATCAACATTAATGAATCAAATAAAGCATTATGAAAATCATTTTGTAATATCTCTTCTTTTGCCAACTCTCTCACGGTCCTTCTATAGATTTGATATATTGAATTCAGGTAGTCGATTTGAAATTGTAAATAGTATTGGATGAAGCAAAAGACTAAGTAGCATTTGAGTCATAGTTCTAGGAGTTTTCTTGGATAGCTTTAAGTTAGTTGAGTTAACTAAAATTTACAGCAATGCTTTAGATTCATAGATGTTATTGTTTATGTACGTAACTTGATTTGTATCATTGAATTACGATATAGGCCAAGTTGATTTGCGTTAATTTTTTTGTAGTTGATTTTAATCCCCGTTTTCGATTTCGACATTGTTTGTTTACAGACCTAACTTTTGCAATCCTAAATTATCAAAACAATAATATTTAAACAAAAATAAAATAGAAATAGCCAGAAGTTCAATTGAAATGTGATAAGGCTATGAGTACCGCATGCGGGTTCCCCTTCGGGCTCGCATGTGGGTTTCGACGGGTAAGGGAGAGTAGGGGTACGCGGTGGTACGGGCATGGTGTGCGGGCTCGGATGAAGACTCCTAAGCTTGTGCTTACTCGATCTTTCTCTCTCTCTCTCTCTTCTTTTTTTTTTCTCTCTTAGATTATATATACTAAAATTAAAAAGAAAAGATTAAGAATATAAGGGTAATAAGGATAGTGGTACTCCTATTAAAGATAAATTAAGGACGTAAAGGTAAAGCTGATGTGGTCCTAATGTTCGGTAAGAGTACGAGGGTAGTTCGGTGAGAGTACGAGGGTAGTAAGAGTAATCTAAATGTCCATTTTAGTCAATTTCAGTTTAAGAAAAGCCAAATGATTTGCACACGTGCCGGGCTGATACGACCTCGTTTTGCGTATTTTCATGTGGGATTGTGTATGTATTTCTGTTTGAGTAATAATTTTGCTGCAACGCTGTGCTGCCCGAGATCGCCGGGCAGACAGGTCCTGGGCAGTGTTGAGAATGACCTCCTAGACAGAACCTTATGCGGTGGGACCCACTTATAAGAGAAAGAACCTTCAATGTTCTCACCAGTGGCCAGTGTGGGCCCCCACCTGTTGCACATTTTGCTTTGATTCCTTTTTCCCTTATTTTCTTTAAACCCCCCTTACCTTTCACTAATTTCTACAAAATACCCCTATCAGATGTTACATTTGGTGCCCTCTAAGATCTCCAGAACTTGTAAAGTTTAGTAAATTGGACAAAAATGTTGCTTGGGTATCCAAAAAACAGAAAAATGGTTACTGTAATTTAACACATTTTTTTAATTATAAAATTCTAGCAAATATATATACTAGAGAATGATTTGATGAGAATAAAAGTTAAAATAGGAAAAATAAAAGAAAATATCGATAAGTTAATATTTTTAACATGAGAGGGGGGGGGGGGTGTTAAGGAATGAAAATGACAATAAAAATTGTTGTTTGGTTTGATATTATATAATGAAATTATTCTTACCGATCCATCAACTTCTTTTATGGACAAATTTGGTGGAATGCAAATTTTATTTCTGCTTATTTTTTTCTTCTCATATGTTGGTCCATCTCTTGATATTAAATGGAACATCTTTTGTATTTTAAAGTTGAAAGAACATATTTTTTTTAATATAAAATAACTTTTTATTATTATATTAGATTAATCAAATAACATTAATGCAATATTCATTTCTATTTTCATTATCTTGCATTTCTATTTTCATTCTTTAAAATGAATAAAACACCAAGAAACTCATCTAATGAATCATGTTTAATAGACAATTAATTTGATGCATTTTTTATGCATTCAAAGGTGAAGTCCCTACTTACCAATCTCATAATAACCTGGCTTTTCATCGCAATCCATATAGTGACACGTATAAAATATATTAATTATATTATGTTTGTTTAATTTAAAATCAAATAATTATAGTGAATTTGGAACAATCATACAAAAGTAAGAATAATTTGAGAAACATAATCATTACGATGAAACTAGTTTGTTTAAGCATTTTAGTTGATATATTACGATTGTTTTAAGAGTTTTAAAAATCAAGATCTTTGAAAAAATGTGCATTAAATTTTATCGGATAGTCTGTTTTAAAGATTTCAATAGTAGTATTTTTAATTATAAATCAAATTTTTATAAAACTAATACTAGTTTTTCTAAATATTTAGAAAGGAAAAATATTATTTCTCGTCTCCCACTTATCCTCTATCAATGAGATGTATTATGCATGTAATGATTGACCTTTTCAATAATAATTGTGGATCGGGACCAATGCGGTAAGGACACCTTAGATGGCGGCGTCTATTATTTTTCAATTTTAGGCTATGTTTGGCAAACTAGCTGATGACTGATAAGTTAGCTGATAGCTGATAAGTTAGTTGATAGCTGGTGGCAGATAAGCCAGCTGGTAGCTGATAAGCTAGCTTATGAACAAGTCATGTTTGACAAAAACTACCTTATGAATATGTAAAATGACCAAAAAAGACATCTTTAATAAATAATCAATTACAAGTAATTTATAATATACTTAAACAAAATTTTAATAATATAATTAAAATAAATTTCTAATAATACAAACAATAAAAAAGTTATATAATATAATATATTGAAATAATATAGAATTGATTATTATTATTATTAATATATACACACTATTTTTGTTAGATAAACTTTAGAAAAAATCTACATAAACTTATAATTAAAATTACTATTAAATATAATAAAAACAAAAATAAAATTGATCAACTTTACATATCTTAAATAATTAATTATTTTAAAAGAATATAATTAAGAACTAGATATAAATATTTTTTTATTAAAGTATTTAAACTATATAACATTTTAAAAATTATTATATTTATTTTTTAATATATAAATATAATAAAAAAAAATTGATCAACTTCACATATCTTAAATAATTAATAATTTTAAAAGAATATAATTAAAAACTAGATATAAATATCTTTTATTAAAGTATTTAAACTATATAATATTTTAAAAATTATTTTACTTAATTTTTGATATATAAAAATATTAAATAATATCTAACATAATTAATAACATTTAAAAATAAATAGTATATAATATATAATTTAATTTAATTAATAATTAGTTTTAACTATTAAAAATTATTATTTATTAATAAAAATAAATTATTATTAATAAATTATTATTATTATCATTATGAATTGTTATTTATTAATAATTAATATATAATTTTAATTAATAATAGTTAACATTAATAAGGGTATATTTGAAAAAGGTCACAAAAAACTCTTCATAAGCTACTCAACGTAGCTTATCAAAAAGCTAGCTTATAAGCTACTTCTGGTCTTATCAAACATTTACATAGAAAATAAGCTAGCTTGTAAGTTAGCTTATAAGCTAACTTATTTTTACCAAACAATGCATTAATGTTTTAAAATGGGAAAAGTACAAAAAAACCCAACGAACTATCCAGTTTTGAATGGTTAAGTCCTTAAACTATTTTTTTGAATGAAAAAACCATTAAACTTTCACATTTTGTTTGATTAAGTCACTGAACTATTTTTTTCAATGAAAAAACCATTAAACCTTTTTATTTCGAATTATTAAACCCCTAAACAATTTCTTTTGAATAAATAAACCATCAAACTTTCAAAAATTGGTTACTTGTACCTTCTTAACAAAAATAAAAAAATTACTAGTAACCAACTAAAAATGTTTTAAAGTAAAAATATAAATATATTAGATTAAGTTAAATGAATATAAGTAGTCAAATTTCTAAAAATTCGATAATTTATTTTATTGAAAAAATATTCAGGGACTTAATCATTCGAAATGAAAAAGTTTAATGGCTTTTTCATTCAAGAAAATAGTTCAGTGACTTAATCATTCAAAATGAAATAGTTTAATGGGTTTTTCATTCAAAAAAATAGTTTAGGGACTTAATCATTCGAAACTGAATAGTTCGTTGGGTTTTTTTGTACTTTTCCCTTTTAAAATTGATGAGAAATTATTAAACATTATTTTTCTCTATTACATATGATTTTCGCTAGATATCCTTTTCCTCTATTTTAGCTAGAGTTGGCAAAGGGGTCGAGATAAAGGGGAGCGAATGCCCATCCCCATCCTAGCTTTCCAATCCTTATCCCCGTGTCGATCCCCGTCAACAAATAAGATTTCAACCTCATTCCCGTTAAGGACTCGTGTATTTTTTGTCGTATATACAATTTAATTTTTTACATAATGTTTTTATATATTCTGTTTATAAATGTCAATTTCATATTTAAATTGGCATTATAATGCCAGAATTCTATTTGTTATACAAAAACATAGTTCATAAACAAATGCATCAAATTACAATAGTGTGTATACATACATACGTACACATAGAGATGTATAAATAATACTCGGTGTCAGGGTAGGGGATACATATGCATTTTAGATGAACTTATGAACTTTCTGGGGGTTATCAGAACAACACCCAACATATGTAAAATTGATAGAAGATTACTTGTGGAGAAGTCAATTTGTTGTGGAGAGAATCGATTTGGTGAGAAGAGAGAATGGATACACGTAAAATCGAATAGAGGGGGTCGATTAGGATGTGAAATCGAGAGGATAATTGCATGATAATTGATTTGTTGAAGTTGAGACGGGGAGCGATGATAACCCTCGTTTTTCTCGTGTTATTTTCACTTTTTAACACCCTTTTTCTCATCTAACCCTTCTCAAATCATCCATTTGAAGCCTGAATACTTTCTTTGGTCTTATTCACCCACTGAGATAGGAAATAGCTAAAAAGTCATGTTTTAAGGCATTTTTGACTATGTGGGATGTCACCACAGTGAAGTTTTGTATGTTCAGGTTCTAGAAGGGAATTTCGGATTTGTTTAATGTAGAAGATCAAATCAGCAGAGAAGAGCATGGGGGACAACCAAAAGTCAACTTCTATAAAGAGGTGGAAGTAGGTGATGGCTAAAAATGATATAATATGCAAAAGTAAAAAGGTGAAGTAACCTTTGGTTATTAACCTTACTTTTTGCTATTATAAAAGGAGGTCATGGGCATTCAACAAACACACAATTTCTCACTATCCTCTACACTCTCACTTCAGATTTCTCTCAAAACAATTCTATCTAGTTTATCTTAGTTTGTAATTTAAGTTCCAGCATTTTAATTTCTGCATCTTTAGTTACTGTACTGTAGCCTCAGTGGTGACACATCACCACTGTTTATCTTTTTCCAGTTTAAATGCAGTTTGTTTTAAGTAAAAACTTCATCTTATTTTTCTGTATGGGCAGTAGCTAAACCCCATCCTTGGGTGTGGGTGCGAGCAAAGCCCGAGAGGCCTAAATGTGACATTTTGGGTGTTTTCATCCTTTAATATTTTCTCGTTTGGTCATTCTAAGTCGGGACGTTATCTCAACGCGGACAAGCTGATCACTTGTAAGTGTTCATGTTAGACCTAAGACCTCGAGAGGGGCGGGTTCGAAACACGGCTTGAGTGATGCAAAAAGAGTTTGAGAGAACCTTTAATGATCACGAAGAGATTCGGGTCGTTGCATAATTGAACCAAGGCAAAAAGTGTCCTCAAGCGGGTGTCACGAAGAGATTTGGGCATCTTCTTTTGTTGGACCGAGCTAGGATCTATAAGGTCCACTTGGTAAAGTTAACAAATTGGGAAATATTAATTGTGAAAACTTTATAATAAAACTAGTTTGTATACCTTTATAATGGAACTTCGAGAGAAGAAAGTTGTTTAGGAGTTATTTACGGACCGGTCACGTTAACCAAATTTTGTCAAACGGTCTCTTGGGCAAAAGCTTGCACCCGTACCCATCTTTTTCTCATTGCTAATTACATCCTTTATTTACCTGTCATTTATATACCTGTCATTTCATATATGTCATTTTATTTAGTTGTCTTTATTTATCTGTCATTTAAATATCTGTCATTTAATTTTCTGTTATTTAAATATCCTGTTAAATCACCAAACAAATCAAATCAACCTTCATAAAACTTTGCACCGGACTAAAGGACAATTTCTCTAAATCTCGATACCGCCGATCCCTGTGGAACGATACGTGGGCTTACCACATTATTACTTGTGTTAGCGAACGCACGTCTAGTTTATACTTGGACTAGGCCTGTGGTGCTTAGGCATTTATTACGCGAAACAACAAGCGACAATTGTTGCAAGGGAGCGATAATCGATCTGGTGAAGTCATGAAAAAAGAAAGGGTATGCATTTTGTTGTAATCTAAAATGTGAATGAGAGGGTATTTTTGGTACAAAACCCTTGTTTCGTCTAGCTTTAGGGGTGGAAGAGGTTATACATGTCCCACCTTTGTGCTATAATACTCCACATTCATACAACTTACATCCCAAAAGGTTTAAACATCTTTATTATCATCTCAAAGGTTGGACAAGATGCCAATAAAATGCATCGAAAGAGCTTAATAAATCTCATAAACCAACGTATCACAAAATCCATAGAAACGTGATTAACGCAACAAACCTCACTAAGCATGGACCGTTAAGTATTACATCTAGAAATACACCGTGGCTTCAAACAAGCATTTTGTAATAAGTTAGTCGCCGAAAATGCGCCCAACAGCTCAATTATTTGTATTTTAACAAAAATGTGTTAAAATCAATATACCAAAAATGTGTTAACATCGAATAAAACCAAATGACAATGAAAATCTACACATTTTATGACTATAATCAAAATGTCATAAAAAAATTATATATGTTTGTGTTTCTCAAGATTTCATAACGAAAAAGGTACAATTTTCATCAAATAAATCTTAAAGAAAACACTTAAAAACTCCAAAATACACATTGTCGCAATACTGAAGTTTCCACAAAACAACTTGAAACTCATTGTGTTGCGTCTAGCTTTCATTAATAAAGGTTCGAGTTTGGATCTTCTACACATTTTGTAGTTTATTTTCAACTATTCAATTTTTGGATGTTCTATGTTGTAAGAGGGTTTTACTTATGAAAATGAAATTCTAACCGAAGTGTTATTGGCCATGGAATTGGATGTGTCTAGTAAACAATGCGTATGTGTGCTTAGAATGTAATGAATCCATAGGCATTTGAGTCAATGTTGGTTATAGGTTGATGGGGTGACATGACTTCCACTTGTAATTTTGGAATACAAGATTTTGCTTGTAATGTAACTTCTAAATGAAAGAGTTGGACTTGAATGAAATTGTCGAGGCATAGACCTGGATATGGTTAAACTTGGATTCATGGGCAAAAGACTTGGATAAAGTTGAACTTGAATTTTCATGGACTAAAGACTCGAATAGAGTTGATGCCCATGTTGACTAAAGACCTGGATATGGTTAATGTCGATGATAATTTATTCATGTCACATACTTACAACATTAGTGTGTGGCTAACTTTTGTGTTTCGCCATGATGTATGGTAAACAGGTTTTCCTCGTTATATTTGGTTGCCTCGCTCTCCCAAGAGTGAAATTGGTGTTCTTGATAAATAATTTTGTTAAAGTAATTTTATTCATATTTACTTTTACCACTTAACCGATTGTTCTCACTAGGTCTTAAGCGTAACACTTTTTTCTTAAAATGACGTGTATATCAGGTTCAGTTAACGTTGGGGATCCGAGATCTTGAGTAAAGCGTTGGAAGTTGTTAGAGGCTCTTTTGTGATATGTAAACTTTTGTTGTTAGTGGTGTACATTCTTACACAGGATTCTTTTGGAAGATTGATATCAATACTCGTCCTTAATTTAGACTAGAGTAGTTTAGATTAATAGGTGGTTGTTTATATTCTTCACTTCAACATTTGTAAACGCTTCATACTTTCCCCTTCTTGTGTGGTTTTATTGTATACCAAATTACCAATGTTGTTCTACACCATTTCCAAGTTTAAATGTTTTTCCATTTTAGGGATGTTACAGAACCACAGTGAGGAGGGAGATTAGTCGCATATGAGATAAAGTAGTGGTGTTGAAGGTAGTGACCGGCGTCGACCCATGAAATTAAAATTGATTTTCCTCAACGCCATCGTCGTCTATTCAGCCTCCTCCTCTCCACTTTTGTAAGAGCAATGGTTTAGGGGTTTTTTGATGAATATCATGAACACAGGTTACAAGGTAAAGATGAGAGAGACAGATGGGTGAAAAGGAATAGTGATGTACGTGGTGGTTGTATAATTGAGGGAACCAACCTCCAAAGAAGTGGGTAGGTCATATATCTTCTTGGTTTCATTAGATTCACCATATACATCAAGTCAACAACGTTACCAACACTGGCAACACACCTAAAATGACCAAATTCATACCTTAAATCTTAAGCCCCGGGAGCTGGTATTGCCTCCCGATGAAACGTGTTAAGAGATGAGACCCTAAATCAAACAAAATTGACCAAATTCAAACAAAAAACCCCATTAAACCCAGATCTTGAAGGCGAAACCCCAAATCAACCCTAATATGCAGTCCTACCAACGTTCGTCTTTGTCGCGATTCCTTTTTGGGGAGACTGTCGATGAAAAAGCAGATGAAGAGAAAGGCAACGGTGATGGTTGAGATAGGAGATGGAGGCATCATCGACGACCGTAGAAAGGTTTCACTAAAATTGGGACAATTGAGCCATAGAGGTGGGGATGACAAAGAGATGCAGTTGGGGTGGCGGATATGATATGGTAGACTAAATTACATTCCTGGTCCATGATGTTTTACTAGAAAACAAAAAAGGAATGGAATGACTAAAATGTCTCTCTACCTAACCTACTTAACTGAAAGTTCTTTAACGGAGTTAGATTTAGGGAGCCAACACATTTTAAAATGCAAACCAAAATTCAGTGACGACTTAATATTTGGTGACTAAATTATAGTCTTAGTGACTAATTTTCGAGTCGTCACTAAATTTTCGTCACTAAAGACTCTTTTTCTTGTAGTGAGAATGCAATCCCTAGATATTTTATTTTAAAAACCCAAAATATTAAAATTAATACATAAATCACATTGGACTAACCATGTAATATACTCAAAGATAGGCAAATTCTTGTAATGTTGCCAATAGGTGGGTCGACTGGTGTATTTCCTATTTGACTTGCTTGTAAGTTCGTTGTTTGTTAGTGTCTTGCTAGCTTCTCGTTCTTGAATAAATCCTTTGCCGTTCAAAAAAAAATCAAAAGATCAACGTATGATCGATTATGCATTAATATATTTAAAGTAAATATGATATCTAATACAACACACTTTTTAATGAACTTCTATTAATAACTAATCAACAACAGTATATGAAATACTTATTTTGAATTAAAAAAAATGCAGAAAACTTGTAAAACAAAGATAATTCTACAAGTATTTTATAATAATAACTTAAGGTATATTTTAGTGGATTGTTTATGTTTCTCTAATAAATCAAGAAACAATACTTTGAAAGAATAAAATATAAAGATATTTTAGTAACATATAAAATCACACAGTATCGATTATATAATATTTAATTCAAATTCAACTTTTTAAAGAAAAAAATACTATTTTTTATTATACATTGAATGAGTATCTAATTTGTTTATAGTGCTTATATATTTTGTAATTGAAAATCTACATATTAATTCATTAACGTGCCTTAAAAGGATAGTGTACAGCCATCAAAAAGGATATTCAAGTTGGCAATTAAACAACGTCAAGATTTTTATTTATAAATAAAATATCTAAAATTTAGCATTTTGTTCTTAAGGAGAATATTGTATGATTTAAGTACCATAACGATTGCAAAAAGAAATTGCATAAGTTTTTTTACATTAGAACTTCGTTTATGATTATTTAAACAATACTTTGCCAATTGATTTTATGCATAATTTAAATAAGATTGATGAATAATCGATACATATATAAAAATAACTTCCCACAACATATAAAGGTAGAATGCATTTCGTACATTAGATATGAAAGTATAGAATAGAAATCAGTGTTTTATGTTTAAGAGAACTTTTACATAGAATAAATATGTTCCACCCCTATCTCATGGAAGAAGCTAGAACAAGTTGAAAAAGATCTTGGTTGGCTTTACCAATTTAACCTTAAATAAAACCTAATTCGTTGTTAAAACATGAAATGCGCATGCGTCTATCTCATTACATCTTATTCATTCTTTAAATTTTATTTGTTGTATTTTTATGCCCTTTAAACTTTCATTTTGCTATTCTCAAAGTATTATTTCTATAGGGATCTATATTTTGATTAACTTATGTATTTTATTAAGTATCAATCAAATTACATAATCAATCAAAATGTATAAATAACCCATTAATGTATGTTGGTCATTTTATCTGTTTTATCATGTTCAGTTCTGTTTCATCAAAAGTTGAACAGTTAGTTATTCTATCATATCCCGTTTTACTGTATCATATCTAGGTACCAAAACGCATCCTTAAAGAATTAATGTGAATCTAAAACGAAACCAAAAAAAACTAGAACAAATATCCTGTATAAGATTTGGCACTATTGCAATATGAGATGAAGTTGGAGGTGCATTTGGAATTAACATGATAAACAAGGGTCTTATTGATATTAAGCCATTCTCATAGGGGCCACGCTTTGTCATATCCATGGTGGGAGATTTTAAAATCATCGAAAACGATCGGTATCGCGTGGGTATCGATTTATTATTATTTAATTAATTTATATGTTATTAGTTTATTGTCTTATACACAAAAACAAGGTACAAATAATTGATGCATGCATATGATACCAACTCAATAACTCATTAAAGTTTGAAAAGATATTATTGTACCACTGGCCTTCTTGTTATTGGCTCCGGTTTTGAAAGATATTTACTTATTTAGCATTATTTAGAGTCAATTATGGAATTAGTCCATGTAGTTTGTTGGGTTCTATGAAAATGATCTCCAAGCTATATTTATTATAGATTAGGACTTGTCATATGTAATTTTGTATAAATTGATCTTTCATGCAAACGAACATTGGCCTCATCTTTTAGAATTAACGGTAGTTTTATCATTTTACTATTTACGCCTTTTAACGTTAATGTTTTTATCTTTTGGCCTTTTTGACTTTTTGTGTGTGTCTTTTTTTGTAATCCCTAAACCATAACGAACAAATACAGAGATAACTCTAACATATATGTATACACACACACCTAGAATCACAGGGACGTCGTCCCTAACGTTTTACTCCGATAAACCTCCTCATTCTATCGTCCATGTACGTCCACAGAACCCCCTATTTCTACCTCTCTCCCCCTAGTTGAAACATAGGTCCACCTCATCCGACTGGTGACCTTGCCCAATGATAACCATCGGGTTACGGCCTCCCTCGATGACAAACACCTTTGTAACCTATCACCAACCGTCCAACTTAAACCATCATCACATAGAGAAACACACACATACACACATGTAGACACTAATAGAGATGGAGATTGAATCGAGTTGGGTATGTGTTATGTGTTTGTTTGTATGTGTCGGAGATTGGTGGTGGTCATCGATAGATGAGGATCTCACCAAAGATGGAAGGTTTCGGTAAACAAGAAGACATAAGATGATGGTAGGGTTTTTGTTAAGGGGGTTCAACAGACGAGATAAAGGATGGTGGTGATCAATAAGGGGTGATGAATGATGATGGTGGGGTTCATCAAATTTAGGTGGAGGTCAAGTTGGAGTTGGTGGGTGCACCCTGATCATGAAAGAGATAAAGATGAGAGAGGTAGATAATTATGAAGTGGTCTATAAAGTTCGAGCGTTCTAAAAAAACAAAACAATCTAACTTTAAGATAAAGAAAAGGCAAATTGACATAAATACCCTCATAGTTAAAGAATGTTTTGGATGACCATTAGAGTGAGGGTTTAATTCATTACAAAACGACATACAACAAATCTTAATTTGTAACAAATGAAGTTTAAAGAACACTTTTGTAAAATCCAACAAACCATAGGGACCAAATTCATTGTTAACTTTATTATTTAGTTAGATTTGTATTATGATTTTAAGTTTTAAACCCATTTGATAATAAAATTGATGTCTATTTATGTAACATTTCTGTCAAATTCTTATGTATATAACTTTTAAAAGGTGTATAAACAATTTGACATTAAAATGTGTTTTTAGTTAAGTTTAAAAGTCATATTGTTAGAATTGTCACCTATTTATTATCATCTATTATAAGGTATAGATACTAATTTTGTAAGTCCTTATATTTTTATTTCATTTAAAAATTTTATACTATAAAGTATAGATTGTTTAAGTATTTTCATCAAATTATGTACGAAATTTACATTTTATTATTTTTAAAGCAATATTGCAACAAAAGTGACTTTCATACTAATATGAATGCATCTCAAACTATAAAGCCGAGCGTAGCGGTTGTTGGGGCTCAGTGTGTTGGTAGTCGGCGGGCTGGGCGGGCTCGGGCTTCGTCGGTTTCCCCACATCGCTCTAAGCCGAGCGTAGCGGTTGTTGGGGCTCGGTTGTTGTGTTTTAATTAAAAGTGAGCGGGTTGAAAGGTTCGGGCACTAATTAGAGAGGGCTTTAGAAAGCTTATTGTGGGTTTATGAAAAAGTTAGGAGAAATTATTTTTCCTCCTACTTTTTTAGCCTACTCTTTCTCCTACCCACTTCATCATTTGACAAGTGTAATGCATTTATTCTCTTTCTTCATATAATTCATAAATTTGAACACTTGTCATATGATGAAGTGGGTAGGAGGAAGAATAGGCTAAAAAAGTAGGAGGAAATATAATTTCTCAAAAGTTAGATATGGCGTTGATGTAACAATAGGATTGGAAGGGCTGGAAGGGTTCAAAAACGCATAGCCTAAGGACCAAATGAGAACATAAAGTATGAGCGGATGGATTCAGCCCCTTGGTTTTCGGAACAAGGAGGTTTATAATCAACTGCATCGCGGATCACCGTTACAGCAGGTGAGGTTAAACCACGTGTCAGAAATCCATTAGTTTAGATCAACGTTTCCCTGCACCAGCCTACACAGGATCTTTTTATCCCTCAGTAGAGCCTCTATAAATGAAGACTTCTCCACAGCCTAAATTCCTTCCCCCACTCTCTCTTATCTCCATTGCCTCTCTCTAACCTACGCACTAGGCGTATTTTAAGTAAGAGCAAGGTTGCTATTACACACCATGAGTTCTAGGATGCTATCTTACACAGGGGGTGAAGATGCCCACTTTCTTGAAGCTTGTACCCTTTGCTCAAAATCACTTGGTCATAACAGTGATATTTTCATGTACAGGTATTGCAATTTGCAAACCCCACTCATGCATCATGGGGTTGTACCTTATGCTATCTTTGTTGTACCTTCTCAATTATAGCTTTAGATGCCAAACCCCATCAGAATTCTGAATTCCAACAATCAAGATTTAAACTTTCCACCATGATTTCACCAATTTTCTTCAAGAATTCCAAAACCCAAAATTTGTTATGCATAAAAGGGTTGTACTTTGTGTATGTTTTGTTGTACAATCAAAATCTTGTTTTAGATTCATCAACCCTCAAAGATCCCAACAACCCAATTTCATGCATTAAAGACTTGTACCAAGGGCATGGTTAGATGTACAAAGTGAACTTTTTGTTCAAGATTTTTAATGGGTTTTTTGGTTATTGAATTATCAAATAGAAAAGCACCCATCTTGGTTACTACCATTTTAGTTTGGTGCATTAAAGGGTTGTACCATGTGCATATTTGGTTGTACTATGTGAAATTTTAGTTGGCAATTCTAATGGAAATTTTGTTGTTTTTTTCAGAGGAAACAATCCATTTTGCAGCAAAGAGTGCAGGCAAGAACAGATTGAGGTTGATGAGGCAAGAGAGAAGAGATGGAGAGTGAAGAAATCATCAGAAACAACCAAGAAAACCACCAAAGCTAGTAGTGTACAAACAGGAACACTTCTTGTGGCTTAAAAAATAAGAATCACAAAATTCCCAAAAAAAAAAAAATATTTTATTATATTATGTGGGGTTTGAATTGAAATCCCTTTCTGAAATCAAGAAATATGATGGAGGGGATGATATTATCAAATTTGGGTTGTACTTGGTGTTGTATATATAGATGATGGATGATGATGATGGGGTTTTGATGGTCATTTTGGTGGATGATGATGGAAGAGGAGAAAGAAGACTTTATGACACAAATTTTGGGAATGCTAGTTTTGGTTGATGATTGTAATTTGGTTTTTGAAATGGTCAAATACATCAAAACTTTAATAAATAAAAATTAATTTCAAGTTGTTTATAAACATTATTTTGCATCAAAACGTGATGGTTGATACAAAGTGACAATAAGTTGGGTAGATGTGGTTGTTTTATTTGAAAGGCAACCAAAATTTATCAAGCAAAAAGGATTCTTCTTGTTAGAATAATGATCCCTCAACTAGAGATAAGGAATTTTTTTCCCATCCACATAATTGTTTTATTTTATATGATAGAGTGAGTTCGATACTTCGGTTGACCGTTTAAGAGTTTGTTTGGTTTGGGGGAATAGAATAGAGTCGATTGGATTTTATATAAGGATTTAGATTACCTTCCCCTCAATGAATGTTCATAAACCGGTCATTGAATCCGATATCAACTATTCGAAGTAGGGGGATTTGAAATACTTTTGTGTTTGATTTATAGAATTTCGAAGTTGATTTAAATTTCATTATTTATAAAATAAATCAAATAATTAAACTACTATTTATTTAAATGGTTATTAGAAAACAAATAAGGTTTTAACATCTTTCAAAATATTATCATATATGAATCTTACCAAATTCCTTGGAATTTTAACCACACTTGGTTTTTAAAAACTAATTGAGGAATTTAAAAAATATCATGGAATTTAAAATTCGGACAATCTTGGAAACTAAAAATGGATTATAATGGATTTGAAATCCAAAATCCATTACATTCATGCAAATCAAATGAACCCTTAGTTTTGCGTCCCAAGCCGAAATATCACAAGTACCGTCTCGTCCTGGGCCATCGCATCGTCTTAATCATCATTTATCAGGACTCTTCGGCGTAAGTTCCTTGGCTTGGACAGGGCATTTAGTAGTGGTGTCAATAAGAGGACAAACGATAATGTGTCACGTGTGTTCCTTATATCCATAAGTTATGTATCAATGACAGTCTATAAGGTAAATGATCATGTGAGAAGTTGAGGTTAACGTAAGAAGTGAGCCTAAACGTTGACCACTTGTAATCCTATATCCTCCCATGAATTGCGTTTTAGAAGTGAATTGTTTTGGTGTATCTTGGTGCATATCATTCTAATATGCATCAACTTATCATCCAACGGTTGATAACCACTTTCTCACGCTTCTCACGTTTCTCACGTTAACCCCAACTTTTCATCGAAACTCAACCCTAGTATGTCATTCATCATAAGATGTGTATTAGGCAAATGATCATATGAGAAGTTGAGTTAACGATGAGAAACATGAGAAATAGATCTGAACAATTGATCTCTTTAATCTCACGTCCTCCCATGAATTGTGCCTTAGACTAAAATTGATTTGGTGCATCTCGGTGCATATCATCATAATGTACATCTATTTCCTATCCAACGGTTGACAACTATTTCTCATGCTTCTAATGAAACCATCAACTTCTCACCAAAACCTAAGCCTTGTACATCATTGCATCATAAATAGTAGGATTCATCATGAATAGTTCACATGTTAATTGTTAGTATGATTGTAGACAAATGTCATTAGTATTTGTCTACAACCAAAAATAGATGCTAGCCAAACTTTTTGATATATTGTAATATTTTTGTAAGATTATATACTAAATTTTTTAATAAACCAAGTTTTAATTGTTGTGGTTTCACCAAAGGTAAAGAGTGTAACTTTAGATCTTGTTCGCTTCAGAGCTCCCAGTTTCTTTTCCTTTTTTAATTTTTTTTTCATTTGACCTCTATTTTATTTTCATCTCTATACTAAAGTTTGGCTTTTTTAGGTCAAGCAGTTCAAACCTTTTTGAAATGTTGGGTTAAATTATTTGTTTACCTTTTAACAGTAAGAGGTAATTTCTGAATCGTTAAGAGATCAAATTTGTTTGGCAAAATAATGGACCGTCTCTTAATGGTTTTAAAACCCCATTAATGGTTTTATATCGTGAGCCTCTTTTAACCATTTAGGACTCCTGATTTCATTCTCAACAAGTACCAAACCACCATATTTAATTTTTGTACTATATCATAAAAGTCTTTTAATCATTCTGACCATTTAATCATTTTGCTTCTACACCAAATCATCTAGCAACGGCCAAAACATTCCTGTAGTGCAAAATCAAAATCTTAATATAATAATATTTTCTTCAATAGGATCTCCAATTTTAAGATTTAATTTTAAATAGTAATTATAAAATATTATTTTTCACTCATAAATAATCATTTATAAACAATTCTTCGTGTTTAGAGAAATTGTAACTTTGTCTTATACTAAAGGTTTAAAGCAAAAGAACACCAAAAATCTCTACTTTTCAATTATGAGAAAACTATTAAATATAATTTATTAGTATTTCTAACAAATTCTTTAAAGATCCTTTAAAATGAAGAATCTAAATCCAAAAATATCTATTAAGATATTTATTCATCTTCAACATTCTTCATTTTAAAGTTAATGTCATTCGTATAATTTATATAATTAAAATATTACATATATATCTAATAAAATATTATTTCTTTTGCTAAACTTTTCATTTCAAATTTCTCATGAGTGAAATATTATAAATAATTATTTCTCTTTGATGGTAATAGTTTTTTGAGAGTTTTCAAAATTTAAAGATTCTTGCACTATCTATCTCTCATACCTTTTTTTCCATTTTGAAGAATGTTTTGGAAAATCTATTGAAGCAAAAAATGGTCTAAAATCCTCATTGCTTTTATATATCCTTTGAAGATTTCTAGTATTTTTTGGGAAGATGAGTGTTCATTGAGATCAATGCTTCATGATTAATGATTTTGGGGTAATTTATGATTCTTGAGTTAGGGTTTTTGATCTTTTTGGTAAGTTTAGAATTCCAGTATACACAATAGCAAAAGGTAACAACTTGGATACATTTTGGCGTACTTAACCTGTTGTAACTTACAAACACGGGTTACGATACATTATTTGGTAGGTTTTAAGATTTTGATACATTAAATGGTAAGTTTTTTAGTCCAGTACATATAATAGCAAAACATGACAACTTGATACATTTTGGTGTGCTTAACCCATTTTATAAACTTAAAAGATACTTAGAAATTGGTATATATAATTGTAAAATTTAACATGTTTTAACTACTAGCTTTATATTTAGCTCAAAATATGTTTATTTTACTGCTTAATTAAAGTCCAATACCGGAAATTACTAATAAAACTACATATTAATAATAGTGTATGTGGTTGTGGGTGTGGGTGTCCCCTTCCCTTGTAGTTGTAGGTTCGAGTCTCGTCATGGACAGTGATGTAGATTTAGGACTAGATTTTAGTAGTAGGTTAGTTGGGTGTGTATAATCTGCGTTTAAAAGAAAATATTGTATGATTCTCAAACTTCTTGAAAGTTGGCATTATTGGAAAAATAATATCCTAGGAACAGCTAACTCACAATTTTAGCATTAAAGAGACATTAATATCATATTCAATGTTATTAATACGTCTTTACCATTTTTTGGATATTTGGTTTCATTTAATGCGTTTAGTATAAGGATACATCTGGCATTGTGGTAGCTTTTAGATATTAGTTGTATGAAGTCGCAACTTTCATGCAAGGATCTTAATTCATACTTCCTTCATATTAAGTCATCATGTTGATTATATTATGATATTAACCATGCATTAAGATACTTTTAGTTTAGATCAACGTATTATAAAGTCAAAGAAGCATATTGAAACACCACTCTCAAATATATATCAAGTTAATATGAAAGTTGGTTTTTATATTCATATATGCGAATATAAGACCCTTTTAATAGATAAGTATGGAAAATAGCAATATCAAGTAAACCACATGTAGGTGTATTACAATCATGTAATTGTGACATCAATGATGAAACATCATTTGTGACTAATTGTGACAGGGTGACTAATATGTGATGTCACCTTGTTAACTTGTTTTATGTTAAGGTGAGAGTTGGCCATGGTGTGACCCGTGGTTTTAATTTAAGAGGCATATGGTTCGATACCAGGATTTGGAGTTGTGCTTGTAAGTTGTAACTGAGTGTGCAATTTTCTTTACTACCATATATTCATATAATACCACTTATTCTAGGTACCCTTGAGTGTATAATAATTTGTTCGGATACCCTATGTTATTTTACTCTGCACGAAACTCAGTTTGTATAAACTAACCCTTCATTGTTTTAGCCTGATTTCTTTTTTATTAATATAGAGTTCGGTGATGATACCTAGTGGGAAAAAGACTGAAATGATCTCTTTTATATTGTTAGAAATTGATCTTCTAATTACATTTTTTTATCCATTTTGTAATCCCAATCCAGATCACACATTTGACACGCGCTATGTTTTCTTACAACATGTAACTAGGGGAAAGGCGGGATTCCGTGAAGATATAATCGCTCACCTTTGGAGGATATTGATTCGGAAGTTCTAAACATGTTTTGAGCTGCAATAATCTTGTAGAACTTGAAACTTGGTTGATAGTTTGCTCTTATCTCTTGGAAACATTAATAACATAATGATGGAACTAAGTCATTTTGATTTATTCGAAAATATATCAAAAACCCTTTTTTTTATAAATGGGAAGAAACCCCTAGAAAAACTTTATTCAAAAAAGGGGAACTTCATAGAAATTCTGAGAAGGTATTTAAAACAACTAGCAAGATGCTAGAAGTTACAACGAACATACAAGAAAATTAACCACGAGTATCCTAACCAATACACCTGACCTGAGAATACCAGCATAAGACGGATCCGACCTCTCTTACCAAAAACTCACAAGCCACATATGGGCAGTCACCCGATGAACTTGAAACCAACCTCGACCGATACACCAACACGAAAATCCCGAAGTCACGAAAAATATACCAAGTGTCGACTAAACATGCATGCTTAGGGAAGGCATATATTAACCGCCTATATATCACTATATTGGATCACAAATTTAACAACCGATCTATACCAAAATAAAATTCCCCAATTACAACGGTAACCATCATTAGAAATATAGTTACTAGTGATGACCCAAATCAAAATTTGGATTTAAAACGACTACACCAAAATTTGGGTCATCAAATCATCAATACCATTTTGATTATCCAATAGTAGCAAAGACCCAAACCAAATAGTCCCAAATCCTTTAGGAGCATCACGATTGATTATAGACCAAATATTCAGTAAAATAAGGTTATTAGAAACGTTCAAGTTGCTCATACTAAGAGTCCAAGACTCTAAAAACTACCATAATAAATATATGTTACAACTTGTTATGCATATTCAATGAGTTTATTATGCTGCAAAATTGAATTGTTGATTTATGGTATAAGATTATAGGTTTGATTATGTAGGTTGTCAACTTGTCGTTAGGCTTGCAATTAAGTGGGTATTAGAAAATTAGGATCGGATTTTGTGTTGATATTTTCCAGATTACATGGAAAACTTAAATTGTACTTTAAGTTTTAAAGATGCCTCGTCGAACGAAACATGTAGTTACTAGATTCAACAACATTACAACATGTCGTCAAGAACAACGTGATTCACATCGAGGTCAACATAATGTCGACCTCAATACATATTTAGATCAATTCATGATATTTAATAGGCTTCAGCGATTCGGTAAAAATAGGACCTTTACATGTTCCTTTCTCAATTGTAGGAATTTTTTTTTTTTTTTTGACATCATTATTAAGCACTTAGAGATATTGAAGCAACAAATATAGGAATTAAGCTACATGCCTCATTAAATAGACTTGCAACATACTTAAAAAAACTATCTATGTCCGATTTAAATGTTATAGATAATACAATATAAAAGTAATGAGTGACGTAATTCTAGAATTTTGTTGATACTCCGTCCTTCTTCATTACTTAATTTGTTGTATCAAAAGTGAAGAAAACCCATAATTAGAATAAATATGTGAAATTTGTAATTCACCATTATTATTATGTGTGAAATTTGTAATTTACTGTTATTATTGTTATAAAACTTATCGATTTTAAGTTAATAGCGAGATTTATCCCAATATCTAAAACCAATTTTAAAATATCTTTGTTAGATGTGTGCTTTACCCACCGTGACCAATCGAATAATGTATTTTAATGATCCAATCGAAGGTTATCAATCATTTTTCATACAAACACGATTAATGGTTTATGCTTTATTGACGAAATCTCGTTATTAAAATGCTTAAATTTAAACACTCGTAAAAAGGCCCATCAAACCCAATATAAAAAGTAGCCCAATTGTTTTTGGCCCATTGGGTGAAATTTCACCATTTTCCTTGCTCAAAAATAATATGACCGGTCAATTTGACAAGATTAAAGTAGCCCAATTGTTTTAAAATATACACCAATTGTTTAAGGCCCATCAAGCCCAATATAAAAATAGCCCAATTGCTCAAAAAAGTAGCCTAGTTGTTTAAGGTCATCCGTAGCGTTAAGGTTAAACCGAAAGAACCATGAAGGCCACATTAGCACCACATAATTTTTTTACTTTTTATATCCTTTTTACCTCAAAGTGAAGTACCACTCATCCTAAACTAATCCACGCTTATTATTATTATTTTAATATAATATAAGAGAGAGAGAGAGAGAGAGAGAGAGAGAGAGAGAGAGAGAGAGAGAGAGAGAAAGAGAACACGTAAGGCTCGGGTTTGGAAACCCGTCCCCTCATCCGTTGCCTCCGTACCACCTACCCTCTGTACCCGGCTCACTTGTTGCCCTCGCCCGAAGGGGTGCGGATGGCCTTATAAGAAATTTGGTTCTAAATACTTTTAAGAACAATACGTCATAAATATAAGCATATCTAGTCAATACTCGGTAAAATTTGATTATAAACGTATAATGAAAATACAAAGTACTGTTCATATAACATATAAATTTAAACTATATGAATGAGATATGTATATTAGCTAGTTTGAAAATATGTTAAAATCTTAGAAAATATAATAATTTTTTAAGTTTATATTAGTGTTAAGTTGATTATAGTTATTTTGTTTTCTTTTCCTATATTTGTCTAATTCAAACTCCTATCGTAATTAAAATGTTTTAGGGTAAAATGTAATTTATTTTGTTTTAATGATAAAATAATTGTTTGTCTGCATAAAAATAAATACTAAAAGTAGATTTATTCTAAGTTTTGGACCCGGGAAAAGTATTTCTCGATTAAGACCAACCCGGTATCCCAAGATACCGAGTCTGTGTAACCCGGTAACTGATCTTACCTAGTCTGTGCAACCCGAGAACCTTCAGGACTTAGGAACTTGAAACAAAAAGTCAACTTTTGCTTGTCTTAAATGCTTTCACGATCTTCGGAGCATCGATAACTATTGTTCGATAAGAAGTTAAGATCCACAACTTGCTAGATCATGTCTTCACATGAAGCTCTATGTTGGTCCCAATATCGCAACCTTCAAGTTAACAAGGTTTGTAGAATGGGTTGAATACAAACACACGGATTTTTTTACTTTTCATTTTTTTCATATATTGATGTATTAAATTATCAATTACAAAATTTACACATTGTTGCGGAAATATAACATTAACTAATTTGCACTTAGTGAGAACAAAATAAATAAAAAAGAATTACAAAATATAAGAGGAAGAAGGACTTAGGTAGAAGATAGAAGTTGTGTCTGAAGATCACTAAGGCTTCTATTTATACCTTTCGTATTAAATGCGATTCAAAGTACTTTTGCACATGTCACGTATTGGTGGTGTGAGGTGTAATATATTAATTTTTTATGCACGCATGAGTTGACACCATACGGGTTGGTAGCAAATAGTATTGCTTTTGGAGGTTAGCAGAGTATAGAGGGAATAGTAAAGAGAAGTAGAGAACGCTCCTTTTGTACATTCTGTCAGAAAAACATAGTAGTCATTTGTACAAATTTCAGATGGAACAAGTTTGGAAATCTTTAGGTGCAAGGTTCTGATAAGTGAGTAGAGGTCATTGAGCTTTGAGGTTGCATCAGAGATCACTGTGTAACACTCGTAATTTTCTTACGTAATATTGAACGTTAATAAAATTTTGAGAAATAGAATTATGGATCATATCTTGTATTTTGTGGTCTAGTATGTTAGAGAATTCAATTACGAGTCCAACGGTTCTTTCGGAATCGAAAACGGAGTTAAAACCAACAATTTGGGTCAAAGCTAAAGTGACAGCTAAAGTGCCACATGGTCACTTTGGATGGGCACTTTAGCTGATAGTGTACCGCCACTTGAAGGCAACTTTGAGGGCACGGGCTAAAGTGACAGCTAAAGTGCCACATGGTCACTTTGGATGGGCACTTTAGCGCCTGGGCACTTCAAATACGGGATTTTGGCCTCTTTCTTCATTTCCCCATATCTTCCTCTCTACAACTCCGAAATAGTTGATTCTTTTTGCTATGCTCTCCATTTTCCAAGCTCTTCAAGACCCCATTGATGGATTGATGCTTAAGGTAACAAGATTTGGAAGCTAGATCTCCTCCATCTTCATCTTCTCCACCTCTCACAACCTCAAAACACCATTGTTGCTAGTGTTCTCCATTCTAGGGTTTGTTCAAGATTTGGTTAGGTAAGCCTATCTAAACCATTTTAGGTTGGTTAATCTATGTGTAAGAGTTATGAAACTAACCTAGGGTTCGATCTACTTGATTTTAGGTTCGTTCACGTATTTGACCTAGATCTTGGAATTTGGGGGTTTTGTGGCAAAACCCTAAGGTGAGTTGCTAAAATCATTTTGTTAAAACTGAGAGCTCATCATTTGGTTTAATTTTTCATATCTTTGCTTGGTATTTGTGGATGAATGTGATTTTGGATGAAATGCCTAAATTTCTAGGTTTAAGGTTTGCCATGAAGTAAATAGATAATGAATTCGTGTATGAATGATTTGATTTGAATTATTGGGTGTATTGAGTGGATATTGACATGTTATTGATGCATGAGTTATGTTCTTATGGCTATGTGATGAACGTATACATGATAAAATACGTGTAAAGAAATATGTCATAGAATGATGCAAAGGGCTTGAGACCCTCGTTTAATGCCTATGATAGGTTGAGATGAATGTATGAGTCTTTCTAGACAGTACAAATATGCCTCCGAAGGTGTCATGATAGAAATGGCATCGAGGTTGATTGAATGTAATTAACATGGACGATCCAACGCAATGTGTCCACACCCAACAGTCTTGGGAGGTACTGAAACAGGTACGCACCTATGTCGCCGGCCCTCGGGTGGCTCCGAGGTGCGCGGGCCTCGGAAGGTGTCATAGTTGAAATGGCATCGAGGTGTTGGGAAGCAACGAATGTAGGGGCATTGGTTGGTGGAAATGGGTCGCTCCCATTGTTTCCGAAGATAAATAATAAACCGGTTTAACATGCTACCTTTTGGTTGTTAATATACTCTTGTATATCCCACATGTCTTAACATGCTTTTATATGTATGATATTATGTTGATACAACTCACTAGGCTCCTTTAGCCTAACACTTGTTTGGTGTCGATGTGTCTCTCAGGTACTAGGAACGCGGTTCCTAAGTAGGCTTGGGATTAGAGCGAGCATGGGGGGCCGTTGGAGAGACCGGTCCTTGAGACCGCAAGTTTGACCGTAGAGCAATAACCCTTTTGTAGTCTTCTTCCTAATAGGAACTAGACTAGTTGGTTATTGTATTTATTCATTCAATTACAAACGTTGTAATTATACATTACTTATATCCCTATTTTTGGGAAGAGCTCGCGCTATGGCGTACATTGTATCACCAACTTTCTATTAAATGAAAGTTTTTGTTTACCCTAAATTTTGGGGTGTTACTGATGCGGTAAATATTAACTATAAAAAGCGTAACAAGTTTTAACCTCTAATGCCTAACCACCTATTACCACATTCACAGGCAAGCGTACCTGATCGATAGCAATATAGCGTAGGAAAGTCCAGGTATCGTATCTACCACTGGGAACGGTCAAGTAACAGACTGGTAATCCTATTAGTTTAATTAATCTAAGGCTATGGGAGGTTTTTGAGAAAATGATTTGAAAACTAAATTAACAACTAAAGAACTAGAAAGCAGAATAAAAACTGATTTAACAATAATAAAGAAAACAGTAGCACTTATCATGGCATAGTGAATCCCCAAGTGGATAATTAAGTTACATAAAAGTATGATTGATTTGGCTATTGTAAGGATTTAAGTCTGGGACACCCTAACATGCAGATAATATGATTGTCAACTAGAATGGTCCTCCTAGTCCCAATACCTAGGCTGATTGTCAGACAACCTAAATATCAGTCACCCAATCCTATCTCAACTAACCGGTGTTTTACAATCTAATTTCTCTCGGTCCAAGAAACCACTTAACCTAATTCTCCGAGGTCTCGAAGGATAAGTCAAGAGAGGTTGATTAACCCAATGGAGTCTACTTTTTTTTGGTCCAAAAGCAAACCCAACCAACGAGTTCAAACACACGAAATAGCAGGAATCAAATTGGAATCATAAAACCACATTCAATTAACCAAAATAAATCAATAATCATTAAAACCATAAAATCATATCCACATGGTTCATCTACCACGATAAGTACTACATAGAAAACTACTCACTACTCATAACTAGGAAAACAGAATAAGTATAGATAAAGACAGACATTCTACCGACCATACAGCTACAGATGATTAATCGAGTATCCGTATCGGCGCAGCGTCTCCTCTCTCCACACTTGATTCTCCCTCCAAACCACTAACCAATTGGTACAACTGACCCTTTTACTGTATTTTTCTGTCTAAGAATGCATATGGAACTGAAGGCTGAGAACAGTATTTAAAAGAAGGTCCGGAAGCTGTTTCGCGTTCGCCAAGTAGGCGTTCGCGGCGCGAAACACTTAAAAACCCTACTCCTTATATTTTTGGCAAATTCTGGAATCTTCTTGTGAGTGCAAATGCCAATTTCGCGGCGCTAAACTTCATCTTCGCGGCGCTAAGTTGATAAAAAGCAGGAACCTTCTCGAATATCAGTCTTGGCGGCGCCAAAACCTTCACTTCGCGATCGCTAAAACTTCCTGTTTTGTACTTTTCCAACTTTCACACAATTTCGCCTATTTTCCGCACTTTTTAGCTCCGTGTTCTCCAATACCTTCAAAAGTAACAAACATACCAATTCGTGAGTAATTAGGTGAGAATCAAGTGATAAACGGGGTAAATTCAACCAATTAAGCACCACCAAAACATGTATAATTTTGGTGTTATCAAAATCCCCACACTTAAGCTTTGATTGTCCTCAATCAAAAGACTGAAAGATAAGAAAGATGACACCAAAATTATCTCCACCCAAGATCATCCAAGAAGACAAAGAATACTCACATAGTCAGACACAAAGACAAGACATATCAAGCAATCGAATACCAAGGTGGACCTTTTACCCTCACATAGTATGAATAATAATCTGAAGTGTATCTCTCGGGGGTAAAAGTGTAAAAAGTGATCTCACCAATACTCGACCAATTCCCTCATGCATAAGCATGGCACTGAATCTAATCTCCACCACTGAGAAGTTGTCAACCGTCAAGAGGACTTAGGGGTTGTAATGTTAGGCTAAGGTTAAGGGTAGGATAAAGGATATATGAGTGGCTAAGGATATTGCAACAAAAACTTGAAAACTAAATTTGTAATGATCCAAACAGTAAAGCACAAAATCTGATCTTCAAACAGTGAAACTATCGGGATGAGCATATCTCTCTCTCTCTCTTTTTTTTTTTTTCTTTTAGAATCGGCCTAAGCCTATGGCTTATTTGTGGCACAAATTCTTTTTCACACTTTTAAGCTCACTTGACTCTTTTGATATTTTCTTTTCTTTTCTTTGAGTCTCATCTTTTCTTTTTCTTTCTTTTCTCTTTTTCAGAGCAGCAACTATGTTGCTTTTGGCTCTTCTCTCATGCTCTTATCAATCCCATAAAAACTATCAGATTTTTGAAAAACTGGATCAAACATCTCAAGTATCAAATTTAAGTTACGGCCAAAAGATAGATAAAACAATTAGGCTCAAGGGTATATGGTGAATTGGGTAAAGAAACGAAAGGCTAAGGCTCAAAAAATGGTTTCAAGGGTGAAAGTGTTATAAGTGAACACCTTTTCAGAAATTGGCTAGGCAAATTAAATAACCCTATGATGAGGTTATCTAACGAAGGCTAAAAGGGTTAGAAACGAAGGCCTCTATCAGTGCAATGGTGATAAATACTTCTCTTATGTGGTCTCGACAAGAATTCTAGTGACAAGTTCTACCTTGGGTCAAAGTCGGTATTCCTCACACAAATGAATTAATTAGGCTCAATCTCTCAAAGGAATCGGGTGAGGCACTCATGGTAATCAGTATTCCAAGGTATTCTCCTACTCAAACAGTCTCATCTCATGTCCTCCTAAACAAGCAACTCAGTCTCAAAAACAATCTCAGATTTTGAAAAAAATTGGGGTCAAACTTCAAAGCTTTCAAAAATTTGAAAAACGACAATCACAAGCATAAAGTGTACCCAATAAGCAAGCAGACAAGTCAACATAACCCCCTCCCCACACTTAAAATTTGCAGTGTCCTCAATGCAACAGTTAAAACAATTAAGGAGTAATTGGGAAAAACAGAAACTTCCCGGGTTATTTGACTTGTTCTGATCTGCGAGAGATTATTCCGGAAATCGTACCCGATGCAGAATCATAAACAGCTGTATCTAAAAACAAAAAGAAAAATAAAAGGTAAAAAGAACAAAATAAAATAAACCAAACTAAGCAAACAATTAAAATCCTAAACAATCCAAACAAAAAATAAAAATAAAATAAAAAGAGTAGCAAGTCAACCACAAACAAAAATAAAATTGTTTAGACAACCATATCGAATAGATAGATAAAAGAGAGATCAATAGGGGCCTCGAGGTTGGTTACGCCAATCCTCGAAAGTGGGATAACCGGGCGGTGCATCGTCGGAGAATGGCCAAAACTTCGATGCAGCAAAAGGAGTCGCAGGTGCAACACCAAATTGGGAGGCCATTCGGTTCATCAATCCACTTTGCCAGTTGGCTTGGTGGAGAGCCTCCGTGGTGTTATACTCCATATGCTGATGATGTCGGCCATAAGTAAGCTGCATCTCCGATAAACGATTACTCAGGTCTTCATAACCCGAGTGCCCCGCTTCATCCGTCGGTTGTTCGTCCTCGTTCGCCCCGCTCGCTTCACCGGTTTCTTGGGTACTCCTCGTCCTCCTTCTTGGCTCGTGTGTTTGTGGATAAGGGATCCACGTGAACTGATCTCCGCCAACCAAGTGATCTACCGCAGCTGCCCCCATTCCTCGGAGTTGCTCCATGTCGATCAAACCCATCTCCCCGAGGCTCGTCATCGAGGCAATAGCATCATCGGTTAGAACCCCGTAATGCCTAGCCAAACGGGTGACATATTGGCCACCGGCCATCCGGCTACCCTCGCGATAACCGCATCCCTTCATGAGTTGCATGGCGACGATATAGGGAGCGTTCGGGTATTTGTCATCCGTGGTGAGTTGCTCGAGAAGCCAAAGATCATAGGTCGAGATCTTCTCCTCACTCGAGGAACGTGCATTGACCGCATTAACAAGCATCCGATGATAGAGTCGGTCCGAAGAAGAGAGAAGGCTTTTGACCTTGAGATTGCCACCATAGTTGCCACTTCCGAGAACTGCCCAAGATAAACTGGGATCGAAGTCGTCCGGCCTCTTTCCGCTGGCGAACATGTACTCCATGAATCCGGGAGCCTCCACCTCGGCTTGGGTATATATCCCCAAAGCCACCGCCAAGTCGACCAAAGAGATCGAATGCCAAACACCACCGAGTCGAAAACTCATGCACGGCTGGTAAAACTCATCGAGGGCTTTCTCTTCCTCAAACCGAAATGTAGCCACGAACTCCAGAATGAGCTCTCGGTAAAGGGTCTCGGCAAAATCAAAGATGCGCTCCCAAGCATGGCAAATAAAGTACTCGGAGCCTTCCTCATCGTACGCATGCTTCTCAAATTTGGCTCCGATCTCATTTCTCATGCCCATAACTTGGAGAAGATCCCAATCTACTCTCCTCGGGACCAGGATTTGACGGGACGCGAGTCGGTCGACAATCTTTCGGTAATGCTCACGCCTTCGATCATTCAACGTTGGATCGTTCCCAAAATAGGTGAAGACGTGACCTCCACCCGGCGTACGAAAATTAGGGACCGATGAGGTTGACGAACGAGTTCTTTGTCTCTACAAAATCCAAACAAACAATGTCTTAGTCCAAGTGTATCCAATATGATCAAGACAAAGTTCATATCATTCAAACCAATGAGACAAAATTCCAAGGCTAACAATTCAAGCTAAACGATACATGTATTGCGATTCAAAATGAATGGGGATGTGTAACATCCCCACACTTGAGCTTTTAGCCAAGGTTCCACTAACACGATCTAGTAAAATCAAAAGATGGGGATTTTGGATGCAAAATCCCCACACTTAGCATTCAAGCACAATCCAACTAAATTCAATAACCCATGCTATAATGAAATCGCACTCTAAGAACGTAGCATGCATCAATCAAGAATTCTAACCATCAATGGTGCACTCTAGAACAATTCCAATTCCATACAATTCACCATTGAAGGTCCAACAAGCTAGATTCAACAAGCAAAACACATGCCAAAGCTATTTTTCCATCAAAAATCATAGCATGCAATCCAAATCAACAATTAATTACACAATGGGGTTTCAATTCAAGATAGAATCTATGAAAACCTAGAACCACCATTGTTGCCCCAAATCATGAATTCACTATACCAAATCGAGCTTAACCAACGAAATCAAGTTAGGAAACATACCTTTTGTGCCATTGTGGATGAAATTGAAGCTTAAGATTTTCGAACTTGGCAAGGACGTGAGAGGATTTCGCGGCGCCGAGAGAGAAATTAGGTTTTTGTGTTTTGAAAAAGTGAAAAATGAGGGTTTAAAAACCGTCAGGGCCGACTTCGCGTCGCTAAGCCTAAGGCTTCGCGTTGCGAAGAGGCGGTTTCCAAAAATTCAAAATTGTAAAATCGATTCTCGCGTCGCCAAACATACCACTTCGCGTCGCCAAGTTCAAAAATTTTACCTGATGTTGGTCTGGACAGACTTCGCGTCGCCAAACTAAAGGTTTGGCGTTCGCGAAATCTTTCTGTTTCCACCTTTTGAAAAATTCCGATTCGTGTCGGTTTTCGTCGATTTTGGCTTCTATCCCTTCTGAATGGTTACCTAATCAATACAAAACAAAAAAATTAGTAAAAACTCACACGAAAAACACTAAAACTGAAAATAACGAAAAATGCTCGGGTTGCCTCCCGAGAAGCGCTTCATTTTTGACTGGGTCTAGAGCTCGACCCCGCTTTCGGCTCATTTCTTGGCTCGTCGGGCTGACGAACCCCTTTTCTTTCGATGTTCCTTCTTGGAGGGTCCCGGATTGGTAGATATCTCCTTTGGTTGTATCGGATTCGGGTAGTCCTCCGTCTTCTTTCGGCCCATTTGTTCATGAGGTGGCAGTGGGCGGTTCGGGACCTTCTTATAGGTAAGAGAAGGATCTTCATAAGGCTCATCGAGATGTCTAACCGGCTCTCCGTTGGGATCAAAGTACAAACGGTTTTCTCCATACCCCATGCTCGTAACTTGATTTCGCATGTCCGTATTAACTTGGGCGGTATGCAGAAAAGCTCTCCCGAGAATGATAGGGATCTCCGTGTCCTTCGGGAGGTTGGCTATGATAAAGTCCGTATAGTAGACGAAATTTCCGATTCGAATCGGAACTGCTTCCGCTATCCCCAACGGTTTGGTCATGTACCCGTTCACTCCTCGATATTGATAATCTGTCGGCTCGATCTTCTTGATACCCATTTTCCTACAAAAACAAGAAGGCATCATGTTAAGTGCGGCACCTGAATCAATTAAAGCAAGACCTTTGTATTTAGAACAAGAAATAGGTAAACTGTAACTTCCCGGGTCATGCTTGATTGGTGCGATATAGATGAGCTCTTCCTTGTCCGGTTTCTCTTTCTCCTTCTCTTTTCCTTTCTTTTCTTTCTTTGGTATCACGAACTCCGCGTATCCACCTTGCTTTCCATCCTCATCCTCGTTCTCGTCATCACTTGATGTGTCCGAATCATTAAGCTTAAGATGCTCGAACGAGATTGTGAACCCCTCCGAATCGTAATCCGTGGCATAGTCGGGCTCACTTTCACTGTCGCTATCCACGTACTTTTTGTTGTAATTATCTGTCCACGCCTTCTTTGACTTCGTTCCGGCCATCATGAGCATCGGCTTTGCGTTTTCCACCTTTGGATTGACTTGGGTTTGCGTCGGAAGTTCTCCTTGGGTCCTCTCGGCTAATGTTTGAGCAATGCGTCCAACCTGCAATTCCAAATTTTGAATTATGCTCTGATGGTTACGCAAATATGACCCTACCTCATCATTGATTTTCTTTTGCGCGTCCATGAACTGGATGAGTCGGTCCTCGATAGAAATGCGTGGCTCTCCCTCCGTGCGTTGGTTCGGTTGATTTGGTGCAAAGAATCTGGGAAGTCGTGGATTGAAGTTACGGTTGTTGTTCCACCTCCCTTGGTAATCGCCCCGGTTAAGATAATTAACTTCCTCCGGTGTCATCATCGGGCGATTCGGACAATCCTTAGTCAAATGTGGACCCTTGCACTCCTCGCATCCAACCTGCAAAGCATGAACAGATTTAATTAGTTCATCTATTTTTCGTTCAAATTTTACCTGTTGGTTTTTCACAGCAGCTATTTCATCCGATGGATCAAAATCGGTTGAGATTTTCCCGGCCATTCTTGGAATTTGTAAGCGCTTGTCCGTCCTCCAATCTATGTTGTGTATGAGCATGTCTTCGAGGAGCTTATAACCTTCCGTGGGTGTTTTATACATGAAGACACCTCCAGCAGATGAATCTAATGTAGCACGTGAAGAGTAAGCAAGCCCACTGTAGAAAGTTTGGACTTGTTCGCTCTTAGTCAATCCGTGACTCGGGCACGAATTTAGAAGGTGTTTGAAACGCTCCCATGCTTCGGATATGGTCTCCCCGTCATCTTGTTGGAAGGATCGGATGTCGGCTTTCAAATTGTCGATCTTAGATGGTGGAAAAAATCGGGAAAGGAAATTGGAACGCAGTCCTTCCCAAGTAGTGATCGAGCTTGGCTCTAACAAACGCAGCCAAGCTCTAGCTTCTCCGGCGAGTGTGAGAGGAAAGACTCGGAGACGAATCGCATCATCTCGGCCTTCCTCGGTTTTGAACAGATCACAGATATCCACGAAGTTCTCCAAATGCACGATAGGATTGCTATCGTTTTTCCCGTCGAAGGTAAGGTCCTTGATCATGTGAAGGAGCTTCCCCGGGATTTCCTTGTTTAGATTCGGCTTCGTGATCGGATTCGTGGGAACAATTGGAGCGGCCCTCCTGGCGGTCCACATCGGTGCTTCTTCTCCCATCTCAAAAATCAAAGCTCTCGGGCGAACTTTGTTGGCTCTCGTCTTTTTGTTTCTTTTTCTGAATTCCCTCTCTGGTTCCTCAAATGGCTCTAACAAATTTGCCGTGACTGAAACCACAACAAACAGTTACGGGCAACTTGCGGGAAACAAAGAGATAATAATAATTATAATAAATAAAGAAAAACTAAAAAGCAAAAACTTGCAAGGGATGTAATCCCTCACAAGGATCGATTAACAAAACTAACAAAGATTAAAAGTCTAAATACTACCGTTCCCCGGCAGCGGCGCCAAAAACTTGATGCGGTAAATATTAACTATAAAAAGCGTAACAAGTTTTAACCTCTAATGCCTAACCACCTATTACCACATTCACAGGCAAGCGTACCTGATCGATAGCAATATAGCGTAGGAAAGTCCAGGTATCGTATCTACCACTGGGAACGGTCAAGTAACAGACTGGTAATCCTATTAGTTTAATTAATCTAAGGCTATGGGAGGTTTTTGAGAAAATGATTTGAAAACTAAATTAACAACTAAAGAACTAGAAAGCAGAATAAAAACTGATTTAACAATAATAAAGAAAACAGTAGCACTTATCATGGCATAGTGAATCCCCAAGTGGATAATTAAGTTACATAAAAGTATGATTGATTTGGCTATTGTAAGGATTTAAGTCTGGGACACCCTAACATGCAGATAATATGATTGTCAACTAGAATGGTCCTCCTAGTCCCAATACCTAGGCTGATTGTCAGACAACCTAAATATCAGTCACCCAATCCTATCTCAACTAACCGGTGTTTTACAATCTAGTTTCTCTCGGTCCAAGAAACCACTTAACCTAATTCTCCGAGGTCTCGAAGGATAAGTCAAGAGAGGTTGATTAACCCAATGGAGTCTACTTTTTTTTGGTCCAAAAGCAAACCCAACCAACGAGTTCAAACACACGAAATAGCAGGAATCAACTTGGAATCATAAAACCACATTCAATTAACCAAAATAAATCAATAATCATTAAAACCATAAAATCATATCCACATGGTTCATCTACCACGATAAGTACTACATAGAAAACTACTCACTACTCATAACTAGGAAAACAGAATAAGTATAGATAAAGACAGACATTCTACCGACCATACAGCTACAGATGATTAATCGAGTATCCGTATCGGCGCAGCGTCTCCTCTCTCCACACTTGATTCTCATTCCAAACTGTTGGGTTTTTGTGGGTATCCTTGGATCACACTGATCCGAGGATTATCTCAGATCTATCAAAACCTCGCTGGTTTGATATATCTCGTAGGTTTAATACAAACTGTTAAAACCCACGTGATCAGAAACACGCTGTTTCTGATCTAATCATGCGGAAGCGATAAAAGCTAAAAAACCCATTAAAGCCTAATGATCTTAATCGTTTGTAGCTCTAAGCCTAAAGGATTAGGTTAGATTAATTTACCTGGATTGCTTGATGATAGTCCACCTGTAATCAACCAACGAACGTTCCTCTAGCAGAACCGTGAAAAACCCGAACAACAAAAACGACCCGAAAGAGGGGGGTTAGTGTGCGCCGGTTTTGGGAGAGAGGAGGGGAGACAGAAAACTGATTTTTCAACTGAAAAGCTTAATGTTTTTCCTTAACCCATAGGCTTTATTTATATGGAGGAAAAATACAGTTTGTAAGGGATTCAGTTTCCTTATAATAATTATCTCAAATCCTTTCCTTATTTAATTAGCTGGAAAAGAATTTGCATACGATAATTACGATTTATATATTTATCTAATATATAAAACTTTATTAATTAACTATTATATATTTATTTATCTTAATAAATATATAATATCCTAATTAATTAATAACCCTCCAACTTTGGTAATTCTGACTGAAATTACCCAATAGATTTATAATACACTATTATAAATCCTAACTCTCCATTTCGGGATTTCATCTAACTTGTTCGACTTATAGGTTCTCACAGGTGTGACCCTCAAGTGTCTTGTAACATTGGATTGTATAATCTCTTGGTTTGTCAACTCTGCACATAATTCCTAACAGACTCCCACTTGTGCAAGTTGGCAATACCACCTTTGATTATACGGACCTAAGGAGGCCCCTAGACAGGCACTTAGGCTGACCAGGTTACAAGAACTCTTATACCCAGATATGGTGATATAAACATTCCGTGAGGAATTGGTATCTATGAAACTACTGTTCATTGATTGGGTATATCTTGGCTTTTCCCTTTGCATCGCGATATTTCATCTTTGAGTATGAGCTTGGAAAGTGTCAACTCTGAATACTCAAGATTCTGTTCTCTTGATTATCTGACTTTCACTGATAGGTAAACGACAAAGAACTAATCAGTTCGTTTGGGCATGGCCATGCACTTCATCAGTATACTTAGTCAGTCAAGATGGGCCCAGAAATATCTCTCTTCTGAGAAGAGGTGCAAATCCCGTCTTGCATATCTGCCTTTAACACCATGGCTTCCGCTGAATCTAGTTACACCCTTTATAGCCACCCTGTTACGGCGTAGCGGTTGAGTGCACTAAGAATCCAGTGGTCCTCATGATATCAAATCAGATACCTCAGGTGATAGGGACAACCACTGTGAGATTCACTTATGACTTTATTCCAAGAAGTAACCTCAACCGCGGATCACGTCCGATATTTGCTACTCTATCAAATATCTGTGCAACTTTTAGTCTACAACACTTGTAGCTGTTATTCAGCAACTGATTATAACTACCTAAAAGTTCACAATGACTTTAACGCCTTATCATGCTCCCACAATGATAAGTTGTCACGGACAGATTTTGAATGAAAAATCGGAGACTGATTTCATTCCTGGATATATTAAAACATGCAAAATAGTGAAAGTGATAAGGAAACTAATTTTGTATAGTCCATATTACACGCTGTAATAATAACAAAATTGAATGTCTTTTCTTTAATAACTTTCATTTTATCTATTTAACATTTGTTAAATACTGATCTAAAATGAAGTATCACCTACCTTCAATTTTAAACCCTTTGATTAAAGTTTACCATTTTAATCAAAGTGATAACCAAAAACACAAGTCTGTTTACTTGTATCTGCTAATTATTGTTTTGCAAACACCTCTTAAAACAATAATTAGGCTTCTATCATATTCCATGAACTTGGAGACCTGGACTAACTTCCAGTTCCTGAATATGCAAAACTGCAACTTTCCTTAGTTGCTGTGTAGATGAATGATTTCTACCTGAAATCCGATTCCATTTGCAATACTGGCAAATCTACTGGAATGCTATATATATTTTTAATCCAACACTATAATTATTGATTTTTAAGTCAGCCACGACCTTTGTTTCATGGGTCTTGAAACTTTTATCCTTCTAACTAAAGGATAAATTATATCTTATGAATTCTTATCCTACCTGGACTTATGAATTCCGAGATATATCAATAATTATGTCTTTTATTCTTTCATCTTAGATAGAGAATAATCGGGCTCCCACTGGCTTGTATAAAAACTAACTATTACTCAAAATTTACTATTGACTTATTCAAGACTTTGATTAGTCAATCCTAATTTCAAGTAATGAACTTTGAGAATTTCCCTTTTATGAAACTCAACTGGATTTGGTTAAATCCTAATTCCAAACCTTAGAATCCTTCTAGTTTCATAAATACTGTTATTAACGCTATCTGAGTTAACATCCTAAATTCTCCTTTTAAAACATTTGAATAAAACTTGATCAAACTTGATTACTTAATCCTGAGAATTTCCTTTTATAAAACTTAACTGGATTTGTTCAAATCCTAATTCCAGAACTTGGAATCTTTCTAGTTTTATAAATGCTGTTATTAACGCTATCTGAGTTAATATCTTAAATTCTCCCCTTTTGATCACAAAACTATTATTCATAAATGTTTTATTCTCAAAACACATTTCTATAGAATCTCGTGTGTTTTGATAGTTTTTATACAAATTACTTCAATCTCATTAAAGTAATTATAACAGGCATCAACAACTAGGATCATACAAACACTAAGCACAATCAGATATTTGTCAAGACAATAACTTTTGAAAAATAAAACCATCGAATTATAAAATATAATTATCCAAACATTGTTTAAAACATAAACCCCCAAAATAACTGTTTTAAAACTACAAATTCAAAAATGTCTTGACTTAAATTATCTCGTGTTTTGATCCTTGGCAACTCCTGGGCACTCCACTTCATTTCTGATTTCCTGCAATGATCATTTGCTCTAGGTATCAGTATACTTGTAAGCCAACAAGTAAGAAGTGTCAAATCAAAGCAATCATAAATTTTCTGAGGTTTACATACCTGCTTCATGACGCTTAGGGCAGTTTTGCCTCCAATGACCGATCTCATTGCATATGAAGCAGCGATTCTCGGTCCTAGCTTTGTTTGGCTTAACCTTCTTGCCCTTGCCCTTGCCCTTGCCCTTGCCTTTCTTGGGTGCACTCTGGATGGCCTGAACTGGTCCTTTTCCCTTGCTGGTGCTAGCATGCCCATTTTTCTTTTTAACCCCTCCGTCTTTTACCATCAAGACATCCTTTGTCTTGTTCTTGTTCCCCATATTTAATTCAGCTGTCTTAAGCATGGAGTGCAATTCTGCTATTGTTTTCTCCATGTTGTTCATGTTGTAGTTGACTACAAAGGGCCTGTAGTCTTCTGACAGTGAATTAAGTATGGTGTCAGTTGCTAGCTGCAACGGAACGGGATGACCCAGCCTCTCCAGATGATCTAAGTGCCGTTTCATTTTCATGACATGGTCACTTACTGATGTCCCTTTGACCATCTTGCATTCATTGAATGCTTTGGTGGCATCGTAGCGTTCTGTACGAGCCTGAGTCTGAAACATGTCCCTCAGCTGGCGGATCATGTCGTAAGCATTCGTATTTATGAGCCCTGCTTGCAGATCTGGGCTCATAGTTGCTAACATCAGACAGGCAACATCAAGGAGATCATCTGAGTGCTTCTTGTGGGCATTTCTGGCAGCAGCCGGAGCGTTTGCCGGAGGTGCCTCCCCAAGTGGCTCTTCAAGCACATACCACTTTCTTTCATGTCTGAGCACAATCATCAGATTGCGCTCCCAGTCAAGAAAGTTAGAGCCGGTCAACTTATCCTTTTCCAGGATAGAGCGGAGGGAAAGATTGTTAGTGCTGGTAATAGTGCTTGCCATCTACACAAAATAAAACTTTTGGTCTTAGCAACTGTAAATAGACTAATTTCCAATAAAATATCAATAAACCCTTAAATGATCAATTTATTGGACTAGGATCCTTATTTCATACGTCCTGATGTGCGTAATGTTCTTGCTCCACCAGAACCGTATTTATTTCGGTAGGTAAGGACTTTTACCAATCATGTCTAACTGACATGACTCCTAGATCTTTTCGGGACTGTGGCAACTATCTGTGCATGTTTTAGTCCCTCTTAGTGCTTTTTGGCCCGGTACCACCCGGTGAACATTATAGAACCAAAACAGATCTCACCATTTTGGGGACCTGATCACTATACTCTGGCCGGTACCACCCGGAGATAATTCGCAGAGTTATGTAACCTCTTCAGCTTCAGTTTGAACACAGACGTCGAATGTGTGATCACTTACAACGCCTATGTACTTTACGCCGAAGGTGCCCCTAGATGGGTTGCACTACTGATCTATGATTTTCGGGGTTTTGAAAAACTTTATTTCCAGGATTTTGAAAAACTGATTGTTTATAAAGGCTACTTATGTTTTAAACTAACTGTTTGAAACATACATGTAATTTTAAAACTAACTGTTCTAAAATCACTTGCTAATTAAAATTAGCTGTTTTAATAGCACACCTAGTTGATTAAAACTAACTGTTTTTATCAACTTAACCTTTTATATAAAACAATCATCTATACGTTGTTATAAAGAGTAATTAATATTCTAAACTAACTGTTTTAAATATTCATGTTATTTTAAACCAACTGTTTAAAATATCGGCTGATTGAAATCAACTGATTTAAAGTGTACTGGTTGATCGAAACTACCTGTTTCGATAACCTTTCCGGCTGACAAAAACTAACTGTTCCGTCAATTTTGCTCTTTTATAACAACACACTAGGTTTTATTAAAGTGCTTCACTTTAAAGGTTTTCGATTGAAAAGTTAATAAAACCTATTTTCTGCTTGTTTTAAAAAAAACTTTTAAAACATATCTAATAAACTAACAGTTATTAGCATCAACTACGTAGTTAATCATGCACACAGATAATTATAACAACTACGCAATTGTTAAACATACAATTATAGGATTTGCCAATTTTGTTCCTAGGGACCAATAATGACCTAGTTTTTCTACAACTTCAAAACTTCGCGTAGCTCCCACTGGCTTCGCCATGCTTGTCAGTATTCCGGTAAGATGAAGAATAGCTCCCACTGGCCTTGTCATCCCAAAAGAAAAAATCTATCCTAGGGTCATTATTACATAAGGGGTTGTAAATGGCACGCAGGCCTCCCCGTCGATATGTCAAGGGTCTAGTTTGGCAAATACTATAATAGATGTATACAAACTCAAACTGAGATGCATATATAAAACTCAAGCAATCACGCAATTATATGTATATATGCAACAAAAGCAATATTATAATTATGAGAAAACAAACCTGGATCCGTTAAAATTATCTTGTTTCAATTATCGCAAAAACTTGGTTTTATAACTGATTCGAAAAACAAGCTGTTTTATGAATCTTAAAAGAAAATCTTTAAACTGAAGAATGGTTTTAACTTAAAACTGAGATTTATAATAAATCTTAAAACAAAAACCATTTAATTCTTTTACCCAAAAATATTAAACTGGTTTTAACGATCCAACTTTTTAATACTGACCTTTGAATTTACTTGATTCTTTAAAAGTTTATTAAATTGGAAAAACCAAAAATTTACTTGATAAAAAATCCTAAGTAAACTTATTTTGGATAAAAATGTCTTAAAAACCAAACGAGCTCTTTTGGATCATAACTTGGTCCAAAGAACTGGGCTTTGGGCCCGGTAACATTTAGGCCCAAATATACGAAAAACCCTAGGTTGATCAGAAGTCTGGTTCGTGTCGCGAAAGCCTTGTTTCAGGCCTGATCGCGCTGCGAGAGCCATCATCATCCGTCACCGATAACTGCCACCCACAGGTGGCGATCGACGACCGCCACTAATGCCGTTAACCGGCGACGATGACAAAACGCCACCGCCACCGCCGTTAACAGCAAACATCGCCATCACCACGACATCGATGGCAATCGACCACCGTCGTCGTGTGATTTGGAACCCTCTGGGCACCGCTCGTCTGGTGGTTTTCAAATCTTTCGATTGCCACCACCACTAACGGTGGTGTGGCTCTCGATCGGTGGTCCGGAAAAACAACCAACACCGCCACCATAAGCGGTGGTGTGGTGTTCGATTTACGCCGTGGTCAACACCACGGTTGTGGCGTGTCACCGTCGGCCACCATTGCTTGATCGCCACTGCCGCCAACTATCACCGCCTGATCGCCGCTGCCGCCATTGTACAGCGCCATCGATCACCACCAATCTGGTGGCGATCCGATTGGCAATCGGTGTCATCGCCGACACCACCTATCCGGTGGTTTTGGCCAGGTGTCCGCCGCCACCGCTATCTACGGTTTGGCCGGCGATCGTAATCATCCAACAACCACCACCGCCGTCCACCGCTGCTATCACAGCTTCTGGTGGTTGCGGCTTTGTCGCCTTACCATCAATCTGGTGGTGTTTCAACCACGGCCACCACCAATCGCCATGACCACCGTACTGTGGTGCGGCCTGGTGGCTGGAAGTAACAGCCGCCGCCGCTGCCACCACCACTCGCTGTGGTGTGGCCGGCGCTTGGTTTATCCGGCGATGGCTACATCTAATACCGCCACCGCGACCAATCACAGCCACCACGAACGGTGGTGCAGCCATGATTCGGTCCGGCCTACGGCCATCACTAATCTGGTGATGTGGCCTTGGTGGTTTTACGCGGTTGGTCCGGATTCGGTTTTTCGTACGATAAACAGTTTTTAAAAAATAAAAATCGAATTTTTATGTAACCTAATAAAATTCAGATTTTTAAAACTTGATACGCAAGAAACAAGAATAAATTTAACGGATCACATACATAACAGACAAACTGGTAAACTGATAAAAAGCTAAAAACGATTTAACAATGGCTCTGATACCACTGTTGGGTTTTTGTGGGTATCCTTGGATCACACTGATCCGAGGATTATCTCAGATCTATCAAAACCTCGCTGGTTTGATATATCTCGTAGGTTTAATACAAACTGTTAAAACCCACGTGATCAGAAACACGCTGTTTCTGATCTAATCATGCGGAAGCGATAAAAGCTAAAAAACCCATTAAAGCCTAATGATCTTAATCGTTTGTAGCTCTAAGCCTAAAGGATTAGGTTAGATTAATTTACCTGGATTGCTTGATGATAGTCCACCTGTAATCAACCAACGAACGTTCCTCTAGCAGAACCGTGAAAAACCCGAACAACAAAAACGACCCGAAAGAGGGGGGTTAGTGTGCGCCGGTTTTGGGAGAGAGGAGGGGAGACAGAAAACTGATTTTTCAACTGAAAAGCTTAATGTTTTTCCTTAACCCATAGGCTTTATTTATATGGAGGAAAAATACAGTTTGTAAGGGATTCAGTTTCCTTATAATAATTATCTCAAATCCTTTCCTTATTTAATTAGCTGGAAAAGAATTTGCATACGATAATTACGATTTATATATTTATCTAATATATAAAACTTTATTAATTAACTATTATATATTTATTTATCTTAATAAATATATAATATCCTAATTAATTAATAACCCTCCAACTTTGGTAATTCTGACTGAAATTACCCAATAGATTTATAATACACTATTATAAATCCTAACTCTCCATTTCGGGATTTCATCTAACTTGTTCGACTTATAGGTTCTCACAGGTGTGACCCTCAAGTGTCTTGTAACATTGGATTGTATAATCTCTTGGTTTGTCAACTCTGCACATAATTCCTAACACAAACCACTAACCAACTGGTACAACTGACCCTTTTACTGTATTTTTCTGTCTAAGAATGCATATGGAACTGAAGGCTGAGAACAGTATTTAAAAGAAGGTCCGGAAGCTGTTTCGCGTTCGCCAAGTAGGCGTTCGCGGCGCGAAACACTTAAAAACCCTACTCCTTATATTTTTGGCAAATTCTGGAATCTTCTTGTGAGTGCAAATGCCAATTTCGCGGCGCTAAACTTCATCTTCGCGGCGCTAAGTTGATAAAAAGCAGGAACCTTCTCGAATATCAGTCTTGGCGGCGCCAAAACCTTCACTTCGCGATCGCTAAAACTTCCTGTTTTGTACTTTTCCAACTTTCACACAATTTCGCCTATTTTCCGCACTTTTTAGCTCCGTGTTCTCCAATACCTTCAAAAGTAACAAACATACCAATTCGTGAGTAATTAGGTGAGAATCAAGTGATAAACGGGGTAAATTCAACCAATTAAGCACCACCAAAACATGTATAATTTTGGTGTTATCAGTTACACACTGAAGCTTGCATCCGTTGTTCATCACATTGAGGTAGTCAGGGCTTTACTGAATCCATCTTTAGATCACGAACTGCTAAAGGTCTATCATCAACTACTTTGACATTGTTGATGGTTCTTGTCGTGTGATATCTTCTTGTCTTCATGGAGCGATACTTGTCTATTACTATCTTCTACAGGGTCACTGGACAGACTTAGTGAGTCCCTGACTTCGAACAAAAATTACAATGAAAGGCTTATCACTGAACATACTCAGTGATAATTCCTCAAGCTAAAAGCTAAACTAGGTATCTACATTAAGTAGGATCAGGATCATTATTATTTCATCAAGTATTATGAAAGTTGGATCAAAATTCTCATTATTGGGTCCGATACTTGTCCCCTATACTCTTTAGGGGTAATTTCTCTCAATGGAAGTCACGTTTTTTGGACTTCGTTGCCAAGCAACCCCTCGATACAAACATCTTGGAATCGTTGACTGAAGAACCATTCTAATACTTCACAACCATACCAGTTGTACCTGATGACATTCCTCCCATTATTGGAGGTGTAGTTCCAAAAGTCCTAAAGAACTACACCCCCGAAAAGGCAAGTTGCGTCAAAGGTAATCAATTTTCAAAGTCCTATCTCATTCAAAGGTTGCCTAACGAAATCTATGCAAAAGTTGACAGCAATGAAACATGAAAAGCCATGTGGGACAAGACCTGTCACTAAATGCACAAGTCTAAAAAAGTCGCACCGAGAAAGAAGACCAACCTTCTAACCAAGTTTACTCTATTCAAGGCTAGAGGAGGTGAATTGCTTGAAGACACCTACACTGTTTCTGCAATACGATTAATGAACTACCAAAGAACGACATTAGGATGTCAGACTTGGAGATAAACATATAGTTTGTCATTTCCCTTCGATTTGAATGGAGAAGATTTGCATCAAACGATGCAAAAAAACCGAGATATGGATGAGATGGAAATCCATGAACTATACGAATTGTTCAACCACAACCAAGAAAAAATATTGGAAATCTTGGAATCTGAAAAAGTATACCAAGCCAGTTGTTGATTCGCTGGCTCCTATGGTTGATAAGAGGCATAATCACCCCTTAAGGACTTGTCATTATGAATCAGAATATGGTGTTCCTTCAGATGAAGGAGAAGACGACGCCAGTTTGGATGATGACATGGATGACCATCCAAAGCTGGGGCTTTTGAGTTATACTAATTAAGCCAAATCGATTAGGCGTGACCATAGTTGTTAAAAGCGCGCTTCATGTGCGCTTAAAGCCCTGAAGCCCTGCTTAAGGCGCTTTTACTGAAGCGAAGCCCACATGGTACCTGAAGCGCAGTGAAGCGCAAAAAGCCCAAAAATCCCTTGAAAGCGCGCTTCACATATTTATAGGTTATTTGACTTTTTTTTTAAATTATTTGACCATCTATATATTAAATTAATACCTACGACTTATCATATTTCTTTTTCACGGCTGACCTATCGACTTCTCCTTCAATCCAGGTTACGATCTCCACATTCTTCTTAATTCGATTTCTTTAATCCTCTAATAGTCTAATCTAATCTATAATTCTTAATTCTTATTAATTCGATTTCTTTAATTCTTCACTTCGATTTTTGATCACATCTTCTTTGATTCGATTTTTCAATTTGTTCAACATGATCACATCGATTTCTTTAATGTGAAGAATGCAATCTGTTTGATAGTGATGATGACTAATGAGTGATGAGTTTGATGTTTTTTTGATGTTTGATGCTTATTTTGATACTTAAAACTATGTTTGATGCTTATTTTGATATTTGAAACTATGTTTGATGTTTATTTTGATATGAAAACTATCTTTGATGCTTATTTTGATGTTTATTTTGACATTGTGCACTTCACCTTCGTGAAGCCCGTGCTTCGCTTTGCGCTTCGCGCTTTAAGCCCCATGATCCTTTGGCGCTTCTGTGCGCTTTTCGCTTTTAACAACTCTGGGCGTGACCATTCATTAAGATCTAAAACAAGATTGTTTATTTTTTAGGTTTTTCTCAAATATTGTATTAACCTATTTCACACGTTACAATGATGTTTTTATCCAAATTTAGAAACTGTAAGGATTTATCATTTAAAAAACAATTTAAATAACTTACTTATCAAAATCAATTAGTCAATTGAGTTTTCTAGATTGTTTCCTTATTCTAACAAATAATTTACAATAAATTAATAATTTAATGCTCAAAACATAATTTGGATCATCATTCTATAACATGATGTAATGTGTAAATTTGTATTGTTTTTTCTTGAAGAAAATAAATTTGTATTTTTATAAAATATAAACCATCAATATACAAGTCAAACAACTTAAAAGATTAACTTTAATAAAATTAGTGAACTTTTAAAATAGACTCCATGTTTGTCTTTATTTTATGATTTTTAAGTACCAAATCAAATTTTAAATGTTATCATAATCTTTCTATATTAATTTTACATATTACATTGATACGGTTCAAGATAAATGTAGATAATTGCATATCTCCCGTTGCAATTCAAAATAAACCCATGTTAATGTTATTAGATAAGAAGTAAAACAATTTCGGTCCACGTGGTTTACATTAACTTGCAGAGGTGGTCTCTAAACTTCAATAACTATAATTATCGTCCCTATTGTTTACATTTTGTTTTTAAAATAATCCTTGATCATTAACCCCGTTAAATATCTTCGTTAAATAAGAGGCATTTATATCTTTTTACCTTTTATTTCTCATCTCTTTTGGTTCTTTGAATAATGAAACCAGGTAAACTACAATTTGATTCTTCGAATAAAGACAAACAAAAAGATGAAAAGACATAAATACCCCTTACTTAATAAAAATATCTAACATCACTAGTAATCGATGACCATTTTTAAAGCAAAATTTAAATGGTAGGAATGAAATTTGTAGTTATTGAAGTCTACGAACCACTTTAAGAGATTCATGTAAACCACAACGACCAAATTGTAGTTTACTCTTAGATAAATAAACTTTTTTACATGGTATTTTTTAAGAGTAAATTAAGTATTTGGTCCTTGTAGTTTACACTATATTGCATTGTTGATCCATATTTTAAAATAATTATGAAAAAAATCCATGTGGTTTAACATCATATTACACTATTGGTCCCAGTAGTTTACACTATATTGCACTATTGCTTCCTATGCTTAACAGACCAATTTCACACGGAGTTAGGGTTAGGGACCAACAACGCAATACTAATGTAAACCACATGAATCGTTTCCGTACTTATTTCAAAACGGGGACCAACGGTGCAATACAGTGTAAACCACGTAGACCAAGAGTGCAATACAGCGTAAACCAGATACACCAAACATGTAATTCACTCTAACTTTTTCTAACCTTTGGGTGGCGCGTGGGGGTGAAGAGGACGGCGCGTGGGAGTAAAGAGCGGCCACGATTCAGTCGGACTTATTTTGATCTCCGTAAAAACCTACCTTTTGACCACCTACCAAGGCCCAGTAGTTTGTTTGTTACCATCCATTCTCCCATCACACCTCCTTCCTTCTCTCTCCTCTCTCACACACACAACACCAAAAACACACACTAAACTTCTCTCTCTTCATTCTTCCGATAGTTGTTGTCATGCTTCCCGCCTATCGACACATAACAACAACAAACAATTCCTAAACCCTAGCCTTCTCTCTCTCTCTTTTCTCCAATACTCTTTTTTGTTACACTTCTTCTTCTGGTAAGTAAATTAAACCAAAAGAATACATCTTTTTGGTTTTGGATTTTTGTAATGCTAAATTAGTCTCACTGATTTTGATCCCTAGGGATCTGAATGGTGATTTTTTGTTATTAATTTTTGATTTTTGTTGTTTGAATTTGATTTCAGGAAGGAAAAAGATTGGGTCTTTTTGAGGGTTTGAATACATGTCCGTCAATCAATCAAGAGGTGATAAGAACGAGCCGCCACAGTACAGAAAATTTGGTCGATCTGGTGGTAACGCTCCCTTGCAGAGGAACTACTCCGGCGGGAAGGGCGGCGGAGGAGGAGGTAATACCACCACCACCGCCCCACCATCCTCCTCTTCTTCTAATAGAAGGTAAAATTAGGGTTTGTTACATTGTGTATTTATTAGGGTTTGTTTTTTTTTAATGTGTTTTTTGTTTGAAGATGATTGATGGTGATGATGTTTGTGATTTGTGTTTTTTTTTTGAAAAGCTTTAAGAAGGTGGGTAATTATGCACAAGGAGTACAACAACCTAGGGTGAACAACAGTCCGAATACGAATTCGAATCCGGATTTGTTGAATTCTTCTACTGCTCCTGGAGGCACGACTGTACCGAATGGCGCACATTTACAACCGCCGCCACGAGGTATCCTTGCGTAAAACTGCATTTGATGTACATATTTTTATTATAGTAAATGCTATTGCTTTGATTGAATCAAGAGTTGGATCCTTATATCCAGAGTATTACACAAAATTTTTATACAAAGTGTGATCATGCTTAATTTAAGACGGTGTGAGCTTTTTTGTAATCATAGTTTAGGTGAAGAAAATAAAATTATTTAAAAATCATGTTATATGGCTTTGAAGTTTTAATTACGTGCATGAGAATTGCTCAAGGTTTCATATTAGCATGAGTGACTAGTGTCTTTATACGTACATTGCTTATATATTTATTTATATACATTGCAGGTGCAGCTGGTGCTCCAGCGGCAGTGACGGCTGCTACTATAAAGCCATCTGATGTACCAACCCAGAAGAGCACCCCAGGCCTACCTAGGGCTCCACAGGGTAATGCAGCCGTTTCTGGTTCTGATGCTACTGGTCCTTCGACTCCAACAAAGGGTATGACACTTTTGGTGTTTGACATGTATTAATGCCTATACTGTAGAGCTATTAATAGCCAAGTTAAATATTAAGAACTTTCGTCCGGTTATAAGCTTGAGTTTTCCAGTGGAAATGATTATCTCTTTATGTTTTTAGGGCCAGCATTTCCTCTTCAATTTGGGTCAATTAGTCCTGGTTTGATGAATGGAATGCAGGTAATGCTACTATTCCCTAAACCTTTTGTGAATGATCTCCTTGGTATTTATATATATGGAACAGTTAAATGGTCTCATGACTTGCTTGGTAGCATATTTTTGTCATAAGCATCCTGTTCTTTTGGTGTTTGTAGATACCTGCCCGAACCAGCTCTGCCCCACCAAATTTGGATGAGCAGAAACAGGCCCAGGTGTGCTATTCTATACTCTATAGTCTATATGCTTTGCATGACTGTTAACTAGACATTGAGCGGTGTTTTTAGTTAATCCATGACAAAACATATTATACTATATTTTTCTATTGTTGAGATACATAAGCTAAACTGTTGAACTAAATCTATAGTATTTTGGACATTGACTGTCACTTTTATCATTAGTTTCTGAAAATCAATTTAGAGTGAAATAAATGACTAGTTGACTACAATAGTTTGTAAAGGTTTCTCAAGATGGTAGGCAAGGTGAGGCATTTAGGGTGGGTGAGTTGTTAGAGGTTCAGGTATTTTCTTTGTAGGTGGCTCTAAGATGAGTGCCTTAGGGCCTATTGGGAGTCGTAATGACTAGGTGCTTCCATCTAAATGGAGTGTTTTCACAAGTTTTCCTTTGAATCTCGATCTAGTCAAGCGTTTAGGTTCTTGATTGAGAAATAAGGAGAGGAGAGAGAGATGGGTTAGAGAGATGAAATTTGAGGTTAATACGAGAGAGAAAGGTGAGCGAGTGTTGGTTCTAATGATCTGCTTTGATTAATGAGCTTGGTCGTATATATTATCTTTTCCCTTTTTCTTTTTCAGTTTTGGTTGGGCCTTTTTGTTTCATTGAGAATGACTTATTTTTATAAAATCCCCTATGGAGTTTCACTGTTAGTGAGTTAGGTCTCTGCATAGTTTACTATTGCTAAATTGTTCTATGTGGGTTGTCAAAAACACAATTATAATGAAAATGTCATCTTGACCCTATATAATACTTGATTTGTCCCAAAATGAAGGATGGATTTGCTCAAACTTAAAGTTTAAGAAAGAACTTTTATCGTCATGATAGAAAATGACAAAAAAAAAAGACTAGCCTATGGTGAAATTCGAAGCTAAAGAAAATATGAAATAGTGCAAGTCAATAGCAAATATAAATAGCCAAAAGGGGAACTCCTACGCTTTTGGAGCATGATGGACGTCCGGTTATGCACTCGTATCTGAAATCCAGTCCTCTGGTTCACGCCATTCATGCAAATCTCTGTTCAATACATCCATCTATGTTAACCTCTTGTGGTCTTAGCGACCTTTTTTTGGTGTAAGTTTCTTCTTTTTGTGTCAATTGCTTGCATTGGAAATGGCGATCTTTATATACACTCTTTTGTAATCTCGGTCTTAGCTCTGATCTGGTGTCATCGGTTCATCACTCTGTCCAATAAGAGTGATCCTTTTCTTGGCTAGCGGGACTACGCCCCATAGTATTGGCTGTATTGCAATGCATCTACGATCTATCCCAACATGTCTATTGTACACTCATTTGGTACAATATATCTTCGGGTGGCCCATAATTTATCTCCGTAGATCAGACTAGGTCTTATCAGCACCACTTTCATAGGACTTACACTTCAACCTTTTCAATGGGTTAATGATAATCAAACAAGAGCCTGAAAGGTTGATGCCATTCCAACTACTTTGCTGTTATCTCTTGATTCCTCATTTATATCCATTTTTGCTAACTGATCCTTAGTAAGTATCTATTTTTAATCCATCTTTCACTTTTTGATCAATGCTCGTAAAGTTGCATTTCATATACCTTTTTTTTTGTTTCGACTTGATGGAAACTTTCAAAGTCAAGAGGCCTCCAATTTTGCATTACATTGTCCAGACTCATCAAGCAACATCTTCTTACTGAAGAGTATGTATCCGTTGTCAATATCTAAAGTATAAAGGCTAATGTTAACACTTAACAGTGAAATACTTGTATTATGAACTTGCCGTTCAAAAAAAAAAATACTTGTATTATGAACTCTTGTTTTTATGCTTGTTACATCAACATACCTGATGAGCGACGAGGACTTCTTTCTTCTCAAGCACCAATCACTTGACTCATTCGGCATCTTGTCGTGTGTTTTCTTTAAAATAATACAATACATTCTATTTGCATTTGTTTTAATACCCTGTATACTTCTTGCCTTGTGTAATCAAGAAAGTAGTCTCTATTTGTTCATCTTTTTGGCATAGTTAATTTCATAAAGTCTTAGTATCAACTTTCAGCTAATGCTTAATAACATTATTGTATGAGTTTTGCCCTTCGATAATGTCTATAGTTTTGGATCTCATCTTATCTATAAGACTATAACTAAATGCCTTTGGGCTTTCACTTTTGCTTTCTTCCTGCATATAAATTATGCAGTATAAAGCTTTCTTTCATCATATCCCTGCAAACTTGTTTACTTCATTTTCCTATGGACTCTAGTTGTTCTTTTAGTTCTTGTACCTCACCTATAGCTCTCCTTTTTACGAGGTTTGTAGCTTTTCTCATGACTACTTTATAGTTCTATATGTTCTTTAGGCTCTTGTAACCATATAAGAGTTTATAGTAACCACAAGGTTTTGGCGTACTGGTTAAGGCTTGTGGGGGAAGTGGCTAGTTAACCCTTCTACCCCAGGTTCGAATCCAGGCGCTTCCAGATTGTGGCCGTTGGGGATTAACTCAGGGCAACATGCTTTAGCTGTTGGAGAACCTTGCCGGGATTAGTCGGGGCAAAGCCTCGGATACCCTTAAAAAAAGAGTTTATAGCATTTTTTTTGTTTCCAATAGCCTATTGTGTATCCTTGTCCCGCCACCTATTTTCTTTAGTCCCATTTAACTTTTTTGTTTTGTAACCAACTATAGAATACATGCTGCCACTTTTTACCAAACCTATTAGCTTCCTTTCGACACCGAGGTGCTTCTACAACCATTTCTCTATCAAACATACATGGATTATCTTCTTTTAGGCTCCATCATCTAGTTCTACATTTTACAGCCATACATTATACACCGATTGTGCCTAATAGGCATCCCCCCCTCCATCCCCCCAAAAAAACAAACCCAATGTGGTGGTACTATGCACTTTTTAGGGGTCACTTAACTATTCATGCATATTGTTTGACCCATTTCCTAGTAAGGACCAAATCTATCCAAGTATAGCTTTGGCCACTGGTTAATGCTATTTGTGAGATTCATGTTTCCTTAAGATGTTTATTATTATAATGACAACTCATAAGCTACTACAAGATCTGATTTTCTTCTCGTTCTTTAGTACCATAGTGAAAGTTTTCATGGTTTTCTTTTCCAAATTCCCTTTTATCTCTACCTGTAGAACATTAAGATCATCACTTATAGGAAGCTTGTTCCTCATTTGTTTGTCCCGAGTCCTAACAACTTCCAAGTCCAATTTTTTTTCTTCGTAGACTCCTTTACGGGCATACATACATTCATTGCTACCTTCCTATCCACTAGTTTTGCTAATATGATTCTAATCTCTTGTGCTTGAAGCTTAATTACAATCCTTTCTATACTTTTATCTATTGTAACACTTGCTATGTTCCTAGTTCGAATTTCTTGTGAATTCTGTCACTTGAAACCTTCCTTTTCTGTCTTAATTTTTTTTTACGTACCAACTTACTTTCGCTACGATACTCGTTCTTCTTGAATGTAGGACAGCAGCTGACTTTGTGAGCTTCATTGCTTTCTCATTAGACACTGACACTTTTAAGTCCTTCTGCATAGTTGTATCCTACTGTATTGGACGCTTTCTTGAGCCTCAACAACACCTATACAATACAACACAAACACACTTCTTGTTTTTCACTACTGTTGTGCATAGACATGGTGTGTGACTATCCAAATGGTGAGCCAAGCTCACGTATTTTTCACTATATTTGGCTTCTATTGCCACCGGTGACTAGTAGGCTTACACCTTGATGAGATTTCATTTTCTTCCGAATAGCTAGATACAAGGCACTGGATAGCAAATTTTGATGCATGCACTTCTCCTTCATAGGCTATGGAACAAGCTATATGAAAATACATGATAATTGTTATAGGTTAAAATCTCAAAAGATTTATGTTTTGACTAATACAAACAAAATTGAGTTCTTGTTGGTGAAATTTTGATTGAATATATGTTTGGAAGTATGACAACTCTTTAGAGCTAAATTTAACGATTATGAGATTAAAAGTTAGTAAAGTTGATTTTATTTTGAACATTAAATAAACCACAAAATTGAGTTCTTGTTGGTGAAATTTTGATTGAATATATGTTTGGAAGTATGACAACTCTTTAGAGCTAAATTTAACGATTATGAGATTAAAAGTTAGTAAAGTTGATTTTATTTTGAACATTAAATAAACCACAAAATATCTCGTAATCAAACCAAATGAATCAAATATATCTAGGAGAAGGTAGGTCTTGTTGTGGTGGTGGGGGGGGGGGGGGTGTGAGGATGTATGGCAAGGGCATATTCTCTTAGTTGTAAAGTTAAATAAATCAGAGTTGTACCAACTGAGTACATGAATAACTACATTTATTTATTTATCATGGTACCTTAAAAAAATTATATTAAGAATTTAAGATAACGAATAATTGTTTATTAGGTATGTCAGTGTATTATTTTGGTTGCGCATATATACACACATTCACATATGTGTCTGTGTGTGTGTCTATTTGCATATCATTCTTTACGTGCAAGCTCCAAATCCAAAGATTTTTGCTATGGTTTGTACTGGTGGTATATCAATATTCCAATATTTGCTACTTATGAGCAACCAACTCGAACCTTTACAACAATGCTACTCATGATCATGTAGTTTGTACAGTGATGCAGACGTATATTGTTCTTTTTGTCACTCATTTTCTCATGTTTTTCTGGCAGGCTCGTCTTGAGGCCTTAAAAGCTACCAAAGTTTCAACTCCAGCTGTCCTGAAACAGCAGTTACCAAAGAAAGATGCTGGGACCGTTGATCAATCTAATGCCACCGAGGCACATTCCGTCCCAAAAGCGAAAAAAGATGTACCAGCACTAGCCACCCCCCCTGCAACCCAATCTCAAAAGCTTTCCGGCCCCTCAATTCCCGCAGTTTCCATGCAAGTGCCATTTCACCATTCTCCACTTCACGTTCCATATGGTGGTCCAAATCCACAGATGCAATCTCAGGGGATGGCAAATAGTTCGTTACCAATGCCGCTCCCTATCCCTTTACCAATGGGCAATCCACCTCAAGTACCGCAACAGGTATTTGTTACGGGCCTCCAACATCATCAGATGCAGCCTCAGGGGATCATTCATCAAGGTCAAGGTCTGAATTTCCAGTCTCAAATGGGACCTCCCCAAATGCCTCCGCAGTTAGGAAACATGGGAATCGGTTTAGGGCATTACTCGCCGCAGCAGACGGGAAAACTCGGCTCTCATCGTAAAACCGTCAAGATTACTCATCCGGACACTCATGAGGAGCTGAGGCTAGATAAACGGTCTGATGGGTATGCAGATGGTGGGCCGAAAGGATCAGG
>CM058042.1:91925171-92028013 GCA_030169165.1 Centaurea solstitialis
ACACTGACACTTTTAAGTCCTTCTGCATAGTTGTATCCTACTGTATTGGACGCTTTCTTGAGCCTCAACAACACCTATACAATACAACACAAACACACTTCTTGTTTTTCACTACTCTTGTGCATAGACATGGTGTGTGACTATCCAAATGGTGAGCCAAGCTCACGTATTTTTCACTATATTTGGCTTCTATTGCCACCGGTGACTAGTAGGCTTACACCTTGATGAGATTTCATTTTCTTCCGAATAGCTAGATACAAGGCACTGGATAGCAAATTTTGATGCATGCACTTCTCCTTCATAGGCTATGGAACAAGCTATATGAAAATACATGATAATTGTTATAGGTTAAAATCTCAAAAGATTTATGTTTTGACTAATACAAACAAAATTGAGTTCTTGTTGGTGAAATTTTGATTGAATATATGTTTGGAAGTATGACAACTCTTTAGAGCTAAATTTAACGATTACGAGATTAAAAGTTAGTAAAGTTGATTTTTATTTTGAACATTAAATAAACCACAAAATATCTCATAATCAAACCAAATGAATCAAATATATCTAGGAGAAGGTAGTTCTTGTTGTGGTGGTGGTGGTGGTGGTTGGGGGGGGGGGGGTGTGAGGATGTATGGCAAGGGCATAGTCTCCTAGTTGTAAAGTTAAATAAATCAGAGTTGTACCAACTGAGTACATGAATAACTACATTTATTTATTTATCATGCTACCTTAAAAAAATTATATTAAGAATTTAAGATAACGAATAATTGTTTATTAGGTATGTCAATGTATTATTTTGGATGAAACTTGGTATTCTTTCTTTGTATAGGTGCTATTTAAGGTCTTGTATATCCATGGATTATCATATACATATTGATTTACAACTCAAGGTTCCAAATGCAGAGATTTGTTGTTACTTTAGAATTGTTGGTATACTTAGATATATATATTTGTTGCGCATATATACACACATTCACATATGTGTCTGTGTGTGTGTCTATTTGCATATCATTCTTTACGTGCAAGCTCCAAATCCAAAGATTTTTGCTATGGTTTGTACTGGTGGTATATCAATATTCCAATATTTGCTACTTATGAGCAACCAACTCGAACCTTTACAACAATGCTACTCATGATCATGTAGTTTGTACAGTGATGCAGACGTATATTGTTCTTTTTGTCACTCATTTTCTCATGTTTTTCTGGCAGGCTCGTCTTGAGGCCTTAAAAGCTACCAAAGTTTCAACTCCAGCTGTCCTGAAACAGCAGTTACCAAAGAAAGATGCTGGGACCGTTGATCAATCTAATGCCACCGAGGCACATTCCGTCCCAAAAGCGAAAAAAGATGTACCAGCACTAGCCACCCCCCCTGCAACCCAATCTCAAAAGCTTTCCGGCCCCTCAATTCCCGCAGTTTCCATGCAAGTGCCATTTCACCATTCTCCACTTCACGTTCCATATGGTGGTCCAAATCCACAGATGCAATCTCAGGGGATGGCAAATAGTTCGTTACCAATGCCGCTCCCTATCCCTTTACCAATGGGCAATCCACCTCAAGTACCGCAACAGGTATTTGTTACGGGCCTCCAACATCATCAGATGCAGCCTCAGGGGATCATTCATCAAGGTCAAGGTCTGAATTTCCAGTCTCAAATGGGACCTCCCCAAATGCCTCCGCAGTTAGGAAACATGGGAATCGGTTTAGGGCATTACTCGCCGCAGCAGACGGGAAAACTCGGCTCTCATCGTAAAACCGTCAAGATTACTCATCCGGACACTCATGAGGAGCTGAGGCTAGATAAACGGTCTGATGGGTATGCAGATGGTGGGCCGAAAGGATCAGGCCCTAGGCCTCATCCTCATACTTTGCCTCAGTCTCAGCAGATTCCAACGTATCCTCCTGGTCATGTAGTTAGCTACTTTCCTAATTCCTACAATGCCAACCCTCTTTTCTATCAAACACCCACTTCTAATCCTTTGACTAGTGCACAAACAACTCCTGGTTCTCAGCCACAAAGGTTTTATAGTCAGGTTAGCTATCTTCTCCAGTTCTCTTGTTAACTTAGGTGCTGTTTGTTTTTTAAGTGTTGCTGAAGACTGAATCTGTTTCCACTTCTGAATTTTTAAGTGGTGGTGCTGAAAACTGAAATTGAATCTTATAAGACTATTTTTTCTTTCTTTTTTGTTGAAAACTATCAAACATCTGAATCTGATTTTTAAGGTACTATTTTATTAAAAGCATTATTCATAACAACTAAAATCTACTGAAATGGACAGTCCAAATTAATTAATGAATTTATAGAACAATTCAGCAGCTTAATGAGCTTTATAGAACAATCCTAACAAGCTTAATGAGCTTTATAGCACAATCCAAACAAGTCTAAGCTTAATGAACAATTCAAACAAGTCCAAGCTTAATGAATTAGCAAAAAAGTGAACAAAAAGTGGCTAGGCTATCACTTTTTTGGTGAGTGGTTATTAAGCGTTAAGTGGCACTTGTCACTTAAATAAAATAAACAGTCTTATTGGGAAAACCACTGTCCGAGTAAGTGGTTATACCCCCTATAAGTTCTAATTAAGTGATAAGCCCAAAAAACAAACGAGACCTTATCTTCATTATTTAGGCTCCATTTAACTTTTTGTTGTTTATAAAGGCCTCAGACCCTAAACTTTCTGAAAGTAAATATGTGATGTGCTTTTGATGTTTGTGGTGTGATAATCTCTATTATGCAGGTGACGGTAAAACCAGCAGCTAATACACATGAGAAGGTTAGTGATTCATCATTGCCGGGTAGCGCGCCTGCTACTGACAAAAACGAGCTCCCGAAAACTCCAAGGACGCATGGAGAAACTACAACAGTTCATTCTCAAAGAGAGCCTGAAACCAGCAGTGGAAGCTCTACACAACATCCAAACTCCATGGCAACTAAATCATCTAATGCTACATTTGGTTCTTTCCCGTCTGAGAATTTAACCAACTCTTCCTCAATTGCTACTGTTGAGGATTCCGTGCCACTTGTGAATAGTGAGGTGGAAGTTGCAAAAGAAGCAATGGTTAGCAAGTCCAGCTCCTTCAAGGAGGAAGTGGTAAAGCCGGTAAAGAAGGTCCAATCTACCCCCCTGGATCAGGTGATTATTTGTTGTTTCTTTGTGTATGGTTAATAATATAATGGCTTATTGTAGTATGTGATGCATTATGCACTTGTATTCACAGGTGGGTGGACAATCAGCCTCGATTTCAACGTCTGTTTCAGAGACGGTAAAGTCTTCGTCTCTTTCCACAGGAACCAAAGAGGAGGTTTCCGAAACTAGTAAAAAAGTAGCGCCTCTAGCTGTTACCGCCAGTGCTCCTTTAAAAGGTAGAAGTGTTGAAGACGGCCTCAAGTCTACCGAGACAACAATCGGTAACGAGACTAATTCTGATAGCTCCTATAAGATTGAAGAGCCAAAGGCTGAACCAGCAGCTGCTTCTGAAGAACAAGGAAATGTGACGATGATCAATGAGCCGGAGCAACACGAGGTTGCTAAATCTGCAAGTGATCAAAATAGAAACAGTGGTGCCATCGAGACTGGATCCTTGGATAATGATGATAAATCATTGCCATCAGCTCCTGCAGCAGATATTGACGTTCTTAATGCTGAAACTTCTTCACTTAGTTTGGGTGGGGATGATATCTCGAGTTCAGATCCTTCTTTAAGTAGGTTTGGTAACAGGGGTGCTGACGATGCTGGCAATAGAGAATCTGGTACGTTAGATCGCGGTTCAGCTGCTGTTTCGGTTTCTGTTCCAGACAGACCACCTTCTGTTGACGGAGAAGATACGGGCAACAGGGCCAGCTTGATATCTCCTACTTCATCAGGTTCCATGGATAAAACCTTATCGGATACAAACAAAGCAAAGAGTAATACGTCTAAACCGAAGAAAAAGAGAAAAGATATTCTAAAATTTGCTGATGCTCAGGGGACAACTTCTGATCTTTATATGGCTTATAAAGGTCCGGAGGAAAAGAAAGAATTCCCATCTGCCGAAACTGTAGAAAACTCTTCTGACATAACACAAAAGCAGGCAACTGTCGATTTGTCTGAGAAAGATGTTCCATGTGACGAGAAACGTGGCCACAACAAGTTTGAGCCGGAAGATTGGGAGGATGCAGCAGACATTTCTACTCCCAAACTTGTAACCTCAGTTAACGGGAAGCCAGTGGACGGAATGGCCAAAAAGTATTCCAGGGACTTCCTACTAACGTTTGCGGAACAGTGTATCGAACTTCCTCCAGGGTTTGAGCATACCCCGGATACAGCTGAAGTGGTGACGTCAAACGTTAACGTTTCCCGTGAACCGTATCCCAGCCCTGGTGGTAGAGGTGGTGATAGAGGACCAGCGGGAGCTCGACTAGAACGCCGCCCGAGTAACGTTGGCCATGACGACAGATGGAGTAAACAACAGGGAGCTATGGGTCCAGGAAGAATGCAAATTGACGTCAACTATGGTGGAAACCAAGCCGGTTTTAGACAACCGCCTAGTGGAGGGAACTTTGGCATGATACGGGGCCGTGCACAAGGACCGTATGCCGGTGGCATCTTGTCTGCGCCAATGCAGTCCCCTGGCCCACATATGCAACGCAACAATTCCGATTCTGACAGGTGGCAGCGGGTGCCTGGTAATCAGAAGGGGTTAATACCTTCTCCCCAGACTCCAATGCAGGTGATGCATAAAGCAGAAAGAAAGTATGAAGTCGGTAAAGTAACAGACGAGGAACAGGCCAAGCAAAGGCAGTTGAAGGGTATCTTAAACAAGCTGACCCCTCAAAACTTCGAGAAACTGTTTGAGCAAGTTAAACAAGTGAATATCGACAATGCCGGAACGCTTTCCGGTGTAATCAATCAGATATTCGATAAGGCTTTAATGGAACCCACTTTTTGCGAAATGTATGCCAACTTTTGCTCTCGTCTTGCTGTAGAGTTACCAGATTTTAGTGAAGACAATGAAAAAATCACTTTTAAGAGATTACTTCTGAACAAATGTCAAGAAGAGTTTGAGAGAGGGGAACGGGAAGAAGAAGAAGCGAACAGAACCGAGGAGGAAGGCGAGGTTAAGCAGACGGAGGAGGAAAGGGAGGAAAAGAGAATTAAGGCACGGAGACGCATGTTGGGTAACATCAGACTTATCGGTGAGCTGTACAAGAAGAAAATGTTGACAGAAAGAATCATGCACGAATGCATAAAGAAATTGTTGGGTCAGTATCAGAATCCTGATGAGGAAGATATCGAGGCATTGTGCAAATTGATGAGCACGATCGGGGCGATGATCGATCATCCCAAAGCCAAGGAGCATATGGATGTATATTTCGACACAATGTATAGATTGTCGAATAACATGAAACTTTCTTCAAGAGTGAGGTTCATGTTAAAGGATGCTATTGATTTGAGAAAGAATAAATGGCAGCAAAGAAGGAAGGTCGAAGGGCCGAAAAAGATCGATGAAGTACACCGAGACGCGGCTCAAGAACGGCATGCACAGTCTAGCAGGATTGCTCGTGGATCGAGTTTCAACTCGTCAACTAGGAGTCGTCAACCCTTGGAGTTTGCACCCAGAGGATCAAATGTCTTGCAATCTCCTAACGCTCAAATGGGTGGATTCCGTGGATTGCAGCAACAGCAGCCTCGTGGTTACATCAATCAAGATGCCAGAGTTGAGGACAGACCGACTTTTGAGAACAGGGCAATTTCAATTCCGTTAAGACCGAGTGGTGATGACCCTATAACACTCGTTCCCCAAGGTGGTCTTGCTCGGGGGATGTCAGTTAGGGGACAACCGTCGATGGCTTTACCCGAAATGCCTAGTCATGCAGACCCCAGAAGGGTTGCAGCCGGTCCAAATGGTTATGGTTCTGGTTTGATACCACAAGAGAGACAAAGTTATGGTCAAAGAGACGAATTTGTTCCAAGATATACCCCAGAGAGGTTGGCTCCTTCATCTGCTTATGATCAGTCGCATGTCCACAGGAATCCCGAGCACAGCTTTGATCGAGGTATGCCATCTTCACCATCTCCACAAGTCTGGATGCCTGCTCCTTCGCCAAATGTTCCTGCAGATAAGGTCTGGCCTGAAGAACGTTTACGTGATATGTCCATGGAGGCAATCAAGGAGTTTATAGGTACCATCGACCATCATTTCTACTTATTTCAGCTTCATTTTAACAGCTGCTTATGCTGCATATAGGCTTTGCCGATATCTTATTCTTTTAGGTATATATGATGCTATGCAGTTATAGCGGTGAAAATTCAATTTAGCGGTCACCACCAGAGATATTAAATAGCGGTGATATCATGGTGATATCTCGGTCCAAAAATAGTGGGACTTAGAATTATATATATGCATACATAGTCATAAATATATCATATGCATTAAGTAAAAAAACATAGTTTCAAGTTTCAACATCAAAACATCAAAGTTAAACAAGTTCACAAATGACAAAACCAAATGGGAAAAGTAACACATAAACGAGCTAATCTCAAGCAATTGCATTCGAAGGGAAGCGGTGAAGTGAAGCTGGAAGTCTGGAACTGGAGTCGTATGAAGAAGACGTGATGAAAGAGTTTGTCGTATAGGATTATTGAGATAGAAAAGAAAAATCTAGTTTTATTTAAGTCTGGCCCAAGTTAGAAGTTAGAACTAAGAAAAAGCCCAAAAAATAAATAAGTGAACATGTTTTAAAAAGTCCCACCGAGATTGAACCGAGATATCAGACCGCTAAACGACTTAAATCTCGGTGCTATTTTGGCATTTCTCGCCGCAATTAGCGGTTTCGCGATCCTGACTGAGAAATGGACACCGCTATGATCTTTTGGTATGCGAACTGAGAAATCGCCGAGATCTCGCCGCGATTAACTGCATAGATATGATGACAATGCAACACAATCGGCTTTATAGGATTTCAAATTACACTGCTTTTTATGACCAAATAATTGTGCCTTTTTTAGAGGTGTTGCAATATGTTGATACGATTCTTTTGGTATTTTAACAAGTTTTTTTTATTTATTATTAAATAAGGCTTCCTGTTAGTTTTTTTTTTCTTCTTTAAAACGACATTATTTGGCAAGTGTTTTATACAACAAGTATTGACATGACATTTTTATTTCAAAGGGTCTTCAAGAACTTGTTAGGATGTCCAGTCCAGATACCTCCTAACATCTATTATAACACCTTTATATATGACGGATAATTGTTTTATACTATAGTTTTAAATCTTGTAAAGTAGTCCATTTGAACATTTATACATCTTTGGCCTCCTACATAGCCGATTTTGTTGTAGTGTGATGATTGAATGTAGAGAGATGAGTTTACTTTGTTGGAGTATTGATCGACTTTTTGTTCACTTTCAGTGCAAGAGACGAGAAGGAAGTTGCTCTATGCATCAAGGAATTGAATGCACCGAGTTTTTATCCTTCAATGGTATCCATCTGGATCAGTGATTCTTTCGAGAGGAAAGACGCTGATAGGGATGCACTTGCTAAGCTTCTCATCAATCTCACGAAGTCTCATGATGGAATCTTAAGTCAGGAGCCGCTTCTTAGAGGGTAACCAAAAATCTTAGCTGTTTGCAAAAATATCGTAAATAATTTCTTTAGAACCAACCAACTATTTGCATGAATTATTCTAAAATCACGATTTTGTTTCAAAATATATTTGCATTAATTTTGTTTCAGATTGGAAAGTGTTGTTGCGACATTGGAGGACTGTGTGAACGATGCTCCAAAAGCAGCCGAGTATCTGGGCAGAATGGTCGGAAAGATGCTAGTGGAAAAGGTGATACCGTATAAAGAAGTGTGGCAGTTGATATATGAAGGTGGGGAGGAGGCAGGACGGCTGGTTGAAATAGGGCTAGCGGCGGATGTTGTTGGAGTGATTCTGGAGATGATTGCAACCGAGAAAGGCGATGCCTTTTTGAAGGAGATTCGTGCAGGGTCTAATCTTCATGTGGAGGAGTTTCGGCCGCCCAATAGTAAAAAAGCATCCAGATTAGACAAGTTCATTTAGATGAGATGAGGTGAGATAGAAGCGAGTGATGATGCTCATTAGAGAACAATCTAATCGGATAGTTAGTAGCCAGCCTTAGCCATATATATGTTTGAGGTTTTTGATGGGTTCTTTATTCTAAATTTGTTAACTTGAAAAAGATTATCTGCAATTGCAAAAAGGTTCAAATGAGCATCCAACTTTTCTTCAAATGCCCTCTCTGCTTCTTCTTATTAGAAAGAATGTTGCTGATATATATTATATATATATATATATATATATTCTTCATTGGGTGGGTGGGTATTTATGATGTTAACTTAGACATGGCCAATACCAGCAGGAAAAAGAAGCATATGATGCTCTTGGCCTCTGGCTGTGTGGAACAAAGAGAATACAAATCACTTTTCTTTAAATTCCATGGGTATTATTACTTTATTTAAATGTTTTGGTTATTTATTTTCAGTAAGGTAATGATGTGATATAGGTTGATTGCTATGAAGCTTAGGACTAATGTCTTTGATGGAAATTATGGTTTTTCTTTTGTTGTATTCATAGTGAAGAAGATCATTGGAAATTTGGATGTCAATCTTTAAAGTGTCACATGGATGTTTGATGCAAGTGTAATGAGTGTATTCTTGCATTGCATATAGTAAGCAAGCTTCAAATTTGAAGCTCTTTGTACCATGATATTGATTGCAAGGCAAGGCATGTTGTTTGATTTTGATGTGAATATGTGAAGCTCCACACACATGTATATATGAAAATCACAAGTAAAACTAATGTTGAAGCTACCTATTATTAGAATCTCTATATAAAAGCAGTATTTGTCATATCAAACTTAAATTTAATTACTCTTCACATATGAAGTAGTATCATAAGGTGTACATATGTCTGTATGGTTTCAAGTTTCAACAGTTTATCTATAAAATAGAAAATTGCTTTAAATTTTATATAGATGGTTTTATATAAAGTCGCGACTGTATGCTTCAATGCTTGAAACAATGACCAAATGATTACGTTTTGCAGAGATATAAGGTGCCATTTTAATACATATGTTCTCCTGTACGTTGGCCTAAAAAAAACTTTTACGTTGTACCAATCAACAAATTTATATAAAAGAAAGTCAACATTACATAGAAAAATATGGATGGAAAATCAATATTAAAGTTATTTATTTAAAAGTTGGATGATTATATAACAAAAGACTATAAAATAAGACGTGTGACTTGGAGGGTGTTTGGATATGTGTTTTAAAAGTGTTTATCGACTTATTAGCTTTTCAAAAAGCCAGTCAGCTAAAATTAGAGTTTGGATACTGAAAAACACTTTTGAAAAGTTTACAAAGGCAGGTTTTAAAAAGTCACAGGTGAGTGACTTTTTGTTGAGCAAAAGTACTTATTGTTGAAAAATGACACAAATACCCTTCATAAGAACCTACCATCAGCCTCCAACATTCCTTCACAGATTCGCACGCGACAACCTTCAACATTCCTCTCAACCTCTACCTGTGATCTGCGCTTGCTTCTCCACACTGACTGCTGTCTACTGCTCCAACGACGCCTTCTCTGACGCCGACTGCCTTCCCCAATTGGATTCAGTTAAAAAACATTTTCTTTGGATTTAAACTCCGTTTTATCGAGACTTTTTATATTCAGTTTGGTAATAGAAAGTTGTTTACTTTTGCAACTCAAAGGGCTATAGTTGTATATATCACAACTATTAAGGAGTAAAATGTATATACATATCATTATCAATCCCCTTTTCACCATCTCCTTCTTTGAATCTTTTCCCCAAATTCCTTCCATCAATCTCTCTGATCAATCAAATTCAAACCCTCATTCCTCCCAATTTCTCGCCATCAAAACCCTAATCTTCAACGATGATGATGCTGGTTGGCTGCTCCAATTGCCACACGCAGTTGCAGGTTCCACAGGGAGCCAATTCGATCAGATGTGCTATATGTCAAGCGATCACGCACCTCGCCGATCCCCGTACAGCTCCTCCGCCGCCGATTCCCCATGCCGGCGGTCATCCTCCGCCACCGTCGTCGTCGCTCTCTTACGTTCCTCCTCAACCGTCGCCTTACAACCACGGGCCTCCGCCGCCTGCACACGGCAGGAAGAAGGCGGTGATCGTAGGGATATCGTACAAATTCTCGAGGCATGAGCTTAAAGGATGCATTAATGATGCTAAGTGCATGAAATATCTTCTGATTAATAAGTTTCGATTCCCGGAATCTTCTATCATCATGCTCACGGGTGAGATTTCTGTTATTGTTTGTTAATTGTTGAAATTTGATCTGTATATGGAGGTTTTTAGATCATCTGGTTGTTAAATTGTTGAGATTGTGGCTAGAGTTATGTTATTAAAGGTAATTCTGCCATGTGAATGTGATTAATTTGATTGTTGGTTTTCGAACCGAATTATTCGAAGATGATTTGATAAAAAAAAGTGGTGGAATGTGGTATTAACTTGTTTGGAGGAAGTTGTTATCAGCTCAAGGTTTAAATAATCTGAAGTTTGCAAATGAATACTAATGGGGATGGCTTTTACAATTTAAGGCCAGAAGTACATCTGATTTGTTGGGATGTGAGTATATGATTCCCAACTTAAAAGATTGAATTTTTGAGATGTTGGATAAAAACTGTACTCTTGGTTCCACATAAAAAAGAAAAAGAATGCAATATGTAATGTAACTCCGATGTCAAATTATAGTAGGTTTGATATGTGGTCTTTTGTTGATGTTCAACAACAATAACCACATGCAAAGTTCTCATCATGGTACTTTGTTGATCCAAAATTTTAGAGCCTTATACACTACCAGTAGTTAACATTGTTTTTATGTTTAAATTTGGGAATACATTTGAACGAAGATGAGCTTCACAAATCATTTTTCTCTTTATGATAGAACCATCCATGTATTCTTCTGGTTGTTTTGACAAGAATTTTGGCAAATCCAGGGTCTGAATATTCAATCGAGTAATTTATGATTGACGTTCCTGTGAATGATAAAAATCCTACTTGTCTGGCAACGATCCTACTTACATGCAGTACTTGGTTTTCATAATAAGGTAATCAGCTAGGAAAAATTTCTCTTGTAGTTGTCCAAGTGACCTCTTGAGTGGGCAGGCAGGGTACGCTTTTGAAGATTTTATGTTCTTCCGTACTAGGATGAATTTTCTTGTTATTGGGTTCCTTTTTATCATCTTGAATGAACACATTTTAAGATTTTGAACCAATCCGCTCAGCCACCTGATTCGCACCCCTGTTCATGTGCTTAATTGTTTACCTAGACAGAAAAGTTTTAAGTCCTGATCAGATATGTGGAATAAAATTGCAGAGGAAGAAACAGACCCTTACAAAATTCCAACAAAACAGAACATGAGGATGGCACTTTTTTGGCTGGTCCAAGGATGCCAACCAGGAGACTCGCTTGTATTTCACTATTCTGGCCATGGTTCACGGCAAAGGAACTATAACGGTGATGAAGTCGATGGATATGATGAAACTTTATGCCCGTTGGACTTCGAGACCCAGGGTATGATTGTTGATGATGAAGTTAATGCAACTATTGTGAAACCTCTTCCTCTTGGGGTTAAACTTCATGCAATTATTGATGCTTGCCACAGTGGCACCGTGCTGGATCTCCCATTCCTTTGCAGAATGAGCCGGTGGGTTCATTATTATTGTTTTAATTAATTATATATACTTCAAAAACAAAATTGGTTGGTAAACAAAATTGTGTTCTGGTGTGGTAGGAGTGGGCAGTATGTATGGGAGGACCATCGTCCTCGATCAGGTATATGGAAAGGTACCAACGGTGGTGAAGTCATTTCCATAAGTGGTTGTGATGATGATCAAACATCTGCAGATACATCTGTAAGTCCCAGAATCTAGATTTATCTTATGTATGAAGATAGATGGATGAACATTTGAATTGAATTGTATAATTAATTATTCATGGGAGCAGGCTCTATCAAAAATCACGTCAACGGGGGCCATGACTTTCTGCTTTATTCAAGCGATAGAACATGGAAACGCGTCTACATATGGGCATTTATTAGGTTCTATGCGTAATGCCATCCGTAGTGCAAAAAGCGACATGGGTGGTGGTGGTGGTGCGGTCACTTCTCTTCTGACTATGTTGTTGACCGGGGGCAGTCTTGCTGGTGGACTAGGTGGAGGTGGACTAAGCCAGGTATCATCATCGTGATCTCTATGCTGCTATTTATATAAAAAAAAAGTAAGGTAGAGAAGCGAGTAATTAATTCTGTGTAACGAATTTTTTGTTGACAGGAGCCACAATTGACGGCATGCCAGCCGTTTGATGTGTATGCAAAACCATTTTCCCTGTGAAGTGATAGATAGTGTACATACAGTTGGCCCATTTATGAGTAATTTATAACTATCATCTCATCAGGTAATTTCATGTTTAAAACTGTGACTATATAAAGGAGCTGCAAATTTGATATCCTCTTTCCATCCCATTTCTGTTGGTTTACACCAAATGTGGGTTAGATTAGGTTTCTGTGGTTCCTTCCTGCTCTTGTAACTGAATTTTTCCTGTATAATATTTGTGATTTTTTTTGGGTGGAAGGCATTTTCTAAAAGAATTACTAGTAGAGAAATGTAGGATGATGCAGGATGTCACTTGTGTTTTATGGAAGGATATGACATATATATACATAGAGAAAGAGCCATTGTCAATTAAGGGGGTGTTTGGTAGAGAGAATTGAGAGGAGAGAAATGGAAATGGATATGAATTCTCTTGTTTGGTAGGCTAGAGAAAGGGAGACACGGAGAATTGACAATTCCTTTTCTCTATTTTCGTTTCCCCCCAAAGTGAAGAGAAATGGTGGGAATTGGAAAATTGGGTTTCCCAGGGAATTGAAAAGGGACGCGGAGAGTTGGGGCTTCCAAGAAAGAAAAGTTCAGTCCTCTCTTTATCTTCATTCTATCCCGCTCGTCGCTCTCTCTATCCCTTCCGCAAAAGTTCCGTCCGGCGACTTCTTCTCGTCCAGCGACTGCTAGTGCTTCTTCTCCGGCGAACTGATTCTTCTCCGGCGACAGCTTGGTAACCTATAATTTTAAAAGATATCCATATCAAAATACTTTGATCATAAAACAAAATATCAAAACTAATGGCACAGAGACCAAATTAATCATAAATATTAGGTGGGTTTTAAGGTGTTTAGGTCAATGAAGAGCGATTCTACTCCAATTTCATTTACAATTGAAGAATTTATTAATCGATGGATTAAAAATCGATGATCAAAAAAGTCAAATTAACCTAAATTGAAAGAAGGAGAGTTCTTGGATAGAATGATAATTAACAGATGAATTAAAAGATGAATTATATCCTGGGTTTTGAAGATAACATGTTCTTGATAACTTGGGTTTCTCAAATGGTGGAGTTATAATTGGGTTTCTCAATCAGTGGAATTATGGGTAAGGGATGGTATATGTATATATATTTTGCAGCTTCTTTTTAGCATTCCCACATCACATTTTTTTTTATTGTTTTTGCACCTTATTATATTGGCAGAGTAATAAAAAAAATTAAATAATAATATTCATTTGAATCTTGAAATTAGATCATTTATATACTGAAAGTAGTAGCAGAAGAAGCTCATGTCATCGATGCTTATTGCTTAGTTAATATTTGGAAGTTATTATATGTCTCTAGTTTTAGTAGATGCATTCTGAAGAAGCTCATGGAGTCATGGTTATGAACTGGGTCTAACCTGGGCCGGGAGTCGGGTTTAATCGGGGACGGGGATCGGGTGATTGACCGGGTACCGAACCGGGGACAGGGTTGGGATCCCCGTACCCTCTCGGGCTATGGGCCGGGACGTGTATCAAAAAAGCGGGGCCAGGGCCGGGTAAGGGGGCACCCGCCCCAAACCCACCCCGTTACCATCCCTAATTATGGGTTTGAAGAACAAATAAGTAGTGGAATTATGCATAAAAATTATATAAATCTGAGTTTTTGGTGTTTGATTAGTAGAGTTTTTGTGTTTAATTACATGAATTTACATAATGCTGATACAATTCTCTGTTAAATTTTCTAGTGTACCAAACAAGAGAAATGATTCTCTGTTGCATTTCTCTGTTGAAATCTCTGTGCTACCAAACAGAAGAGTCAATTCCTATTCTCCAGATCAATTCTCTTTCTCTGCAATTCCATTCTCTGCATAATTTCTCTGCAATTCCATTCTCTGTACCAAACGCACCCTAAGGACCTTAAATATTGTACTAAGTGGTGACCAATGTAGTTCAACACACCATTACAAGTTTAACCATAACTTCTAAGTGAACTAAAACTAATTTACAACCGATAATCGATGTTGATAAAATTTTATAAGTTTAAGGTTCATATATGTCAATATATGAAGCCTAACATAGATATGTAAATCATAATATAGATTTACATATGAATCGCAATTGTAATTTGTACGCAAATCAATTTATAACTTATAATTGAGATCATGAATCCAATATTTATACATGAATTTCCAAAAATGGGGGTGGGAAAAAAAATATGGAAGAGAAATTATTTTTGAAGAAAATGGTTTTTATTGACTTAAAGTTTATAGTTCAAAAGAAGCGTGATATAATTTGGTTGTATATCTGGTTTAATTTGTTTGACATAGGTCATTTAATCCTATTAGGACAAACAAAACTTAGTTGGGTATTCAATTGTGGTTGGATTGCATCAGATGAAATCTAAAATATCAAACATCCAAATTGGATCGGTTAGTTTTTGAATGAAAATCCAATAAAATTGAACTGGTTCAATTCAATGACCATACGTCTATCATCTAACTAACATCTAATTAATAACTATATATTATTACTAATATTTTATGATATTGTTTTAGTTGATATTTATATGTAGCGCTTTTAATAAATTAAGAAAGTAAACGAATAAAGGACTGAAACGGAATTAACTGGTTGAAAATTGTATCACTAATATATTATGGTTCCAATCGAGTCTAGTTGATGAGTCTAGTTGATAACAAATAGTCGTATCCAATGGATGAAACTTATCCGATCATCCATTGAGATTGGATTTCATCTCATACCCAGTGTTAATTGAATTAGATTGGATCAAATGGTAAAATCCAACATTCATTGGATAACTTGATCAAATTTATTTAATTCTGTTGGATTTTAACTTATGAACACCTCTAAATATAATTGTTAGATGACATGGTAGTTATAATGATGTACATACATCTCCTGCCAGAGCTTGCACCGACTATCATGGGCCTACCCTGAAAGTCCAAATTTGTTTTTCTACAATATACTCTCATAACGAGGGCATATAATATACATATTCTACACTAAGGAGGTGTTTGGTTTGCAGGATTTCAATGGAATATGACGGAACTGGAATGAAAAATTTCATTCGGCCATTTGGTTTACCTATGGAATGGAATTGAATTCTACACATTCCACCGTTCATGGCTTTGGTCATTCCATCAAAATTAAGAAGGAATTCAATCCAATTCCATTCTATTTTCTAAAGAAGGCAAAACCATCCCCATCTTCCATACTTGATTTACCTAGACCTATATGGGAGCTATATGAACCCTCGTCGACCATCGTTGACCATCATTGCCGACCAAGCGACCACCACCGGTCTAAACCACCGCCGACTATCACTTTTGTAAACAATCGCCAACCACCATTGCTATGAACTCCCGAGTCCCGACCACCATCGATCAAACCCACCACTGACCACCATTGTTTTGAACCGCCATCAACGGTCACCATCGTTCTAAAACCATACCACCGCCGACCACCATTGGTCTGAACCACCGCCGACCACCATTGGTCTAAACCACCGCCAATCACTGATTGTTGGCCTCCATTGTTCTAAACCACCACCGACCACCGCCTTTTTGAACTGCCGCTGCCAACCACCACCAATATGAACCACACATTCTAAAACGTCGTTGGCCACCACCACAACCCCCTCCGATCCAAATCACCGCTGATTCGAACCACAATATTTGGATTTTGATTTCAAAATTTCCAAAAGGGTATTTTGGTCTATTGCTAATATTTCATTCCAATTCCAAAGTTACACTATGCAAACCAAACAAGAAGATTCTAATTTCTTTAACAGATTCCATTCCAATATCTATCAACCAAACAAGTAGTTAAACATGATAACCTTCCATTCCCATTCTTTTAAAATCGAATTCCCATATCAATTTTCGTTATGTCCAAAAATATTTTGCAAACCAAACGCGTTCTCCACAAGAGAGTTGATAGTTGTGAAATTGTTTTTATCTTATGTTTGTCATTGTAGTATTTTTATGCATTTATTTAAACGACAAAATTAGTTGAAATTCAATGAAGTTTATCTTGATTTTTCTTCAATGTGACATAATATAACGTGTTCTTCTTTCTCAAGTTCCAAAATTTTATATTGATGTAGCAAAGTTTCTCATCAATCAATGTAATATTGTTCCCTAATAAGATTAAAAAAAATCTTAGTAGAATTAAACTAAAACTTATTATATTTTGATGCATTTTGTCTTTATTTAAAAATCACCCTCACTTATTTTTTTTGCTCCACCTCACGTATGACAAGGTCTCGCGAAAACTGAAAGTCAGATTCTATAAAGGTAGCAATCAACCAAATATGTTATGTGGGTCAGAATGGTAGGCAACAACAAGAAAGACTGATAAGAGGAAGTTGCAACTCACATAAATGAGGATGCTTAAGTGCATTTGTGGTCGGATAATCCTTGTTAGAATGCCGAACGAGATCTTCTTGGTAGAGCTTGGAGTTGCACTTTATCGCATGATGGTTTGTACACATTAGCAGGAAACTGTTAGCTAGTTTACAGGAGTTCATGGCAAAATCTCTAACAGAATTTGTTGAAGACTTAAAATTAGGTAGGAGACTAGGAGTGGAGACCTGTAGCTAGTCTATACGGGAGGATGGGAGCTCGAGAAGTAAAGGGGTAAGGGTAAGGGTCAAGGATTATCTATAGCCTTCTTTTCATTACTGCCTCTAGCCTTAATCTTCTCACCTCCCCCTTACAAAAACCACCTTTAGGTGGACAAATGTGGATATACAAAGCTTATTTGATTTAGTACGGTTAAGTTAATAGGAGTACTTCCCCGATAATACATTAAATGCAATTGTAAACAACAAAAAAGTCTTCTTTCCCAAACCCTTTAATATTTTGTTTGTTAAAAACAAAAAAGTTCCAATAAGCCGTTGAACCTTCTTAGCATATCCAAGTATTTTCTTTCCTCGCGATGATTTACTCATATGTGATACATGCATACTTTTTATACATGAAACCAAGTGATTACGTGGTTTAACATTTTCAAAACATATAAACAATTTTCATGTCCTATCTTTCCATAACAATTAATTTTTATTTTACCAACAACCTATCGTTATTACTGATCTAATTTTGAAATCTCTTGTCAAATAACCAAGACCGTTAAACGGCTCCTTGCAGTTATAATTAAGCTTCAAAACAAAATGTTTGATTGAATTCAAAGACTCAAAGAGTAAGGTCTAGGATTTAGGGTTTTGTTTTCTTCGAAGGGTATATCATCTATGATGTGGAGTTTTTCAAACCTCATGCCTTTCATGCTCCTTTAAGCAAAAGTAATCAAAACAAGTGAGAATATAGGCCCATCCATGATCCAACCCAAATTCCACAAGTCAAAATGGTTGATAACATATTTGACTTTTTTATGCAATTCACAGATCAAATGGTTGATGATGTACATTGACTTTTCCATGCTTCTCATACCTTGATCAACAAGCTTCATTTCATCACAAAGAAGCCATTGATGACCAAAATCCCACCAAACTCATTTAAAACCTCAAATGAATGACTATTAAAAGTCAAACAAACTAGATATGTTCCAGACACATGTAGGATCAGAATGACACTTCACACCTTTGCCCCCAAAAGGTACAAGTTGGTTCTACAAAGACCCCAACTTGCAAAACAAAAACAAATGAAATAAAACTTAAAACCATGCACAAAACTTTGTTTAATCTTAATCAAAAACCAATTTAATTACAAAGTGACAAATGAAAATATGAACCAAAGGATATTAGATTTGGACTCTTTTATAACATCAGTAGTAATAGTAACAGTAGTAGTAGTTGTTATTGGTTAATACACATAGAATGCCAGAATGAGTTTTGAACTTCCCATTGGCATCTCAACACTAATCTACCCTAACTTTACAAGTAAAACCACAAACACACAACACGAAAACAACCATTCTCCTTCTCTCACTAAAACTTGCATACACGACAACTAAACAAGACACGAAAACAAAATTAGGGCCTCATACTGAGAGTTGGGTGGACAGATGATGGAAGTTTTGCACAATTGGAATAGGAAGGTCGTCGTTGTTACTCCTGTGATGCATCTGTTTCTGTACTGCCTTTATAGCAGCCACTCTTGCTGCATTGGCTGCCCTATTGGCAGCTGCCACCGACCTATTAACTCTTTCGTCCACTTTCCCTACATCATATGCTTTCTCAGCCGCTCTCCGTGCTTCCTGCAATCCCATCAAACATTTTCTTGAATATTTTGTTTTTGAGGGTGGTAACTAACTAGTAAGAAGCACAAGTATATGATTCTAGGAGATACCTGAATTGCATTAAGCACTTTAGAATGATAAACAGCAACGGGTGATACGGGAGACATAGCACTCTGTGAGCTTGGGGTGTCGAGAACCCCATTCTGCCAGTGCCCAGATTGGGTCTCTCCGTTTCTGAAAGTGTACATTCCAAGTCCTTGCCTTCTTCCTTCATGCCATGATCCTTCGTATCTATGCCCATTTGCAAAGCTATATACTCCAAAACCATGCATCTTGTCTGCAAAATACTCTCCAGCATATGTATCCCCATTCCTACAAAATCAAAATCAAATCATTCAGCATATCCCTATCAAATAAGCTGGTTCCTTCTATAACAGAAATCTAGACAGGAAAACTATCATCCCAATTATCATGACCCGTTATAAACAAGTTGATGTCCCTCAAAATAATGAATTGGCATAAAAGAATGACGACTTATAAATGAATGAATCAACGCAGAATTCTTTTACTGTGATTTACGACATCTAATTGGCTAGTTGGAACAATATTTTCTCAAAGAAAAAAGCAATTGATATACAGCTCAACCAAGTCTCGAAAAAGTATCATCGCCAATATGGTTTTGCTTAATTGAGTTGGTTCATTACTTAGAGATATACTCTATGATAAACTTAAAATTTGCTTTTGTTAAATGCTTATAACTTCGTATTTGAGGGAACATGACACAGATGTAATAACCTAACTAGCTCAACAAACTTTTACACTTGCTACATCTATAAAGCTAATTTAGAAACTTTAGGTGACTGAAGACCACACACACACACACACATACTAAAAGTTGCCTAATACTTTAGCATCTCAAAACACATTTCAATGAAGTACTTGTGATCTATGCATTAATCCACCGTCAAGAAGGTTCATTTTATCTCCTACTTCCAATAGTTTGAGACTTTGAGTACCAATAGTTTGTGACTCTCTTACTTCCAAAATATACATAGCATAGACATTTGGGATGCAAAATTTCTACATAGAAAATGCTGCAAATCTTATCTCCTAAAATGACTATACGATATTAATAAGCTGCCTTGTATATCAAATAATGTATATCAATGAATATATTCACATTAAACTTGATACAACATAAAAATTAACCTATAGCAGCATATACACATCCACAACAAAGCAATCACATCCAATATCAACAAAATGGAGCAAGTAAGCGAAAATTTACCTGAAATGGTAGTGGCCAAGACCATGTTTAACACCCCACTTGAACTCTCCTACATAACGACTACCATCTTCGCAAGTATGAACCCCACATCCATGACTCTGACCATTCGACCATTCACCCGCGTAAACATCTCCCGTATAAAACCTATACACACCAAACCCATGCCTCAGCCCTTGCCGATACTGTCCCCTGTATCGACTCCCCCTCGCCCACGTTTCCATCCCGTATCCATCGTACTTTCCGTCAATCCAATCACCCTCGTACCTTCCACTCATGTAGTAATAATAAACCCCACAACCCGAACACTTACCCTTATGAAACTCCCCTTCGTACACATCCCCATTGTTGTACGCTTGCACCCAACACCCCGAGCTCCCCCTCTTATCCCCTTTCTGCCTCGACCCGATCGACCAAAACACCGGCAAGTGAGGCCTCGACGAATGGGCCGACGAATACAGCTTAATCGGAAAAGACCTCGCAAGAAACAACCTGATCGAAGGGAGGCGAGGGAGGGCAAGATTGAGTGAAAACAAGAGTGCAGTCGAGAACGCGAAAGCCGACAAGAAATCGAGCAGGAACGAGTGGCTCGGGTGCGAAACCAAGAAGTAGAAAAACGGAAGCGAGAGCAAAAGGATCAAGCGGAGGTGGGTCCGAAGGCGGCGGAGGTGGCGAAGACGGTGGAGGAAGTGAAATGCCGCAGCCTTCGTGTTGCAAAACCGCTTGGAATGATGATGCTGATGATGGGGCTTGGACGACGAAAAGGGGTAGTTCCTCAGAGGGTTCGATAAAATTGGGGATTTGGTGAGTGAGTTCGAAGACGAAGAGGTGGCTGTGGCTTGGGAGAAAAGAGGGCGTTTGTGAGGCGTTGATTTAGGAGTGGGTGCAGCAAAGGGATCGAACTCAACATCATCAATTACAATCTGATGCTGATGACTAGGGTTAGGGTTAGGGTTTGATACTCCTCCTACTCCTTCAATTGTTTTAACATCACTGTTATCATTGTTATTATCATCATCACAATTACTAATACTGATACTACTACTATGATTATGGATATTGGTGCTACTAGTAGTATGAGTATTGTTGTTGTTGTTATTATCAGGTGAAGAAGAAGGTAGTAAGAACAAGGAAGAAGATGAAAATGGCGATGGCGATAAAGAAGAAGATGGAGAAGAATGAGATTGGAAATTACGAGGTGAAGAAGAATTAGGGTTATTACCAGTAGTGATTGAAGAAGAAGAGATGGTGAAGATGGTGGTAGGGTTAGGGTTGAAATCGGAAGAGACACCGGTGCTATCTTTTCCGATCTGGACTTCGGATTTCTTCTGATGCATTACATACGTGAATTCAAGCCCTCCTCAAGAACACATGAAATCGAAAAGAATCATACAGATTGATTGTTGTTTGATTGAAATTGAAATTGGGGGAATTATGGATGAATTTTGAAATTGGGGATGAAATTAGGGTATGAATTTAGGGATGATGATGATGAGTTTATTATGGTTTTTGGAGATGGATCAATTTTGAAACCAGAGGCGACCGGCCAAGCAACCAATCCGGACCCTTTTTTTTTCACCTTTTTTTATTTTGGGTTTTCTTTTCCTACTTTATTACGGAAATGCCACTCTCTTCCCTATCCATTTTTTCATTTTACTAATATCTTATTACGTATTGCTTCAAAATAGATATTATATTATATCGTAGAGGAAAGTTCAAATGTGAACCATTTTTTGGTTGTGAACGTGAGGACAATCGAGAACGCGATACGTGGCGGCTTTGAGTGTGGTCCCCCTCTTTTAATTCAATGTCTTCCCATAAATCATGTCTAGTCATCCGCCGTGAACATGACGTAGCGCCTAGTCATCCGCCACGTGTCGCGTTCTCGGCTGTCCTCACGTTCACAACCAAAAAATGATTCACATTTGAACCCACCCCATATATCATATATATATATATACTAGAAACGTATCTGCGCGCATTGCAGCGCGAAGTATATATATCTATTACCCGATTTTTATATACATTATTGTAAACATCAATTTAATCATATGTGTTCAATCAGTTAACCTTCTAATGGTTTATTAAATAGTCAATCTCGAAAATTGAAAAAAAATTATTCTTTATATAATAGAATATATAATATAATTGCATAAAAAATATTCAATATTTGGCTCATTTCAAAGGTATTGACTATTGACGAAACGATTATAATGGTATAATTTGTAAAAAAAATAAACGTAACTTTAATATATTTTAGTTCATAATATATGATTATTTAGATTATATGATAAGGGTTTAAAATAGAAAATGAAAAAGTAAAGGACTAAAATAAGATTTAATAACTAACTATGGGGGTACAAAATGTAAATGTGTAAAATGAATTGTTGAACAAAAATAACCGTCAAATTGAGTTATTTCTTTTTATAAGTAGTATATATATATATATAGAGAGAGAGAGAGAGAGAGAGAGAGAGAAAAGTTCAAATGTGAACCACTTTTTGGTTGTGAACTTGAAGACAGTCGATAGTGCGACACGTGGCGGAGACTGGTCAACAAATGCGGCTTTAAGTGTGGTCCCCCCCCCCCCCCTAATTCAATGCCCTCTCATGAATCGCGCATAGTCATCCGCCGTGGACCTGACGTGGCGCTTAGTTATCCGCCACGTGTCACGCTATCGGCTGTCCTTACGTTCACAACCAAAAAGTGGTTCACATTTGAACCCACCCCATAAAAATATATATATTGATTGTAATTATAAAATATTCATCATGTTGATTTTCATTAGAGATATTTATCATTACCTAATTTTATATCAGTATCCAATTGTTAATACCTTGACTGTAATGTAACTCACCTAACATGGGGTTTGATTTTTGGAAATAACATATTGGTGTTGTAAGTAATAAGAGTTTTTATCTAAATAATATGGTAATAAATTTATATCAAACATTCTTTTTTATTGTGAATATTTAGGTCAACTTGCATGTAAATTGACTAATTTAGTTGTGCCTAAATAACGACAGCTAGAAAAATCACAAGGGGCTTTGAGAAGACTAAAACTAGCAACTTAAAAAAAAGATACTCGGGGCTTTAGCTTTATTTGTCAATTAAGTTAGTTCTCAAGGTTGATAACAAATATTTTAACCTCTCATGGTTTGATTTTGTAGAGATGTCAGTAATAGGAATGGAGATGAGGAGGTTTTGGTCGTCCCTGTCTCATTCCCCAATTGATGTATCTTGTCCTTGTTCAGTATCGCATATAGGATGGGAAATGAATCTCTTCTAATGTGGAATATGGCTCGCTAATTTATCATTGGCAAAAAAAAAAAATGTTTGATTAAGTATTATGTTATAGACTTTGTTTGAATACGTCTCTAACATACTTCACAAATTTTGAATGAGCAACTAACATGCTTAATTAAGTGCATAAGTAGTTGAATAGGTTCTAAATCCACAACACTAAATTATAGATATATTATGTAAAAAGATGATAATTGTATATATTAATTCTAAGTCAAACCTACTTATCCAAGTTGATAATTACGGTTATATGTAATCACACTTCATATGAGTTAATTGAAACACAAGCTAGTTTTACTCAAACTCATGTAACAAGTTGAGCATGGATGATCCTCATATATAAGTGGTTTATAAGTTACATAATTGACAAACTGTAATGGAAGCATGAAAAATATATATATAAAAAAATTAACAGTCTCTTTTCTATATCGATCATATATATATATATAGATATGTGTATAGTATATATATATATATATATAGAGGGGCCTTCAATTAAAAACCATTTTTTTTGTAAAAACTGTAGGACTAATCTAAGCCTTTGATCTAAAAAGGGCATGATCGTCATTTTAGATTATTCATCAAGTTTTTACAAAAGAAGAGGTTTTTACAAAATATGTGGTTTTTACAATATATATATATTCACTTTTTTGTAAAAACTTGAGCAATAATCTAAGCCATTGATCTGAAAATCGTAGTTTATTCATTATATGAATATTCACTATCATATTCACCATATGAATATTCATCGTATATTCACCATATGAATATTCACTATCATATTCATCATATGAATATTCATCATATATTCACCATATGAATATTCATATTCCCCATATCATATTCATCATATATTTACCATATTCATCATATATTCACCATATGAATATTCATATTCATCATATATTCACCATATGAATATTCATATTCATCATATGAATATTATATAAATTCATTCACCAAGTGAATATTCACCTTATGAATACAAAACAAAATGTCCATTACATTTATATTCATAAGTAAATAACAACTAAATACATAGAACCAATCCCCATCATCAATACAATACATTGTACTCTTCCCAATACGCTTGTTCTCCCTATATATGGCGTACAAAAACAATTGTAGTGCTTCGAATACGCTTCCAAATACAAACCTGCAATTCGATTTAAGGCACTCATCAATTAAACGATTATGTATAAACGACTTAAATCTGAAATCAATTGATCAGGATGAACGAATTAAAAGACTTATGTATAAATTTCAATAAAATTCATATCAATTTCAGTTACAGATTTTGTTACTTCTAATCAAATCCATTAACAACAAAAAATCTGATGTTAAAATAAACTCATCAATGGAAGAAGTTAAAACAAAGATGGATAACAACTAGAGTGACGATGATGATGATGATTGAGGCATAAACATTTGTATTTTATTGAGGTCTTTTATAACATAATCCACAAAGCCCTAATTTGCATTGTCATTCATCCATAAATAACAAAATCAATTGCAACTCAAAATAGGAACAAAGCTACGTACTTAGATCGCAGAAAAAACATCCAAATTGGGGAAAAGTTTCACGAAAGCTTACTGCTTCAGCAGATCTAAAGTCTCCACCGCCGGATCTGCAACGGTGTTACGACGGCGTTCGCCGGAATGTTTCTTTCTGGAGAACCAGCGGCGGCGGAATGTTTATGGCTTCGGCAGATCTGAAGTCTCCACCGACGGATCTGCAACGATGTTACGACGGCGTTCGCCGGAATGTTTCTTTCTGCAGAACCAGTGGCGGCGGAATGTTTCTGGGGAACCAACGGCGCCGGAGGAGAATTTCTCCAAAAACGTCGGAAGAAACGTCGAGGAGAAGTTCGCCGGAATGTTTGGGATTCTCCTCCGATCAGAACTAGCGGCGCCGGAGAAGTTCGCCGGAATGTTTATGGAGAAGGCATCAAAAGAAACATAGATGTATGAACCCTAGAAGGTAGGTGGCGAGATCTGAAAGAAAAATGCATTCAGATCAAAAGAGGAAGTGTTGGAGAAGGAGATGAATTAGAAGTGTTATAAAATGACTAAATTACCCTTTGGGGTTATAATCAAGTGTGATTATATAAAAGCTACAAAAAATGCTATTATGGTCTTCTTTATTTAAAACCCTTGATTAAAATAGATAGATGGTTGAGATTGGTCCTATAGTTTTTACAAAAAAAGTGGTTTGTATTTGATTTTTCCTATATATATATATATAGGGTGGGGTGGATAGTGTATATTTGCCCCTACCTGAAGCCTAGGGCATCAACGATCCTGACCAGGGACTTGTTGGACATCAGAGGCCAGGTGTAACACCCAAATTTTCTAAACAATTTTTTTTTTTTTAAACAAAGAACTTTTATAAATAAAATACTTAAGAAATCATTCACATGGTTTAAATAATAAATCATCGAAAATACCCAATAATTTAATAAAATTAACTAAGTAATAACGTCAATCGGAATGCCATTCGTCGGGTACGTCAAGCCGGAGCTTTGCCTTTATCCACGTTCGAACTAGCACCTAAAAAAAATAGAAATTCGTGGGGTAAGCACAACCGCTTAGTGAGCAAGTAACACGAACATCATATCACAACATATATATACATATTCCACATAAGCCACATAAACGGTTTTCCGCTCTTCGGACCCCCCCCCCCCCCCCCCCCCCCCAGTCCGGCCTCGGTGGTTACCCACCCTTCGGATCGTCCCACGACCCGGCCTTAGCGATTACTCGCTCTTCGGATCGTCCCACGACCCGGCCCATCAATCAACATCATCATCAACTAAACATACATATACATACATTATAATACAACGCACGTATAACCCACTCACCTCGATTACGATAAGCACGCGTAAATAAAGTGTTTCCAAACACAAAAATCAACTACTCGATAAACCTGCAAACCCAACACATAATTACTCCCTAAACTACTTCAAATTACGTTCCAAACGATACCCAAATAAGTTCCTAAGAAACCCTCCCCGCTATCTCAACAAAACAGATTAAAACGAACTCGGAAAGCGAGGTTTCGGGCGACGGAATGGTCTGGTGCGACCTAACCCGCAACAAAAATCGCAACAGCCCTTAAATGGCCTTAAGCGACTTCTGCCGCGGGCCGTGGTCGCGGCGCGTACTCGCCGAAGTACAAAAACTGGACGCAGGCGACTTCCCGGCGACTTGGGAAGTCGCCGATGAACCCGCTGAAGACCAAAATTTCACTCTGCGCGACCATAAGCCGCCGAGAAACCCGTGCCGGGTACAGTGTCGAGAGATTTGATGTGTTTTGCAATTTTTTTCGAAACCAACGATGCCAAACATGATTTTAAGCGAAACCCAACATCTACTCAGATCTAAACATGTTTATATCGAAGAACGAACGATAAACAACTCTAAAACAACGATTTAAACAAAACCCTAGCCTACGAGAAATCAATAAAACGGGGTTTTGAACCCTTACCTTACGCGATCCCCAACGAAACAACAAGATCTTAAGCCCTCGATCAATCTCTCTTGCTCGGTAGCTCTCTCTTCTCTCTCGGTTTCTCTCTCTCTCTCTTTTTCTTTCTCTCCAAGTAAGAAAAGTGAATTATGAGGTAAAGAGAGGAGGATTAAGGTATATATACTAATCGGGCCGGGTTTCCTTCCATTCTAAGTTTATTCCAAACCCAACTCTAACTCTTTTATTTTAATTAATTAATCCAACTTCTAAAATAAATAACTAAATAAATAAAATAAGTAAATAAAACATTAACAGGTTTTTAGGGACGTTACAACTCTCCCCCACTTACCTGGATTTCGTCCCCGAAATCAATCGGAGAAAAGCTTCGGGTAATGCTCTCGCATTTCAGTTTCCGGCTCCCAGGTCCACTCGAAACCCTTCCGATGCTGCCACTGCACCTTTACGATTCCGATTTCTTTGTTTCGTAACCTTCTCACCTTACGATCTACTACTGCTACTGGCCGCTCGACGTAGTTCAAGCTCTCATCTACTTAAATGTCATCCAAAGGAATATGCGCCGTCTCATCGGCGAGACACTTGCGCAACTGGGATACATGAAACGTGCTGTGAATCTGACCCAACACCGCTGGCAGCTCCAACCGGTAGGCCACTTTCCCCACACGTGCGAGGATTGTGAACGGTCCGATGTAACGAGGCCCCAGCTTACCCCGCTTACGGAACCGAATCACACCCTTCCAAGGGGAAACCTTAAGCAGAACACGATCTCCCACCTGGAATTCCAGATCCGACCTCCGCTTGTCAGCATAGCTCTTCTGTCGACTCTGAGCCGTTCGCAACCGCTCTCGAATCTTCTGGATATCCTCGGTGGTCCTCTGAACCACCTCGGTACTCCCTAGAACATGTTGTCCTACCTCCCCCCAACAAATTGGGGTCCGACACCTCCTCCCATACAGCATCTCGAACGGTGGCATCCCGATACTTGAGTGATGGCTGTTATTATACGAAAACTCGGCTAACGGCAGGTACGTATCCCAACTGCCTCCAAAATCTAACACACAAGCTCGGAGCATGTCTTCCAGAGTTTGGATCGTACATTCACTCTGTCCGTCCGTCTACGGGTGATACGCGGTGCTGAAATGCAGTCTGGTACCCAACTCTGAATGAAACCGCTCCCAGAAACGTGAAGTAAACCGCACGTCCCTGTCTGATATAATCGATACTGGCACTCCATGCCTCGATACCACCTCCTTCACGTAGATCTCTGCTAGCTGCTCTGCGGTCGAACTCTCTCGAATAGCAAGAAACAAAGCACTCTTAGTCAATCGATCCACTATTAACCAGATCGCATCAAACTTCCGAGGGGTTTTTGGAAGCTTGGTGATCAAGTCCATAGTGATGTTCTCCCACTTCCACTCGGGAATCTCCAAAGGTTGCATCTTGCCATGGGGCCTCTGATGCTCAGCCTTGACCTTCAAGCAGGTCAAACACGACTCCACATAACGAGCCACGTCTCTCTTCATTCCGGGCCACCAATAACCGGTCCGCAAATCCCGGTACATCTTAGTAGCTCCCGGATGGATAGAAAATCTGGACTTGTGGGCCTCCTCCAATAAGGTTTGTCGAGCCGCACCCGCACGAGGAACCCACACTCGTCCGTATCTAGTCAGTAACCCACGATTATCACTGACCAGAGCAGACGACTGGCCGCGAATCCGCTCTCCGTTCTGATTTTCCTCCCGAATCGCCTCTTCTTGCGCTCGCTTAACCACGTCTACAAAGGAGGTAGTCACAGGCATCTTCAGATGGGATATCCTAAGTGATGTGCGATCTGTCTTCCTACTCAGAGCATCTGCGACCACATTCGCCTTGCCCGGATGATAGAGTATCTCACAGTCGTAGTCCTTGACTACATCTAGCCACCTCCGTTGTCGCATGTTCAGATTCGGCTGCTCCAAGAAATACCTCAAGCTCCGATGATCCGTAAAGATGGTGCATTTCACCCCATAAAGGTAATGCCGCCAGATCTTAAGAGCGAAAACCACTGCTGCAAGTTCAAGGTCATGCGTGGGGTAATTAGCCTCGTGTGGCTTCAATTGCCTCGAGGCGTAGGCTATCACTCGACCCCTCTGCATCAAAACACACCCCAGACCAAGGCGTGAAGCGTCGCAATAGACCGTCATATCCTCCACTCCCTCCGGCAACATCAGAACCGGCGCCTCGCACAACTTCCGTCTTAGAGTCTTGAATGCTGTCTGTTGCTCAGCACTCCACACAAACGGTTCACTCTTCTTTGTTAATCGTGTCAACGGTACTGAAATCTTAGAGAAATCCTGGATGAACCGTCGATAATAGCCGGCCAAACCCAGGAAACTTCGAATCTCAGTTGGTGAGGTCGGAACCTCCCAACTCATCACCGCCTCGATCTTTGACGGGTCCACCTTGATGCCTTCCCGGTTTACAACGTGGCCCAAGAATTGAACCTCCTCCAACCAGAAAGCACACTTCGAAAATTTTGCATAGAGACGCTCCTTTCTCAGAACCTCGAGCACCTCCCGTAAGTGAGCCTTGTGATCCTCCTTCGTTTTCGAGTAGACCAAGATATCATCAATGAACACGATCACCGACCGATCGAGCATCGGTCGACAAACCCGATTCATAAGGTCCATGAACGCAGCTGGAGCATTGGTAAGACCGAAAGGCATCACCAAAAACTCGAAATGTCCGTAACGGGTTCGGAAAGCGGTCTTGTGAATGTCCGCTTCCTTCACTCTCAGCTGGTGATACCCCGACCGGAGATCGATCTTAGAAAACCACGATGCTCCCTGAAGCTGGTCAAACAAATCATCAATCCTAGGTAAAGGGTACCTATTCTTGATGGTTACCTTGTTGAGCCCCCGATAGTCGATGCACATGCGATGACTACCATCCTTCTTCTTCACGAACAGTATCGATGCTCCCCAAGGTGAACTACTCGGACGGATGAAACCTTTGCCCGAGAGCTCTTGCAACTGATCCGACAACTCCTGAAGCTCCGGTGGTGCCAAACGATAAGGAGCTCGCGCAATTGGAGCCGCCCCCGGCACCAGATCAATACCGAACTCGACCTGCCTGTCTGGCGGTAGGCCTGGCAGATCTCCTGGAAATACATCCGGGTACTCGCTAACAACCGATACCTCTGCTACCGTCAGCTTCCTTTCTTCCGTCTGGTCTGCCATCGCATAAGCCAAGAAACCCGATCCTCCCTGCTGAAAGTACTTCTGTGCCTTCGCGGCGGAACAAAACAACGTACTCACCCTCCTTCCCTTGCCGTACACTATCAGCTCTCCCCCACTCGGATTCTGGATCCGCACCAACTGACCCGCAACATCTGTCGTCGCCTGATTTGGAAACATCCAATCAATCCCAACAACCACGTCTATTCCGTTCATGGGGACGGGTATGAGATTGATGCTGAACTGCACCCCGAAGATGTCAATGGTACACCCACGATACACGCGCTCGACTACATGCACCTCCTCCGCGGCTACGTCAATTTTCACAGGTCTGTCTAGCTTGCCTAACTCTATTTGGAAGTCCTTACAAAACCTATGCGACACATAGGACCAAGTGGCCCCCGTGTCAAAAAGTACTAACGCGGGCTTTGAATTAACAGGGAAGATGCCTAAAATACACATACAGCATGTTACTATCTATCTACACAAGGCAAGAGTTAAATAACTAAACTTAACAAGGGAAATACCTGTAATCACATCAGGTGCAGTCTGTGCCTCCTCAGCAGTCAGCTGGAACGCCCGTCCTCGTGTAGTAGGTCCGCTCCTCCCCGAAGTAGTACCATCTGTAATCCTAAGCGTCGTTGGGGCCGGGGCCTGAACTGGTGCTCCCTTCAGCTGGGGGCAATTGGGCTTGATATGCCCGGACTGGTAGCAGTGAAAGCAGATCTTCGCCGTCTCTTTGCATTCGCGGCTGAAATGGCCTTGTTTGCCACACTTAAAGCATGCCGTCTCCTGAGCCCTACACTCACCTCTGTGGTTCCACCCACACTTGCTGCAAACTGCAGGTCCACTCCTAGTATCGCTCTTGGCTCCCTTGTACTTCTTAACTGACCCCGATTGATCATCCGCCTTACGCTTTTCCTGTCGTCGCTCTTCCAGGTGTATCTCCTGGGCTCTCGCTGTCTCCACCATATCGCTGAAAGTTTTGCACCTTTTCGTAGCCACTGCCCCCTTGATTTCCGTCTTCAGAACCCCCATGTATCGAGCCATCTTCAGGGACTCATCGTTCGCATAGCCTGGTACGAAAAGAAGCTTCTCTAGAAATTTGGCGGTGATCTCATTCACCGTCTCCGTCGTATGAGTTAGGTTCAGGAACTCAGCTGCTATCCGCTCCCTCTCAATGCTAGGAGCGAACTCCTCATCAAACATAACCTTAAACTCCTCCCAAGTCAATACAGTGATCTGCGCTTCCGAAAGTCTCCTTAGAACCAGGTCCCACCAATCCTTAGCCGCATTTCGAAGTAGGTTCACCGCAAAAAGAACCTTCGAGCCCGCCGGGCATCCGCTGGTGCGGAAAGCCCCTTCCACAGCCGAGTACCAACGATAACAAGCAACGGGGTCCTTCTGCCCCTCGAAAAACGGCGGTTTACATGTCATGAAATCCTTGTAAGTGACTACCTGACTCTGCGACTGTGCCGTGCTCCCGCTCCCCGAACTCCGTGCCGTAAGAGCCGCATCGATACGCTGATCCAGGGTCTGAACTAGCTCATCCCTCATCTGGTCAAATAGCCCTGGCAGTGTTTGTTGCAGAATCGCAGTAATTTGAGCAGCAAGCCGGTCTGCCTGCTCGGCCTCACTCCCACTGGGATTATTCCTAGTTTGCACCATTCTGAGGATGCAAGAAAAATCTTAGGTCTTAACTACGATAAGGCAGTTTAAAAAATTACATCGCGATGCCTAACCGTATCTTTAAGCTACTAGTGCTCATGCAAGTATCTACCTCTAGTCTTAGTGCGCATGCAGAATCATAGATAAGTTCACACCTTCCACATAAGTACTATACGTATTAGCTAACCACATAAATGCTCATCCCTAACTGTCATCAATGAGTTAAAGTCTCCAGGACTTAATCAATCCCAACACTACACAGATGTTTATAGTAACACTATTCTTGGAGCCGTATTACTATAACCATCCATTCATGATAGTCAAATCAGGATCACCGGGCACCAATCAAACAAGAACATGCCCAATAACCCATCCTCAACATACCAAGGTGTCTACGTTTGGGTTTGATACCATCCTACCTAAACCTTAACTTATCGACTAAGCATGTACTCGCAAACATAACACTATTCCACAGAACTCATTATATCAACCCACGTATTACTATGCATATAAACATGTATCCGAATACACAATTTACTTCTACATCATGCGTGTACATATATATATATATATATATATAAATTTAAAAGTTCAACTATTGCTCACCTCCGTCTTGACGGTTCCGCTGGCCATTCCGATCCTAACTAATCCCAAAATCACCTAGTTTAAGTCCAACCACACACACACCCACTAGTGTGTATGATGATTCTCTTAAACCTAGGCTCTGATACCAACAAAGAACTTTTATAAATAAAATACTTAAGAAATCATTCACATGGTTTAAATAATAAATCATCGAAAATACCCAATAATTTAATAAAATTAACTAAGTAATAACGTCAATCGGAATGCCATTCGTCGGGTACGTCAAGCCGGAGCTTTGCCTTTATCCACGCTCGAACTAGCACCTAAAAAAATAGAAATTCGTGGGGTAAGCACAACCGCTTAGTGAGCAAGTAACACGAACATCATATCACAACATATATATACATATTCCACATAAGCCACATAAACGGTTTTCCGCTCTTCGGACCGCCCCGCAGTCCGGCCTCGGTGGTTACCCACCCTTCGGATCGTCCCACGACCCAGCCTTAGCGATTACTCGCTCTTCGGATCGTCCCATGACCCGGCCTTAGCGATTACTCGCTCTTCGGATCGTCCCACGACCCGGCCCATCAATCAACATCATCATCAACTAAACATACATATACATACATTATAATACAACGCACGTATAACCCACTCACCTCGATTACGATAAGCACGCGTAAATAAAGTGTTTCCAAACACAAAAATCAACTACTCGATAAACCTGCAAACCCAACACATAATTACTCCCTAAACTACTTCAAATTACGTTCCAAACGATACCCAAATAAGTTCCTAAGAAACCCTCCCCGCTATCTCAACAAAACAGATTAAAACGAACTCGGAAAGCGAGGTTTCGGGCGACGGAATGGTCTGGTGCGACCTAACCCGCAACAAAAATCGCAACAGCCCTTAAATGGCCTTAAGCAACTTCTGCCGCGGGCCGTGGTCGCGGCGCGTACTCGTCGAAGTACAAAAACTGGATGCGGGCGACTTCCCGGCGACTTGGGAAGTCGCCGATGAACCCGCTGAAGACCAAAATTTCACTCTGCGCGACCATATGCCGCCGAGAAACCCACGCCGGGTACAGTGTCGAGAGATTTGATGTGTTTTGCAATTTTTTTCGAAACCAACGATGCCAAACATGATTTTAAGCGAAACCCAACATCTATTCAGATCTAAACATGTTTATATCGAAGAACGAACGATAAACAACTCTAAAACAACGATTTAAACAAAACCCTAGCCTACGAGAAATCAATAAAACGGGGTTTTGAACCCTTACCTTACGCGATCCCCAACGAAACAACAAGATCTTAAGCCCTCGATCAATCTCTCTTGCTCGATAGCTCTCTCTTCTCTCTCGGTTTCTCTCTCTCTCTTTTTCTTTCTCTCCAAGTAAGAAAAGTGAATTATGAGGTAAAGAGAGGAGGATTAAGGTATATATACTAATCGGGCCGGGTTTCCTTCCATTCTAAGTTTATTCCAAGCCCAACTCTAACTCTTTTATTTTAATTAATTAATCCAACTTCTAAAATAAATAACTAAATAAATAAAATAAGTAAATAAAACATTAACAGGTTTTTAGGGACGTTAAGGGACGTTACACCAGGCAAACCACCAACTATAGGAGCTAAGCATGTATTAATTTAAAATAAGACAATTTTGGTTATCTCAATAGTTTGGGTAATAAGTCTCTAAAATTAGCTAAAATTTAAACGGCAACGGAAAAACCAAAGTTGTCCAAAAAAATAGTCAAATGTTTATACCTTTATAATTTCATTTTACTAAAATAGTTAGATTATATTTACCGATCTTATAAAATAAAAGAAATAAACAATTTTTTTAGCTGTTTAGTCAATAACTATCAATCTATTATTATTTATTTCACATCTTAAAAAACTTATGTCTTGTCTATTTTCTGAAAAGCAATTAAAACTTTCTATCACAAATTATATGTGTTAATGCTTGGAAATTATGACCAATATTTATATAAAAAAATCTGAATGTTTTAAGCAGTTGTTATTGTCAAAAAATTGTATCATAACTACTATATATGATCGTGTATAATAAATAATAGTTTGTTGCTATTTGAAGTTATTTATTTTGTATATCAATTTTGGTCTACAAAAAACGTCAAAATTTAAATTAGTATAAAATGTTAATACCATCAAGGGTTAAATTAAATATATGGAGCTTAGATTAGATAGATTGGAATCTAGAGTTTTTGTCTTCTTCCAAGTATTAGTATTTTACTTAAAATTCTCTTTGCTTTTCACGATGATGAAAGGACTCTACCAATACATTATTAATCTTGTTTTTCTGTTTATGAATATTACAAAAACAGTTTTTTTAATAATTGGAGCTTATATATTTATAATTATCATTGGAAATAAAGACTTGAAGGCGTTTTTATTAACTAAAAAAGGTTATTGATACTTGCAATAATCAAATAGTTTATTTAAATTATGAGCTAAATTGAAAGATGTAATTTATACTATATATTAATGTTATTCCTTGTCAATGTTATTCTATGACTTTAAATCTCTTTTTAAATTGTAATTTTTTCAATGCCAAAAATGACCACACACTACTACCCTACCTAAACATATTTAAATCAATAGAATTATTAATTGGGTATGAAATTAAAGATAATTGTTCTATTATTAGTAAGTATCAAAATTATTTTAAATAATAAATTAAATGTTAATTTGGTGATTTACATAATAATTTGGAAATGAATATTAGTTCGTCCTATTATACAATCAAATAATTGAAGGTGTAGCAAGTCTAATAATTGAAGTTCAAATAAGCCTAACTTTATCATTTTTAGTTTAAATATGAGTTAATAGAGTAAAATTCAAGTGTGTATATATATATACATACATATATTTACTTGGTAAATATTGTTATAATAGTAAAACATAAATCTTTGATTGAACTTAAATTGAATATGGTTCAAATGGATGGTTTCAAGATGTTGAAGCTCTTTAATAACTTGAATCTTCTTGAAATCAAACTCTTTATTGCATAAGACAATTTTCAATTTTAATGTTTTTCGGATGAACGATGTATGCAAAACCTTTTTATGAACATAATTTGATATACATAACTCAAACGTTTAAATCATAGCACAAGATGAAGTGGCATTCACAACACAATTGTCTTTAAATATATCATTCAAAATACTTTTTATATTTGATGAATTCTCTTATGCATATTTTAAAAAGTCAAAAAATTATAAATATAAATCAACGATCATCCCTGGTTTCACATAAAATATAAATACATAAAGCATAAACTTTTCCTATGACCAAATAAAAGCGGGTGGAAAGGAACCCAATGTTTTGAGTATGATATTATCACACAAAGTTAACCTTTTACAACATTAAGAACAAATAAAAAAAAATAGCATTATGCAAAAGGCAGAAAGCACAACCTTTTAATACATTATAACCAAATTTGGCCATTCTTGATATATGACATTGAAAGAAAGCATAGGCAACTTAAAACTTAAAAGGCACTTAATGTCAACGTCTTAATCTATTTTAGGCACTAGACAAGTTGTATGAAAAATTGGAGTTTTGCAATAGACTTGGAAAAAACTCTAACCCTAAATGTAAGGAATCAACCCTTTCCCAAATATGGAAATTTGCACTTCCATTCCATTCCACTACTTCTACTTTATAGATTTAATGAAATCCCCACACTTAAGATTTGATATTTACCAACCAACCACTCCACCATAATCAAGCGAATAAACTTAACCTTAAATATTTTAAAAACCCATAAACGATCTTTTTGTGTAGTAACACTAATGAATATCGTGACAAATATTCATGATGCAAAAGTTACATTGTTATTAATCATGAATAAAATAAGTGGTTTCCAACATATCTAACATATTTAAAGTTCTTAAATAAAGTTTGATCTTTATGATTAAGTATTTAATTATTGTAGTTATCATGGGTTGTTATCACAATTCACAAGTGACCATATACAGTCCAAACCATTTGCGTAACAAACATTTAAACCCCATTATCAAATCACATCACATCGCCTAATACTTGCCAATTGCCACCATAAACGACACACAATAAAATCATTAACCTTCAAACAAAAACAAAAACATTCCTCAATTTTGTCGGACTTTTTTTTCTCTTAAAGAAACTATTTTCCCTCTTGAAAAAATATGGTCACGGGCGCGTTACGAATGCAAAATAAAACTTGTTCCGTGTCGCTACATTAGCTTGGCTAAGATAAAGACTTGAGAGCATGTCAAACACATATGTTATAAGTTTTCTAGATCAAAATATCAAAAGTCAAATCTCTATCAAAAATTACATACAACTCTAACTCCAACAACTGCTCTAACATTAAATATTAAAATATACTATAGATGTAAGGCCATCCGCGGCCAGCCCGGTAGGAGACCGGCACCTAGGTGGTACCGGTGGTGAACACCATTGTGGGTGACCGGTACCACACCGGTATGCAAGCCAACCGGCACCCCCATGTCGTTCTCTCTCCTCTACCCACCCCACCCCACGCAACATAACATAGAACATAAAGGTTGTTTATATATTACATTTTGAGGGAGCATTGGTTATGTTGTATTTATATATGAGTTTGTTGTAGGTTTTTTCTTTAAGTAATAAATGAGAATTTGAAGAGGCCACCCCACCCTCTCTCTCCTTTCTCTCTATCTCTCTCTTCTTTCTCTTTCTTCTTTTCTTTTTCTTTTATTTTTTTAATTAATTAATTAGATTGGTATGGAATTGGTATGTGTAAGGATGGTATGGTATGATGTTGGTAATGTGATGGTAAGATAGTGGAAAACTGATGTAGTGCTGAAGTGGCAGCTAGTAAGATAGTGGTAAAGGTGGTATGGGTAAGAATGACCTGATAGAACATTATCTATCTTATTATGGGTAAGAAATAAAATATTTTATCCTTCTAATATAAAGTTTTTTTGATAATTCTCTAAATTTAAGGACTTTTACATATATCTTTTTTTTTTTTTTCTATTTCACAATACCATATAGTATAGCCATTGAAAAACAAATCTCCTTAAACGACCGAAACTTCTATCATAACATAGCCGTTAGATATGCTCAAAACCAGAAAATCACAATTTTTCCTGTCACACCAGAATAAGTGGAACAAAAATTATAAAGAATTGATAAAATTACTCATCTACCCATATCGAATTAATACCATAAAAGCTTCCGCAGTTTTTTTATCCCCTACCCCACTCTTGTCCTTACAGTCCAATCCTATCTAGTTTCATATGCAAACGCACGTTAATGGTTCAAAAGAAACGTGGACTCATCCAAGATCTTTAGAATCCCAACTCAAAATCAGGGACCGGACCCATCCCCAACTCGGATCGATACGAAAAGTCATCTCTAAACACAAGGTCTATTGATATGTGGTTTTGAATTGAAACCCTAAAGATCTTTATGATGGTCATGGGCTAGCCACTAGACCCATCCCCAATGAATCAAACAAAAGGACAACAATCCCCTTATCCATTCTACTTAGATATGGATTCCTTTGTAGATATCTTATTCTATTAGAACCCACAACACACTCCCACCATCAAACATATCATCAAGAAATATAAAGTGACAAAGCCTAAATCACCTTTTCTCAACTTTGAGGGTGCATTGTACAACCTTTTAGGGTTTTAATTAGACGTGTGTCGCGTCCCCGTCTAAACGTGACACCTAATGTGGGGAAAGTTTTTGTTCTGTATTGTGCTGTCCTATATATAGTTTTTGTTTTGTACTGCACTATCCTATATACCACATACAAAAGTGCCTTGGAATTACAATTATGAAGTATTGCTAGAACTATTATTAATTGTGGAAGCATCATTGCTATTAGAGCATCTCCAACAGATTCTCTAAAAAATATCTAAAATGGAGAACCAAAATCCAAAATCTCTATAAAAAAAATCATTCTACTCCAACAGATTCTCCATTTTGGGGATAGAATCATTGCTTAAATTATTTAATTATTACATATATGTATTAAAATATTATTTCTCTCTCCTCAACTTTTATTTTAAGCATTCTCATTGGTAAAACATAATAAAAAATCATTTTCTCTCTCTTGGTAATTAATTTTGGAGATTTTAAGAGCTTTCTCCAAATTTGGAGATTTTGGTACTCTCTCTCCTACTTTCTCCATTTTGGAGAAAGCTTTGGAGAATCTGTTAGTAACCTTAGCTTTGAAATTCTGCCAACCCAAAATGCAAATTTTGTGCACTAATAATAAAGTTAAATGCAAGTAAAGAACCAAAGACAGAATAACTGGATTTAAAAAAAGGTTCATCTTCTAATTACAGAATTAGTTCAAATCACGGGTTGCGGATATTTCCTTTAAACAACACTTCTGAAGTAACAAAATACGAGCTACTACAAGGCCAAGTGATTTTTCCATATAAATTTCCAAACTGATTAACAAAAAGAAAAAGTTTGAGTTGCAACTACTATGTTAACATCATCTGATGTAGTTTTCGAAGACAAGTTTTCGCTCAAAAATAGACAGGCAAGAAATGATCTCCCATCGCCAAATGAATCAAGCTTCCACCTTTTATGAGAGCATAATTGCGTTTTTAACTAACCTGATTTTGATGGAACTGCTTGTTGAAGCAAAGATTAGGAGAACCAAGATTTGGGTGGCATGCGAACCCCCTCGATCATGGTTTATGGAGCTTGAAGCCGAATACTCTTGGGACGTAGCTTTGTGCTGCCTTTTGTGGCTTCAGGTGACCATAAGTCATCAAGAACAAGTGAGGGAATGTGGTGCCGAAATAAGCGCCATCAATATCTATGGGAAGTGAAGGAAAATAATAGTCACACTCGCATTAAGCTATTAATCAATCTGTGTGATTCATTAACATAGAATAACTAAAACAAAGATAAACAAGACTTTTGTTTGTCAAAACTAAAAACAAAGAAAACAATATAGAGAAGATTGAGCCACAATATATGCATAATCTGCATACAGTATTAAGTCCTAGTAGAAAAAAGCATGAGAGAAAAGCAATAGTGCAAATTTAGAATGCGGCAGTGATGCAGTGAGTATCATTTTCAGTTGGGAAAAAAAATTAATAAATAGATTAATTAAATTATGTATTTCTTTGACCTGCAACGTTAAAGATGTTTCAAAGTAAGATTGTTGTTCTGATACAAGATGTCTGTGCAATTATTTAAAAAGTAATTTGCTAAGAAGAAGCAATACAGTTACATAAGGCAACAGACCTCAACTAAAATTTACGAAAAACTTAATGATGAAAATTCCTGACAGTGCCATTTGCTAATGCGATTAACATTATCGAGTCTAAACTGAAACAAGTTTGTATGACAACAGGCTTTTTAACTTCAGATTCAAAACTGCAGGAGGCTTTTCCAGAGTTGATATGCAATTGTTAGTGCAAAATGGTTGGTGACAAAGCAAATTTTGAATTCCGTGAAGAACTAACTTTTTTCTCATCTGGAGAAAGAGTAGAACAAAGGTAGAAAAGCCACTTAGCATGCAATGTAGAGCAGAACGTAAAGCACATAGATATGTAATATGAGGATACTGCCTTGGTATTTGGATCGAGGGTAGTAGATATCTTCACACTTGGGACAGTATATCTTCACAGTACTTGAACGTGGTATGTCCGATTGGCCAACAGGAAGGCAAGGCTGCCCGCAGCAATAAACTCTTGGGCACCTTCCGAAGTCATAGTTTTTGTACTTCTCCAACTGTAGAATTTTCAATAAAATAACTCTAAGCAATTAAACTTGTGAATGATGAAATAAGAGAACAAAGAGGCAGACAAAATTATACCATTGCGGACATTCCCTTGGTAGTCAGTATATACCGAACATGTATCAAACCATACAACATCTCTGCTGCTGATTCAACAAGTTCATTCTGCTCTTCTGTGAACATATCTCCTGTTCATACACATAAGCAACAAACCGTTGTTAGCATGAGGGAGAAAGCAAAGATGGATTCTATATGGTACAATAATTCATGATAATACCACTTCAATTTTTAATCATCTCAGAAACAAGTTGAGGCGTTATCCATTATGAGACTATAAAGAACCTTGTTTTGATCATGCAACAAAAAAATTGATGTTGAAACAACCTTTAGCAAATATAAAGAAATGGAATATATTTTCATGAAAAGGTGGAAAGATTAGGAAACAACCTAAAGCTAAGATGACTTACATGTTAAAAAGGATAAAGGTCTAGATTTTAAAGCAATTCTGACACCATGCAGTCCAAAGCTATGATGCAGAAAAATAGACAAGCAGCACCAACTGGAGTGTAATTAATGACCAACAATTTTTGGATTCGATCAATAATCCCTATCAGCAGAACTACTACTACTACCTCGTATCTGAAGCAAATTCAACAGCTGACACAATATATACACTGCCGGCATATTAACAATCGCTAGTATTTGTTCCTTCTGCCTATTTGCTCACACTCTAAGATGGGGGTATTCAGGGAAGCAGCTGCTCTACTCTTTTGTGGTAGAGGTCAGGCGTGCATCCCCCCCCCCCCCCCCCCCCCCTTTTTTTTTCTTTGACAGGAGACAAAATGATTGTTGGGCTCACAGCAAGAGACCGAGTATCCATTGTACTTAACGCCCAAAAGAGTTGATCAAAGAGCAACATGATAAATCATTAAAAAAAAAAACTGTCAGAAGCAACCACTCAAGATTACTCAAAGTAATCTCTATTGCTTGCTTAGGGTTGTCACCAAGGCTAATGTTTACTGGTACACGTTTTGAATGTTCTAGCATCCACCTATGTGGAGCTATAGCTGAAAAAGCACAACGCCAAAGAACTTGTAGTTCTTGCCTATGCCAAGCTCGTAACTCTTAAAATTGACCTAAAAACTAACAAAGTACATTGGCTCTTTCAGGGACTTTTTAATCTCTCTATTCCAGACAGAACAATGGTGAAGGTGTTTCACCCAATTCTGTTGGTCCAAAAAAACATGAAGGATTACCTATTTGAAAGGCATAGTGGTTTACTTTTCAATGAAATAAACTGCGAACCCCAAAAGTTCTCCACAATATGCAATGTTAACGACTGATATCATTAACTTGTGTGCAGAGCTTACCATGAGAAGACTCCACGTCCAGAATTAGATCAAGTGCATAATCAAAGTAAGGAACTTGACTGCTTAATCCACAAAGATTAAAATCATCTTGAATGTACTCATCATCAACTTCGCAGAAAAATTCATTCCCTCGCAAGTTGCAAAACCATGAAATCCAAGACGTATCATCCTCATCAGAACCACTAACATCAGACTCCTCGCTGTCAGTTTCAGATTCCTCTGCAAATAAAACCACATGTCACACTTAGAACAAAGAGAGTCATGCCTTAACAGGTAATAGGAAAACTGAAGCTACAAGTAAAAGGGTTATGACTTTAAACCAATTACATATAACAAATGATTGACGTTTTAGTTTTTACAATAAAACATCATTATGCTTCACTTATATAAACCATTAGTTTGTACAAACCTCCTAAACTTTATCAACCATACTAAGTGCAAGCACATAAACTCCATCATAGTTACAATCAAATTCGCATACTAGATGCATGAACACATAACTGAAACTGAGCAGCCATTCAAAAAGCTTGTGTTTGATGAAAATGCTAAATGATAATTGATCAGGAAAATAACATCTCTAATGTAAAATACCACCAACCATTTATATTTTAGAAGCTAAATATTCCCTTCACTCAAATAATCATAAACTCAAGTAACCGACAACAACAATTTACGTTTAATCTTATCAGAAATACTAGCACAAGCACACATATGTTTGAGTAATAACAAATTTGCCATGAAAAATGAGATTTTTTAACCTATTCCCATTTATCTATAAACTATAATGCAGCTGTTAACACACAAATGTAATGAAACTTGAAAGGTAAAATCAAAATGCAAAGTAATGCAAGCCCTTAGTTTCACAATTATTCTAATACATATATATATATATATATATATATACACACACACACACATATATACATATTGTTCCTTCAATTAAAGTTTATCACCAAGCTTATATACGGGCAGCCACAAGAAGTAATATATATCGTACATTTTGAACAATAATTCATCAAAATCTAATAAAAACCATAAAACAAAAGTTTAAAAGAGAAAAAACAAACAAACCATCTGAGCACTTGTTTTTGGTGGTGGTGATGGTAGAAGAGGAACGGTTGTCCTGGTGGAACGATTTTCCACCGCCGCCGGCGGCGGTGGACGTCGACGGCATAGCCAATTTCTCTTTCTCCTTGTTGTTGTTAATATTCAAAACCCTAGAGGTCGAAGGCGATGATGTCTTCTCTAAGTGCTTATCCAAAGCATCATTGATTCGTTTCCGATCCAACGACGCACCTCCACCTCCCACCATCTCCGACGATCCACCACGGCCCCTGTACATATATAACGTATATATTGTATGTATGTATATATATAGCTATTTCCTCAAATTTTGAAAAAGGAAAACATAAGATCGATCTAATTGGAGAACCTTTTCTACCTAATTTAACAAATTGAAGACAGATTGAGACCAATCCAAGGATAGATTTGAGAGAGAGAAAGAGAGAGAGAAGAAGAAGAAGAAAATGATTTGATTGTGAAGATCAAAGAGAAGGGAAATTGACGGAGAAAATTAGGGTTCGTTTGAGAACAGGAGAGAGAGAGATCTCTCCTCCCTTGAGTTGATATTTTTTTGGGCTAATTTTTATTTTTTTTTGTATTTATTTAACATCTCTTCTTTTTTTAAACCATCTTTTAAAAAAAATGAAATACTACGTAAAAACTATGTTTTTCGAATAGTTTTTAAAACGGTAGGATGTATAATTTGAGTACAATGTTATATCGTTAGGTCAGGCCGACTCGGGCATACCGCAGCTCGGGTAGCACGCGGGTAGGGGCAGGTATGTGGTACAGGGTAAGCGAGTTTATCAGCATGGGTAACGTGGCGGGCTTCCAAGCCCGATCACACCCGTCCTCTCTCTCTCTCTCTCTTTCTCTATCTTATACATATATATTAAAAATATATATATATATATATATTGAGTTAGTTTACAGTAGCGTTACTTCACTTTAGGACATAGAGGATAGAAAAGAGAAAAAAGAAATTGATCTAGCGCTAAGGTGGCACCAGGTTCAAAGGATTGTGGTACCCATGGTCGTATTATGGGGCTAGGTTTCAACTTTCAACTAGAATGTAAGACCATGAATACCACAATCTTTCATACCCCTTGAACCCCGATGTCATCTCAGTGTCACGTCAATTTTTTTTCTACCCTTCTTACCCTAAAGTGATTGCCCTAGCTAACTCGATCTTTACCCTATTACTTTTATTATCATTTTCTATAATGTTACTTTATAAAACTGTTATATTAATGGCAAAGATAAAAATTTAATGATAAAATCTAGTTATATTTTTATGGTGTTAAGATGACAAGGATATAATTGCAAAGGTATTTAGTTATTGAGATGTTACTTGATCATCATGACTAGAATCAAAATAATCAATTTTGGATGTTTAAGTAATTGATTATGATTCTAGTTGAGATGTTAAGATAACAAGTTTAATAGTAGTTGTATTAAACTGATTATTCATAAAATAATATTTGTTACATTGATATACATCAAATTTCTAATAATATATAAATGTACTTTCATTTATTAGTTACTTAAATAATCAGATTTTGCTTAGATAATTTGAACTGTTTAAACTAACTATTAAAAACTCAATTAGCAAAACCAAATTTAAAGTTCAAAAGTTATATTTTTGTAACACCAATATTTCAAAATAATAGTAACTGATAATTTTTTTTAAGAAAAATAAACTACACTTTTAGCATTTCAGTAAATTAAAATAGCATTTACGTTTAAGGAAAACGCTAATTGAATTTATTACAATTATTCCGCAACAAATATTTAAAGGTAATTAATTAAACTCCATTAATTAAATAAGTAAAAATATCCTAAGCACTTGTCGAAACCATCCTCGCAGCTTGCCTCAAAGCGGGGCCTTGCCTCTGACCACCCTGATCCCGAACCTGGAAAAGGGGAAACAACTGAAGGGTAAGCTATAAGCTTAGTGAGCAAGCGCTGTACGTACCTTACCTTACTATGCACGTACATACCATAACAGGTGCCAACACAATCACAACAACAATCATATGCCAACTAACATAACTCGAAATTTCTAATACAATGATTCCAACAAAATAAACCAAACAATAATCGACTCTCATGAGGTCATTTAGCTCCCGTCAGTTTGGACACGGGTCGGCCCCCACAACTCACCAAGGGCATGTGGTTCCCTTCCTCCCGTCAGTTTGGACACGGGTCGGCCCCCACAACTCACCAAGGGCATGTGGTTCCCTTCCTCCCGTCAGTTTGGACACGGTCGGCCCCCACAACTCACCAAGGGCATGTGGTTCCCTTTTTCTCGCCAGCTTAGGACGCGAGTCCGCCCCCACAACTCATCAAGGGCATGTGGTTCCCTTTATCACACAATCATGCGCACATGCCAATATAACAATACAAAACAAATAGGTGCAACTCACACAATCGTCTATCGACCACAGAAAAGAATTTGAAACTCGAAACTTGATAAACTTAACCTACGCAAAGGTTACGACTGATTACTCGGTTATACGATAATTAATTCACGTGCCGACTCGATCTTTGTACTAAACACGTGCCAGCAAAGGTTCATGACTTTTAAGTATTATTGCGAACCCAAGTTACGCAAACCCACCTACACATCGCTAATAATCTCATACCTCAGTTGTCACTATTTAAGACCATGCATGCCAAGATACCTTTAGTGACGACAAACCAACTTTAATGACAAAACATTAAATTAAATAAATACTGTATCTATATTTTCTTGTTCCTTTCCTTCTTTCTTTTCCTTTATTGGTTCTTTACTGCAACACATGAGCATGAATTCATTCCCAAAATTATATATATTATTCACACTACTTAATAATTAACCCACCAAGAATATGCATGGCTAATAATTTGGTTCTTCACTCTCGAATTGCAAAACATCCAAGAAAGTATATAAATAATCTACATGATAACTTATATAAAACCCAACTCGAGCGAACTTAAGAGCCCCAAATAATTTATCCTTAAATACATAAGAACTACTCACACACAATTATGCATATATACGTTCACAATAAAATAAAGCACATACAGTGAAACTCACCTGATTCGCAAAGGAGCTAACCGTTCAATTAGTGTGAACTTCCCAAACGACTATCCGTATCTGATACAAAATAAGTTCACAGTAAGCTCCTATAGTAAGGCTAGCAAATTCCCCGGAACTCCCTAACCACCTAACTTAACACCTAATGCACGGGAAAGGCAACGAATCCCGCGGTTACCAAACGGGGCTACACGGTACAACCGCGACCCGGCTAACGCTATCCGCAACGCCGGACAGCAGCTAGCCGCTACCGTATAACTCGCCGGGCAGCCGTCAACCGCCGTCGTCGCGATATACCGGTAACAGCTAACCACCGCCGTACCGATGCCATCGGTAGTAGCCGGCGACCACCGCGGATAACCCCACAACCTAGCCGCGATAACAGTCGGCTTGACCAGCTCATCGGCCTAACGACAGCTGGTAGCTACCGACCCGCAAAACTCCACGACGGACAGCCGCCCCGCAACCACAGTCACGACGGCGTTCTGCCGCCGTGTTGCCGGACCCGGAAACAAGGACAGCAGCAGCATAGCTGTGCGTCGCCGGCGCAAACCACCGCCGCCGGCCCTCCCCCCTTGCCGGACCCGCACCACCAATCGTCGGCCGTGGCCGTCGGAGACCAACCAGCGCCGCCACCAGCTTCCCGGCGCGACATCGACACCAAACCCACACCACCGTACGACCTGCCATCGCCGGCGTCCAGATGCGACGGCGACGGTTTCGCCGCCGGCCAAAGCCAGGGCACCGTATACCGCCGCTAGCTACTCCTACCACAGCTACCACCGCACGATCCGCCATCGCCGGCGCGCGGTTACTGGAACAGCAACAACGCAGCCGCCGACCGCAACCACGGCGGCGCGGCCGTCCCTCACGACCCACGAGTTAGAGAGGAGAAGGATCAGAAGGATTACCTGATACGACACCGCCGACGCGCACCTGCCGCCTGCCGCCTCACTCTCCGGTCGCCGGTCATCTACCTCACGTGGTGGCTCTCTCTCCCTCTCTCACTTGCTTTCTCTCCAAGCTAAAACTAAAGTGGCCAAAAAAAGAAGCTAGGGTTTCTTGCTTTTCATTAATAAAATCTGATTTCTACTTGGGCTCTAAACTCACTTGGCCCAAACACAACAAATAAGCCCAACATAACATTTTAAATGGACTCAATACTCACAACAACCAAATAACTAACAACGAAGCAACAGTTTACATTTTGGGACGTTACAACTCTCCCCCACTTACAAGGATTTCGTCCCCGAAATCAATCTGAGAAAACAATGGATAACGCTCTCGCAACTCATCCAAATTTACATTAGGGGAAAAAGGTCCTACGGAAGATTCACTCTACTAGTCTCAATCTAACAATGCTTATAAACACACTTATCGTCCACTACTTCTACGGTTAGGGAACTATCTAATTCTCTCAAGCATAATATCAGCTTCTACAGCTAAGGCAAAAGGTACAGCTACTATGTCAACTAACTTACCTGCACCTACATCAAATACTGAATGCTAACCCAAGAAATACTTGTGACCTCACGATTTCTAGCTGCTAGCGCTGTCTCGCTCTTCGGGTCTATCATCTGGCTAACCTCTCTCTCTACTAACCACCAAAAACTAAATCCCACAACATGTTCACCTAAAACCATGTCCAACGACATGCACTAACACATACTCAACGGTACTGCTTTAGGATCACAGTCAACCGACCGAGTATTCTAACGAGCCAACTGCTCTACACACTGACTCTATAGGTTTAACTAACCTATAGCGCAATCCCACTCTAGACTAACTCTATAAGCTAAATCCAACCTATAGTGAACTCAAACCACGCAACCCAAAATATACTCTTTTTTTTTTGAAAATGCGAGATCCTTACCGGTACCGTACGTTACAAGTACATTTCTAAGGCAATAAGAATTTACAAAATGTATGATATCTAACAATTGAAATTAGAACAATGACGCGGTAAAGAACGAATCGATCGGTTGCAAGTAATTCGTACCAAATTAAAAGAAGGTCTTAATGCACATAATCACAAGTAAACGAGGTCAATCAACCACGAGTGGAAGGAATAAATAGTAGGGACGATTGAATAATCAAGCATTAATCAACCGGGGTTAAACGAAATCTTAATTTTCATACATCTATGTGTAAACGAAGCATGTAATCGAGATGAAATAAGATATCCGTACAGCAAATCCAACATAAACGTAGAATGTGAATTTTATACTCATGGCTATTAGAAATTCGAGTCGTACTATTTTCAGCATTTTACACGTTTAGAAATCAAACAATTTTCGATGATTTCTAGAAAAGCATGTCTAACGAAAGTTTTAGACCAACGTCGTAGGTTTCCAACGAATCAAGAATCAACTTAATCGGGCTTAAAATGAAGCCGGTACGATTTTTTTTTTTTTGAAAACGGTCGTGTTGTTCTCGTCTAAAACCGAAGCTGTTTCGGAAAACTCATATTTTAGGCGCTTTAGCAATAAAATTACGGTTTGTTCGTGTGACAGAAAATTATGGTAGACGTCTTGGGGTTTTTAAAAACATATCGTATGAGTAAATCCGATAAACGAGCGACGAACTATGATTTTTACAATAAGACAAAATTTTCAGAAAACATTTCTGCACCTTATAATTATAATAAGGTGTTATAAATTCAAAAGAAGACGTCCAACCGATCGAACAACTAACTGTATGGACGACAACTAAATAAATATAAACACAATGAAATAAAGCACATTAAGCACGAAGGAATAGATCGAATGACACGAACGAAACCTAAGGAGTCCGTACACGTATCAACTAAACGTAAACAGAATTTAGCAATCGTGTATACATATCAAAGAAGTAAGGAATCCGTACCGGTGCTCATAATCCACAGAGTATAAATAAGCAGTCTATTTACATCGCCTCATTAGTCCCTAACAGTCAAACGATTCCCTAAGGTCACTATTCCGAACACCCAACAAGGGCCACTAGAAACATGGCTAACACAAGACAATACTAGTATTTACAACTAGAGTGTCCGCCTACACCCACTACTCATCTCTAAAGTTTTGCAAGTACTTACTATCAGACATTAGTGCACCTGAAACTCTATAGACTAGATCTCTTACTCTACTCATGAAAGTACAGTGAGCATCAATTAACCTCACTTAATCACCAACAACTAGAGTGTCTCACTACGCTCCCTTATCATAACTAGAGCTCACGCATGTACTTAACACTAGTCATTAAGGCTCATACCATTCTGTGTACTGGTTTACGCCCCTAAGCACATAAGGTTTCGATAACCACATTCCAATCATATACCCACATGTCAACCATTACACATTCATAGTTTCTCAACTGTCGTCAATCCAAGGAGGTTCCCAAGACTTAATCAAATCCAAGCCCATACAAACGTTTATAGTAGTACTATTATTTGGGCCCGTATTACTATAACCGTTCCAAGATGATAGCCGGGTCGGGATCACTTGACAACATCAGACAAGAACATGTCAAATGACCCTTCTCCGACATACCACAGTATAAGCTTAGTCGTGATACCATCCTTAAGCAACCACATTGCATTAACTAAGTAGGTAATTTAAATAACAATAAACACATCAATTTCCAGGGACATAAGCATATCCATATCGTACACATCGACACCCAACCGAGTTTGGCATGTAATAATTTACACCATACTATTTGCATTGCACATTTAGCACGCCACAACATATGTTAGCATACAACTCAACGCTCACGCTAGCATCTCAGTAATTTATGAATAACATAAGAGGTAAAGTATGTATTGCTCACCCCCGTTTGAAGCTTTAGCTGACGGTTCCGACTCTTTTAAAATTTCTTTTTCTAAAAATCTCCTGGTTTAAGTCCAACCACACACACACTCGCAAGCGTGTGTGCTGATTCTCTTAAACCTAGGCTCTGATACCAAGTTGTAACACCAATATTTCAAAATAATAGTAACTGATAATTTTTTTTAAGAAAAATAAACTACACTTTTAGCATTTCAGTAAATTAAAATAGCATTTACGTTTAAGGAAAACGCTAATTGAATTTATTACAATTATTCCGCAACAAATATTTAAAGGTAATTAATTAAACTCCATTAATTAAATAAGTAAAAATATCCTAAGCACTTGTCGGAACCATCCTCGCAGCTTGCCTCAAAGCGGGGCCTTGCCTCTGACCACCCTGATCCCGAACCTGGAAAAGGGGAAACAACTGAAGGGTAAGCTATAAGCTTAGTGAGCAAGCGCTGTACGTACCTTACCTTACTATGCACGTACATACCATAACAGGTGCCAACACAATCACAACAACAATCATATGCCAACTAACATAACTCGAAATTTCTAATACAATGATTCCAACAAAATAAACCAAACAATAATCGACTCTCATGAGGTCATTTAGCTCCCGTCAGTTTGGACACGGGTCGGCCCCCACAACTCACCAAGGGCATGTGGTTCCCTTCCTCCCGTCAGTTTGGACACGGGTCGGCCCCCACAACTCACCAAGGGCATGTGGTTCCCTTCCTCCCGTCAGTTTGGACACGGGTCGGCCCCCACAACTCACCAAGGGCATGTGGTTCCCTTTTTCTCGCCAGCTTAGGACGCGAGTCCGCCCCCACAACTCATCAAGGGCATGTGGTTCCCTTTATCACACAATCATGCGCACATGCCAATATAACAATACAAAACAAATAGGTGCAACTCACACAATCGTCTATCGACCACAGAAAAGAATTTGAAACTCGAAACTTGATAAACTTAACCTACGCAAAGGTTACGACTGATTACTCGGTTATACGATAATTAATTCACGTGCCGACTCGATCTTTGTACTAAACACGTGCCAGCAAAGGTTCATGACTTTTAAGTATTATTGCGAACCCAAGTTACGCAAACCCACCTACACATCGCTAATAATCTCATACCTCAGTTGTCACTATTTAAGACCATGCATGCCAAGATACCTTTAGTGACGACAAACCAACTTTAATGACAAAACATTAAATTAAATAAATACTGTATCTATATTTTCTTGTTCCTTTCCTTCTTTCTTTTCCTTTATTGGTTCTTTACTGCAACACATGAGCATGAATTCATTCCCAAAATTATATATATTATTCACACTACTTAATAATTAACCCACCAAGAATATGCATGGCTAATAATTTGGTTCTTCACTCTCGAATTGCAAAACATCCAAGAAAGTATATAAATAATCTACATGATAACTTATATAAAACCCAACTCGAGCGAACTTAAGAGCCCCAAATAATTTATCCTTAAATACATAAGAACTACTCACACACAATTATGCATATATACGTTCACAATAAAATAAAGCACATACAGTGAAACTCACCTGATTCGCAAAGGAGCTAACCGTTCAATTAGTGTGAACTTCCCAAACGACTATCCGTATCTGATACAAAATAAGTTCACAGTAAGCTCCTATAGTAAGGCTAGCAAATTCCCCGGAACTCCCTAACCACCTAACTTAACACCTAATGCATGGGAAAGGCAACGAATCCCGCGGTTACCAAACGGGGCTACGCGGTACAACCGCGACCCGGCTAACGCTATCCGCAACGCCGGACAGCAGCTAGCCGCTACCGTATAACTCGCCGGGCAGCCGTCAACCGCCGTCGTCGCGATATACCGGTAACAGCTAACCACCGCCGTACCGATGCCATCGGTAGTAGCCGGCGACCACCGCGGATAACCCCACAACCTAGCCGCGATAACAGTCGGCTTGACCAGCTCATCGGCCTAACGACAGCTGGTAGCTACCGACCCGCAAAACTCCACGACGGACAGCCGCCCCGCAACCACAGTCACGACGGCGTTCTGCCGCCGTGTTGCCGGACCCGGAAACAAGGACAGCAGCAGCATAGCTGTGCGTCGCCGGCGCAAACCACCGCCGCCGGCCCTCCCCCTTGCCGGACCCGCACCACCAATCGTCGGCCGTGGCCGTCGGAGACCAACCAGCGCCGCCACCAGCTTCCCGGCGCGACATCGACACCAAACCCACACCACCGTACGACCTGCCATCGCCGGCGTCCAGATGCGACGGCGACGGTTTCGCCGCCGGCCAAAGCCAGGGCACCGTATACCGCCGCTAGCTACTCCTACCACAAGCTACCACCGCACGATCCGCCATCGCCGGCGCGCGGTTACTGGAACAGCAACAACGCAGCCGCCGACCGCAACCACGGCGGCGCGGCCGTCCCTCACGACCCACGAGTTAGAGAGGAGAAGGATCAGAAGGATTACCTGATACGACACCGCCGACGCGCACCTGCCGCCTGCCGCCTCACTCTCCGGTCGCCGGTCATCTACCTCACGTGGTGGCTCTCTCTCCCTCTCTCACTTGCTTTCTCTCCAAGCTAAAACTAAAGTGGCCAAAAAAAGAAGCTAGGGTTTCTTGCTTTTCATTAATAAAATCTGATTTCTACTTGGGCTCTAAACTCACTTGGCCCAAACACAACAAATAAGCCCAACATAACATTTTAAATGGACTCAATACTCACAACAACCAAATAACTAACAACGAAGCAACAGTTTACATTTTGGGACGTTACAATTTTGCACAGGCATAGTACAAATGTCCCTTCAACATGTGTTACACAAGCAGACATAAATTCCAAAATGATTTTGTGATATTTTAAAAACTCAACTTGTTTAATTTCCACAATCTTTTTGCAAAACGACTTTTCGCTACCAAAGAGATATTATTATTTTTTGAATGTCATATATCTCACACACATATTTTGTAGGTATTCGGATCCAAACGGACATCGACTAATTCCCTATGTCCATGAACTGACCCTATGAACCAACCCATGGACTTACCCCTGAACGGGCCCTATGGACAGGTACCGCAACAAGTCGTCTCCCGCGGGGTTTGAACCTTGGCCAACTGAGGATACCATCCCTGAAAGTATAAGAGTGTTACCTCCATCCGCTAGGCTAGACCATCTTTGATAAAAAAATATTGTTTTGATATTATGTTCGATTAATTGTAAAAATACTTTCATTTCTACACCATCTCAGCTAAAAAAGTTTTAGTGACTTCCAAGGTCAAAATCAGTTGTATCAATGTAAATTTAGCGACACTAAAAAAGGTCTCATTGGAAGGAATCTTATGATACTAAAATTACATAAAATGGTGGTTCAAACTTCATAAAATTGCACTTTATTTGTTTGTATTACACATGACTGTAACTTTTGACAACTATTTTTTGTTAGATTTGACAAAAACTAACACGACACATTAATTCTATACGAACTCGACATGAAATAAAAGGGTCCAGGTAAAGTATTTCAACCCACACGACACGAAAATTGTAATAACCGAGAATATTAGTTTTGTAGTATCTTAAATTCTTGGCGTTAATTACCTAAATTGAATGAAACTGTGGAATGAGGGGTTGATGGTGTAATTTTTGAAAGTTATTAATGGACTTGGATTATACCATTTTAGGTATGGGCTTGGCCTTAAGCCCAAGCTATTTAAGCCTAAACCCTAGAATTTTAGCCATTTTGGGAAACAAAGTTTAGTGTGTGTGTGGAGTGTGTGTTTTGGAGGGGTTATTCATCTTCATCTTCATCAAATGACATCATTTCTTCATCAAATCAAGGTAAGATTAAGTGCTTTTAGGCTGCAAATTGATTCTATAATGTTGTTTATGTAAGTTGGGAACATTTGGGATCGATTTGGGTGATTTAGACCTGTTTACGATGGATTTTGGGGCTGTTTTTAGATCTGCAAAGAAAATCCCGAGTCGGGATAGTTGAGTTGTCCGAGTCGGACTTCTAGTTTTCCGAGTCGGACTACTTACATTTCCCGAGTCGGATTATTGTTCTCCGAGTCGGCCCTTTGGGCTGTTCTCCGAGTAGGCCTTTGGGGACGTTCTCCGAGTCGGACTTTGAGTTGTCCGGGTCGGACTTTGAGCAATTAGGGTCGAATTTTGGGAGGCTGTACTAAGTCTGCCTAGGGAAGTCTTAGTTAATAGTTTTTTTACTAAGAGCGATTCATTTACACCTTAGAATATTTACAGAATCGCTAAGCGGTATAACTGGGAGCGGTGAGATAGTCTCAGGTGAGTTCCCTTGCCTGAAATGAATGGATGGCTTTTACTGTTCTTTCAAATATATCCATTCGGTTTATAAAATGCTTTGATAATTATTTGATTTTCTGATAAATGAAATGAACTGATAATTACATTTAATGCATGCTTAAATGGTAATGTTTGAAATGACCGTAGAGGCAAATGTGTTGCAGTATGAACATTGGGTACCTTGGAACTGTATGTTCCTTGGGAGGGTTTACCATTTGGTCTGATCCACCATTTGGGGATACCTCGGGACACCGTCCCTTGGGAGTGATTTGATTGCCTTGTGCGATGTGGGAAATTTCTTTGTCCGTAACACATCTGTCCTATTTGAATGTGTTGTAATTGGGCCAGCGGGCTGGAACTGTTATTAACTGTTTTGAGGGAATTCACTAGACCTTTCGGTCTAACCCTCATTTTCAAACTCTTAAAACTTTTTTCAGGGAAAGATCGCGTTGCTAGAGGCAAAGAGAAGGTGAACGCTTAGAGCAGCGTAACAGTTTTATTTTAGTACTTATCCTAAATAGTATCTCAGCTGTGGAGGATGTTCCGCATGCACTCTAAACCTATTGCTTTTGAGTTAAGTACATTATATAAGTTTGCGAATTAGTTCACTGGGATTTATTGCGTAAATGTTATATTCTGTTATGCGTCTTTTTGGGGCGTTACAAAAATTAAACGGGTAAGGTTAGAGTCAAACATATCAACTCAAAAATGACATGACTAAACCCGTTCATACATACACGTGTTTATGTATATATATAAAGTTTTCTTTTCATTTTTTTTACTAGTTTACGATTTATTTGGATTTTTAATGTAATAACGTTAATGGATTTGGTTCAAACTTATAAGTAAATTTGTATTACTAATTTTTGTGAATTTTTATTTTAATTTTATAAACGTTAAACAGGTTAAACGGATCAACCCGTTTATTAAATGCGTCGGGTTAGGGTTATGATTTTTGACGCGTTTATTAAACGGGTCGGCTTAGGATCAAACATTTTTAACCAGTTTAAGTTTGAACCCGAAACAAAAATTGACATGACATGACACGTTTGCCAGAACTATTTTTGGCCCATGTTTAACATTATCAACTATAATTTTGGTACATTTAAAAATAAAGAAATGTAATTATCTCAAAGTTGTTTATAAAACCGCGGCCCATAACATATTCAAACGCATATTAGGGATGTGTTTGAATGTGAAAAACTGTTTTCATTTTCCTAAAAAGCGTTTTCGAAAAATCAAGTTGAGTTATTATTTTCAGTTTTCTATGAAGATTTTAGAAAACGTGTTTTGTTGAAATGATGGAATTTTCATTTTTCGTTTTAGAAAATTAGAAAAGGTGCTAAATTTTTTTTTTGGAAAACTACTAAAATCATTTTTTAATTTACATTAAAGTTTAAAGAAAAAATTCATACTTTTGAAAACTGAATAAACCAAAATGTTTTTCTAAATTTTCATTTTTCTTGGAAAACTGGAAAAATTTCCACAACTAAATGCACCTTTAAGAGCATCTCCAACACGATTTCTATAGTTTTTTTCTAAAATAGAGAATCAAGTGTTAAAATCTCTAAAAAATGATTTACATTTATCTCCAACAGATTTTCTATTTTAGAGATTTTAACTCAAATTATATTATTATAATATTCTATAATTTATCATTCCAATGCACTTTAAAGAAAGAATTAAATATAAAATGATAAAAATCTAATCTCATTGGTGGGATTTAATAAAATATTCATTTCTCTCTCATACTATTAAGTTTTAGAGAATTCTCTAAATTTAGGAAATTTTGAAGTTTTTTCTATTATAGCTATCAAGATAGCAATGCTGTTGGAGAGGTTTAGTGGAAAAAAACTCAATTTTTACTATTTTAGCAAAGCTGTTGGAGATGCTCTAAAGTTATTGCAGATAAACCTCCATGACCAGAAGGATTTTGACAACGTCTGGGTTTAAACTTGAGATAAATGAGATTGAGATAAATGAGATTTTCCACTGTCCCCTAAGCTTAACCAACATATCACATCTCAAGTTATTAATGTGTAGCTGAGTTGGTAAAATAGTTGGACTCCTTTGCCCAAATACAAAAACATTTTTCCCGAGTTTCGCCCCAACCATTGAGTGAGCCCGAAAATGCCCCCTAACTTTATTGTCTTTGGAAATAGGTTTCGTGTGGGGTCGGTTGGGTTGCCAATTATCAACTTTTGCCCATAAAAATGGTTTAGAATCCATTCCATACAATGAAATTGAAAACAAAAGAAGGGGATCCACAAAAAAGAACATGATACCAATGAAGAGAAGCACACCCTATTTATTAGATTATGCACCGATTACCGAACAAAACCAAACCAAACTGAACCAGACCAGTATCCGTATCCGTATTGAGATACAGAACCAAATTTATTGAGCCGAATACAAATGTGGGCAGATTTCTGTAGAACAATAAAGCCGCACATCACCTTACGTATAGAAGAAACACTCTTTTAGTTTGTGTGAACGAACATATTAAGTCATAATACATAAAGATTTGTTCAAATGCATGATTTGAAAGGGATGAAATGCTACCAGTCTGAAGATGTAGTGCATTAGACCTCCTATGCATATGAGTTGTTAGCGGTCTTTTCATCAGATGTTTCAAGAGAACAATGATCGGCTTTTATTGCGCTCTAAACGAGCCTCCCTCTGTAATACAAAAACATGAAGCAATGTACACATTTTAGGATTGAATACCATCTCAAATGGTAAAAAGTAGAACATGCAACAAAGTTATTTACCACGAAAGTAACGGTAGTAAAGCAAAAGAAAATGAATAGCTAATTATCATCATTCACATCGTTGTTAGTATGAGCATCTCCAGTAGAACTTCTATAAAATAAAGAACCAAAAATTATAATCTTTAACAAAATTTCATTCAACTCTTAACAAATTCTCTATTTAGAGATTCCAGATTATATTATTGAAATATTGTATAAGTTTATTATCTCAATACACTTTAATTTTTTAATAAATAGAATAACAATACATTCAATCTCAATGGTGGAAAAGAATTAAAATTCATCTCTCTCTCTCTCTCTCTCTCTCTCTCTCTCTCTCTCTCTCTCTCTTCAATACTAAGTTCTAGAAAAATCTCTAAACTTGGGAATTTTTCATTTTTCTCTATTTTATACAATATTGAGGATCTATCGGAGAAAAATAGAGAACAAAAACTCAGTTTTCTCTATTTTAAAGAATCTGTTGGAGATGCTCTGAGATAGGTTAAGTCGTACTCTGTTTCTGACACACTCGCTTTTACAATTATTTCATGTTCTCGCTTTCTCTTAATTTTCACAAATTCCTACAACCTTTTCTCAAGTCAGAAATCTGAGGGACTACAGTAATACATGGAGGTGGTTAACAATTGTGAAAGTGAAACACAAAAACCTAACTATAAATCATTGAAACTGAAACTGACTTCTTAGTTTTTGTACTGTAGTTAGTAACTTATAACTATTTGTTATTAAATTTTATTTTACATTACGGATAATATGACCCTCCATAAACTACTTCCAAGTGGAATAATTCGGTATATTACTTTTGGTTTTTTGACAACATTAAATCATTTTAATGGGAGAGCTAAAAAACTTGAAAAAAGAAAGAGAAAAGCTAGAGCAGAAAATAAGTGTACGTAGGTCCTTCATGATATACTTGAACCTAAAGACGAGATTTACTTAACATCCGCCTTCCATAACAAACGAAAGATAACATTGTGTTCTCTATATATGGCGGTAATTGCATGAATAGAAATGTAAATCTGAGAGGCAGAAAAAGAATAACAATGAAACATTCAAAGCTAACCTCCTTTTTTTTGCATTCCTTGTAGACATCAAAATGTTCTTGACACTTACTTTTGTCGGAGCTAAATTCTTCCAAACCTGAAACATTACATTTATTAAATTACTGATTGTCAAAATTGATTGGAAGGATTTCAACAGGTAGATAAGCACAGTGGGAAATTCACAATAGAATACGATGGAATCCTTGATATCACTAGGGTATAAAGCAACATGCATCAACATAACAAAACATATCACCATTTAATTATAGGCATTAGGCACCACATCAAACCACCAATATGGCATTATATCCCTACATCATAGTAGTTTTGCTGGGAATTGCAAAAAGAATTATAACTGGTGATAGAATTGTAACAGCTCATCCCACATGGATGGAAAATGAGATTTCTGAGCTCCTTATAAGCCTCGAGTTTTTTCTGGAAAGATGCCCTTGGCTATGCCTAGACTAATCCTTACATATTGCAACCGTAAGACATCAACCCTGATAAATTGAGTGGCCACAACTGTTGTGGAAGCATGGAATTGAACCCAACGCAGATAAATAGTCCATCACATCCCTCAGGACCTCAACCACTATGCCAAAACCCTTGTGGTTTTATAAGCCTCAAGTTGTGAGCTACCAACAAACTTTCACCATGCTTTCAAGTTGAATTTGAAGCTATTGGGCCAACCTATTGCTTTAGGCTTGGGGCGTTACAAAATGGTTTCAAAACCGACCCTTGTACCATAGGAATAGTGGGGACAAACCTTATCGAGCATGATGAGGCCTCGAGGGGGTTGCTCGTGACATCTTAGGAAAATCCAACATGGACAGAAAATTAGAATTGTAAGCTCCTTATAAGCCTCAACCTGTAGGCTACCAACAACTTTCACCATAGTGTGATAGAGTTCTCAAGTGAAGATATAGATTATAGCCCAAAACCAACAGACAATCGTATAACAGGTCTATTAACATGTTGCCAAGTTGAAATGATCATGATCCATAATGAAATAGCCTTTTTTTTTTTTGCCATGAATATATCAAAAGGATTATGCTCATGGGTTAACCCTTCCCTCTTTTCCTATATACATCCTTCGGCAGTCGGAGTTCACTTCAATTTAGGAAATTCTAACCTATGCTCTCCATAATAAGTATGAACAATAGGACCAGAGTTGGAGCTATACAATCAAACACTAAACTTGTCATACAAAATTCAATAACAAGGTTAAAAGGGGATTTTTCTTCATTCACAAAAACTACATATGAAATAACAAGCATAGTTTCTAGTAGCATAATCCAATACATAAATCAGACAGCAAGGAAAACCCTAAAAACTTGTTGATACTTGAATACCATAGTTTATAAAATTGAAAATGATTGAAACCCTAACCAAAAAGAGAAAGATTGTTACATTTTAGAGAAGCAGTGTACTGAGCATAGCATTGAGAATCGGAGATTCGAGCTGCGTTCGGATATGGCGGCAATTGATCCTTCGAAGCACCCATTTCTCTCTCTCTCTCTCTCTCTCTCTCTCTCTCTCTCTATATATATATATATATATATAGTATTGGGTAAAGCTTAATTTTGACTACAAAAAGTCAAAGGCTGTTTGATCTTATGCTTGGGCTTGGCCCGAAGTTCTATTGGGCTGGACATTGGATTGTGGTTCATCTTATCAAGAATTTAGGTAGCCTTTATGAATTAATAAGGATTTGTACAATGATAAAAACTAATGATACTAATATTATTAGGTGAATAGTTGATAGTGGTGGTGGTAGTGATGGTTGTGCCAGGCCCAGCAACTGACGAGATAGTGGTGGTGGGGGGTGGGGGTGTCGGTAACGTTTGGGTAGTGGTGTGGTGGCGTAGGTGGTGGAGGCAATGATGGTGTCGGTAACACTGTGGCAGTAGATTAGTACTTAGTAGTGGTAACAATGATGATAATGGTGGCGATGACGGTTATAATGGTGGCGATGCTAGTGACAACAATGATGATGGTGGTGAAGGAGATGGTGGCAATAATTAACCAGAACAATGATAGTGATATTAGTGATGGTGACGATTGTCATGGGGGATAGAATTGATTAGACTAGTATAAGAGCATAATAGGTTTTTTTAAAGAGATTTGATAGAAATTGAATTGTAATTTCTTACTAAAACTCATAGAATGACCCAATCAGGGACGGATTTATTATGGACCTAGCGGAGTCTCATGCACCTACTCACTTGATTATCATAAAAGAAAAAGATTTTAGGCATTCTCTGTACACCCAATTTGATTTTCATTGTCTTTAAATGTTCTAAAACCAATTCTATAACAAAAATCTAAGTTGGGTATCATTTGTTTAAATAAGATGCATGCTTGTAAGAAGTCCTGGGCTTAATCCCCAATTGTAACCAATATGTAGTTTTTCGGTTAAAAAAAACCACATTCTAACTGTTATCATTTCAATCATAAATCACTTTTGAATATTCTATTCATTTTATCTTCATTCCTAAATTTGTTTCGGTTTTTTATCATTTAAGTATATTCGTACGTCATCTTGTAAATTATCATGTTCTTAAGAATTAACTTTTTTCGAAAAGATAGAGTTTAAAAAAAAACTTGGGTTGTTTGTATTTTATAATAAGCTTTTAGTTATTAGTTTGATTATTGAAATCTTGATTAGCAATACATTTTATTTAACACTAAGCATTCTAGATGCATAACAAAACATAAGAAACATAGGGCAATCAATATTAATACTAAAAACTGGAAAATGCATGAAACCAACCAAAAAGTCAAATGTCAAATAAGTTCCTAGTACCGATGGAATTTACCTAATAACATCTTTGGCGTAAGATGTAGTCTCATGTTTCATCCAAAAGGTCAAGGTCGATTCAATTTTAAAAAATGTATTATATCTTCGAAATCAACATAATTAGTTTTCCCGTAAGCTTGTGGGCATCTGGTCCACCAAAAAAGCGCTTCCACCCAAAAAAATTCTTGCATCTCCCATTGTTCAAACTCTGAACACATGAATAAAGTTTAGTCAAAAGAATTGACGATCCCAATTCGGTTTGATTCCATTGGATTTAAGAGAACCAAAATGCTACCTTATTTCCTTTTTTAGTTTGTTTGTTTTGCTTTGTTGTTTTATGCCATAAATAGAGTAGCAACAAAGTAAAACCATAGTAACCCAACAAAGCAACAAAGGTGCCAATCTACCAAACAAAAACTCCTGACCCAAACAAAAGCATGAAAGCAATCCATGCACAAGCAAGATCACCAACAAAAGCAAGAAGGGAAGGGCTAGTGATGGTGGCGTCAGTGGGTGAAGAAGATGGATTCGTCTTCAGTGACACGATGAATGGAGAAGATCGTTGTGGTGGTGGTGTGTGAGGAATGGAAAGACTTTCGGTGGCGTAGGCTATTGAATTAGGATGAAAGGTTACATGTGGTCAATATGTTCTTAAGTATTATCCAAATATAAATCTTAAAATCAACATACCACAGATATCAAATCCGTAATTTACTCTATTAATCCACTTACAGACACATTTCTCAAGGCGTTAACAAAAGGGACTACGTTAAGCTGTGAAACATAAAAAAATGAACTACCAATGTAATTTAGGGACCAAAACCAAAAACATGACCATATATTAAACACCAAAAATGTAATTCACTCTACATTTTATTAGTACTTAATGACGATCCAATAAACAAAGTTTATGTATCATCATTGAATTGATTCTATAGTCATTAAGGACCTAAAAATGTTCCAAACAAACAAGGAGGTTTCTTTTAACAACCACAACACAATGTTACATAAACATATTTTGTTTATTGAATCAAATTTTATCGGCCACAGAAACAGTCGTTTTATTCTTCAAGGTAAATAACACGCCTGCATACCCTGCATACATAAGTTCGAGGTAGATACAAGGGTCATTTTATTTGGTTCGATTCACAACACCATCTACAACATTATCCAACATTTCATATGTTCAAATACAAATCTGAAAAATTAGCATTTTTAAGAACAGATCATGAGATGAATACTATAAGTAGTTGACCATCTTCAGTCCTAAATCTCTTCTCCTTTCTATCGGTTATTCTTCTACTCTTTCAAAACTCAAAAACAATCCAGCCGCACACATAATTAGGAAAAGGATTCAAATACAAATCTGAAAAATTAGCATTTTTAAGAACAGATCATGAGATGAATACTATAAGTAGTTGACCATCTTCAGTCCTAAATCTCTTCTCCTTTCTATCGGTTATTCTTCTACTCTTTCAAAACTCAAAAACAATCCCAGCCGCACACATAATTAGGAAAAGGAAAGGATAGACAACAAGTCAATACCAAACTTATGCAGCTTCAAAAACCGACTCACAATGCTCATAGGATAATGGTATGTGCTCCAAAACTGTATATTTTGGTTAAAAGGCGTTTTTACTGCAACAATCCATGTAACTGCATGCTGAAAAGATCAGCTAGCGCACAACGAACATCCATCTGATCAAACGAACCGATTAATGTCAGATGAAAAATGAATTGAAACCATCAATTGTAGGCCAAAAGATTACCTGGTCACAGCATACGAGCTTCGTAATCAAAGGGTAGAAACTTCTGAGGTGTCTCCTGAATATCTGGTTGTCCATTGAGCACATACCCTTAAGCACCTAAAACCATCAACATTCTTAACCAGTTATGGATGCATCAAGGCTCCTTGGTTTTGGATCAGGGTCCAAAGGTGCAGAGGTGGAACTAGAAATATTTTCAAGTGGTAGCACCATTTGATTATAAAAATAAAGCTTTGGATACTTTTTACAAGATCATCATTTGTTGGTTAGTTCATTTGTTTTTGTATGTGAGGTCCTGCGTTCTTGTCTTTTATCCCAAAAATTTTAGAAACATAACAAACCTGAAATTGAAAGCTAAAAACTAAGAAAATAATACAAATTAAGGAAGAATCTTGAAGATGTATGAAATGAATAGTAGTACCTTAACAACGATGGGAGAACGCAGTTCTAGAACTCGATGAACCTCCATATTAGTATTGTCCCCAATACTCATTTGGAAATCGGATGCTTCTTTGAGTACCTGTCCGCAAAAAGACGCAAGCTTTTCTTCTGCGTTAGATTTAACTCCAGTATCATCTTCATCAAGTAAATCACTTGTTTTAATCTCTCCATGGTTTGAAGTAATTCCAGACGTTGTCTTGTGTAATGCTTCTAAGTAAATGCAAGTCCCAGTTAATTCCTGTCGAAGAAGATTTAATGGCGGCCTGAACGAAGATAAACTAGTTTGAGTCAGAACAATAAGGTCGATTGTCTTCTGTAAGGCATCTGAATCCGTCCCATGAATATAGCAATGTTTGACTCTAGTTTAACAAAAGTGTTCGACCATTAGTCAAATGTCTAAAAATCTTTCAAAAATGACGTAAAATAGCAAACCAACACCAATACCATCAAAAATGCATAAAGGCCAAATTCCTTCAAACAAGTTTAACGATTGGTCAAATTTCTAAATATACCCTTCAAATGGTGACCTTATAGACAAATAATCATCAATACTCTATAAAGATGGCAATAAGAAAATTGGTACTTTTAATGGTACAAATAATGTACAGGGTCGTAAATTCACATATGCAAATAGCCAACCTTTCAGGAGAAATGTGTTGCATCCGCAAGCTGAGGTTTGTGTACGAATTATATGATGCTGCAAACTCTAACATTGAGAATAAAATTTCAAGAATTGCAATCTTTTGATGACCCTTTAACTTGCTCCAGTATTTTTTCTGCATGTTCAACAGACATAAATAAAAACCGTCATAAGAGCCAATTTTCCTATCAAGAGTTACATAAATGCATGATACTCATGATGAATAGTATTAATGAATATTTATTTAGGCATATTCATCATGAATAGTTGGTTCTCATGGTTAATAACGGTTCTCAAATGAGCCTGGCCCTACTATATCTCATTATCTATATAGGGAGACGGAGTCACAAAAGCTTCAAGATTAAATAAAAGAGAAGTAGAGAACCACAGGTTAAGGGATCTGCAAAGAACTGGTTTGATGGTGAAAATATCAGATTTGGGTATGATTTTGATGAACCAGCACATTTGCAGTTTTGTTCGGAAAGAACAGATGAGATCATAAAGATAAGACCATAAACTTGGGGAAAACTAGACATGGTATTGTTGAGCATATGCAAAGATACAAAAGCAAAGCACATACCTGGATCATATCAAGGATCCCTAGTAGTAGCAGTTGAGTTATGCATTTGCTCCTTATTGTTCCCATATATGGACTTTCTACTGCATCTCCAGATTCACGCTCATCGTCAGGGGACTGTAGATTACAGAAAGAGGAAAATGATTAAACTTTGAACATTCAAAGGACGATCCAATACATGTTTTAAATCATTCAGTAAAGGATCGTGTCTTCCTTCCGTCCCAATGTTGCTTTGACCAACAGACTATTTTTTTTTTTTCAACTTTAATTTATATAAGTTAAGGGTCACTAAATGGTCAATAGTCACTGGTCAAATGTTTACGCTAAATACTGCTAGAAATAGGTGTGACATGTCCTTTACACCATGTACATTTGGTGCCCGTTGCTAAATTATTTATTTTTCAAAAAGTGATGACTTCATTAGAAATTTAGAATGTATGCAAGCAAATCAAATAAGAAAGAATAACTGTTGATTCATTTCCACAAGATAAATCCAATTCAAATTTGACACGTAACATTTTGTGAACATTTAATCTTTACAATTTGACATTCTAATAATCTTTGCATAACTAAATTTAATCATGACGTTTTTTATGCAAAGAACATATTTTTGTTGATTAGTGTATATGGGGGTGTTTGTTTAAAAAAAACATTTTCATTTATGTGGTCAAAAGAGGTGATTGATGGTCTCATTAAATAAAAGCTGGGACTGCAAAATCAAGAATGTCTTAATGAGAAATCGATATAAATGAATGAAATCATAATTATTTTTCTTGACCACATATCTTTTCATATAGTTTTAAAGGTTTCAAGTTATCCGATGCTTTTTGAATTTTCCACATCAACAAAATCTATGAAATATGAGCACATATCGACATTGTCATTCCATCGATACAAGTATTTGAAGTCTCTAAAGAAGAAGCTTCAAAAGGATCAGCAAAAATAAATCAGGAGGAGCATGATACCTTAGATGGGGAAGGTGGTATTAAGGCATCTAAAACAGCGTTCTTAGGCTTAGAGGTGAAACTTCTAACTAGGAGGTTGTCCATCATGTTTCCCATTAGTTTTTGACCAATCGTTTGACTACGTCGCAAACTTGGCCCACCAGGAGATTTTTCAACATTTTCAGATGAAGGAGCTTGACCTGCAAAAAAAAAATGAAAGTCAAATGCTTTTTTTTCTACATTTTCAGGTTGAAAATCATCATTTCTTTGGAATGGTGTTTCACGGAACTTATATTGGTAATGCTTACCCCCATGTCAACAATATAATAAGAAAGAGAGGAAAACTTAAAAGAAGTATTATTAGAGTTTTAGTTAAAACTTGTAAGTCGTAACCTTCCGATTCACGTGGATCCGCTGATGGTTTATCTTCTTGATTGACTTTTGTAGCCAATAATGAATTTTGATCTGTCAAAAGAGAAATCATTATACATATCCAACAACATTCCTTTATTCTCCCTCTGTTTGAAAAAGAGAGATGCCTACACATTTTATGGTGCAATCAAGTATAAATCAGAGCAGATATTAAAACCATTATGCTAGAACATCAAGATCATCAATTTCTTAATCGTATACTTGTGAGAAAGTTTTACACCAAATGGTTGCCCTAGTGGGTAAGGCTTGGGACATTGGTTCTCATGCACTGTTGTCAATAGCAATAAATAGCGCAAAATAGCGATAGCGACCATGTACTGCTATTTGATATATAGCGATAGCGATGGCATTGGTAATTATTTTTTATTTTTTTTACTTTGATAAATACTAGGGTTTTACCTATTATATTTTTTTCGTTAATATATTATGCTTTGTTCTCTAATATATATAATAGTTTAAGACTTTTAAGGTATTATATTAATATATAGATATATAATTTATCTTTTAAGAAGGCTATCGCTAAATTTTAAATAGCGGTCACTATTTATCGCTATTCGCTACGTAGCATAGCAGTAAGCTATCGCTATTTATCGCTATTCGCTACTGACAACTATGTTCTCAGGTCCAAATCTAAAACGCACTACATGGACTAGTAAGACCAAAAGTGTCATATACCACATTTTTTCAAAACAAAATTCCGACAAAAGTTTAATGTGAGAAACGCTCTCCAAACAAAGTGAAGGGAAATTGACCTCAAAAGTTGAACTCTCTCTCTCTCTTCACTGGAGCAGAGGGAGTATGCACATATAAAAATCAAATGGCTCACCACCGGCAGAGACAACTGAGGCACTATTATCTGTTTGAACATTTAAACTGCCACCCATAGCGGAGTGAGTCTTGGTGCTTTCAAGACTCAATGCATTGAGTAGCTCGAGGGGTTGAGTGGTGTAAGTAGCATCCCTGTCAATTCATTATGCAAAACATAGAGACATATTTACCACGAATCACGATATATAAGACTAGAAAGCAAATATCAACTTCTCCAACCATTGAACTTGTTCTTTTTTGTTGCAAATGCATCATCACGGTTGTAAAATAGCAAAAAAGAACTCTACAAATTGCAAGAATCAACAACTTTGGAGAATTTATGGAATGGTAACTACAAAAAAGACAATTTTGATCGACTTTTTTGTTTGGCACCATGCACTCTTGCAAAGTGTAGAGTCTGCTTTTAGCATTACAAAAACAATCATCCATAATTATAAGCACCTTATGCTCTTCAACAAGGTATCCCAGTCAGCATCAATGAATTGGTGTCCTCCAACTTCTATAAGATGGACCAATGCACCAAGTGATATGGAGACCACTGACTGATCAGTCTTCTTGGCACAATCTACCAGTAAGTTTAGCAGAGGAGACAGCATGAAGCATACCTCCTGCAGGACATGTGACCTCTCTTTTACAGCTCAGCGGCCCACAAAGTTGCAATAAGTTATCCAGAAGGTAATGTATCTTGTATCTAGATAAATGAATAAAGAACATACACATAAACAGCCGGAGAAGCTACCTTGTAAAATGTGTTAAAAAGGTTACATAACAACTGCAGTGAATGAACGCTAGTTTCACGAAGCCATCCTTCTCGAGAAGCTGTAGTTTCTTTTCCTGTGTCCCTCACATGATCAAAAATAGGAAACAGAACTCGGTGGAAAATACTCTCCCAAAATGTCGGTGAGAAATGGCTTCCTCTCTCATTCAACAAATCAAACAAAACCTCAAGTGCGCACTTGCTGACCTCAGGTCGCGGATCAGATGTGAGGTCAGATAAACCAGCCAGCATTGGGAACCAATAATGCTCAGTAACATCGTAAGTTGTATCTACGTTGGCATTAATGGGTTTTAAGCTACCACCTGGTATGAGTCCCTAAAAGAAGACACAAGAGGAGCACATTATGTTTGTCTCGGTAAAAAGTAGTTCTTTGAAAATTTAAAGCAAGAACTTACTACAAACATGGAACACACATCCGACTGTCCAAATAATGGGTTCATGATGCTATGTTTTCTACTTCTTTCCGGTTCTCTCTTACTTATTTTCTTATTTGTGGCACTTACTCATCTACTTGTCTGTGCTGCATGCCTCCTTCAGTTGTTTCTTGTGTATTTTTCTTTCAACAACTCATCGGATATGCACCCCAAGGAGTACGATCAACCTATATTTTGAGGGACTGTTTTGATATCATTAATATAACTTTATATCCACCCTGATTTGGTGACTTCAGAAGCGACTTCCACATCTCTCCTAGGAAGTTGCATTCACTGGAAGAAACCCCCTGTACATCAGATGTGACTTTATATGTGGCATGCTTAGCCTCTGAACTTCGTGTGTTCAAACTCTTTGGTACATCAGAAGCAAGATTGGACGTAACTTCAAGGGTCGCTCAGCATGTCAGCTAAGATCTAAGCAACTTCACATGTCTCCTTCAAAGTTGCATACATACAAGGGTGCTTTTAGATGTGACTTGGAGGTCTCCCTCCAAGCCGCCTATGGTGCCAGATGGGTTTTATTTCTTGATTTGTCAATGAGTTAATTGTCTCAAATGTACGATATAGCAGTCATACCAAAATCATCGTTCACAACCTGTAACCACCAAACTCCTGTTCTCTTTTGCTTGTACGGATTTTATCATCATTTAGCGGAATTCTCGGTAGTGGTCTCCTCGGCCGTGGTTGTCTCCCCTTTTGCATTTCCATGTAAATCTCGGTGTCACTCTCTATCTCTCCTTTACTTTTGCTACTCTCAACTGATTGCCATGTTGATGCCTATTGTTATACATTGTTTAATTGAAAACTAAAATCTATTCCACGTTAGAACCGATTTGATTGTGAGATTGATAATTTGGGATTGATGAATTTTGCCTAGTTTGAGTTTGTGTTGAACATTGATTCTTTGGGACAAGATAAATTGGATAACTTATACTAGTAACAGATTAGGTCTAAATACTATGATGATGGTTCTTTGTTAAACTATTTGTCTATTATCTGGTGTAAATGCGTACGTGGGTTGACCCAGATTTTAAATTTCTGAAATGTGGAACTCACCCATTCTATGCTTCCTAACCTAACAAGTAAACTTTCCTAATATATGGAGTGAGATGGGTAGCCATTTCCATTTAAAGAAAACAATGTAAATAACCAAAAAACCGTGATGAATACAAAAATACAAACCTCTGCAAGTCGATCCTCACATATGCGGAGAAGTGCAATGGCTTTCAAACTGATATGGTGAGAACTTTTACTGTTGGCAAAATTAATGAGGCAATTGACACAGTCCATAAAGCAGTCACCAACTACTTGATCAAAGTGCTCCAGTATAACTGCCAATTGAAAAGCGCAATAATTTCAATTTTGGGAAGTCCCATTGAAAATTGCAACATATCAATTTCTAGAAAGTTTTCAAGTTACCCTCATCTATTTCCCAACGGTACAACAAAAAATGAGTTTTTTTGTCATCTGGGTCCACAAGATTCTCTTCTTCTGTTATTATTGACTCATATTTCAGATACTAGATGAAAATACTCTGACAAAACTATGTGCTGAGTCATATCTTGCAGTTTTCATTGGATTTGAGGGATATAAACATCAATGACTGAAATAAAGCGATGATTTTTAATACCTTGTTCTACATTTTCAAAAGCGTTTTCCACAATTGATTCCAGCTCATCATTGGCGGCAGATGTAAAAACCATGAAGACACTTCTCCAACCAGATTTAATGCTTCCAACCTTGGATTTTATCATCTGTTCTAGAAACCAGCGTAAGTTAATTTGCAAACTCCAATGATATGAAACAGTAACGAATGCTCTTTCCATTCCAAAAGGCATGCACTTGGACTTATGAGAAGGCCGAACTAAGGAGTTACAAAATCAAAATTGATGCAAGGTTGATTTAACAAACTCAACCCAGTATTTTCCCAATCGCTGTGTGGTTTATAAAGCAACATTTTATCTCTTGTAATTTGTTTGTAACAGAAGTCCACTGGATCTTAAATAACAAAAAAAGTATTTATTTTCCTGTGATGGGATGCATACACAAACAATGTAAGCATACCTGAACGATGCAATCAACAATCAATTTTCGAATTGATTCACTCCGACTATTCCTCATTAAGACAACAAACGGTTTCAAGATATCATTCTGGAACGTGAAGTTGGCAAGTTCTGCACGCTCCAAGTATTTTATTCCAAGTTGTCTTAAAGAATCTATGGCATACATTGCAATTTTCTCATCATGATGGCTCCCGGCAGCAATAAAATGATTAGAGAGGATGAACCATATTCTAGCCCATACCTGGAAATATAAATATCATCAGTCATTAGAAGACGAATAGAGGAATCATGAGGATCAAAGTCAATACCATCAATGGATTCATTTGTAACGATGATAATGGACAATTTAGTAATTCTAACTTAAAAATTCTCAAAAAGGGAAGTGTTGCAGTTTGCATGGGGTGGGAGTGCTACCTAGAAGTGTTGCCTATCTAATTGCATGTCTAAGGTGCTGTTCGGTTCAGTTTCTATTAAGACCTGTATGGATATGGCTATCTGTATGGATATAGCTGTCTGTATGAATATCACTAAATTGTTGTTCGGTTGTTTTACTGAATAAACCGTCTGAATAGTTTAAATGACCATTTTACCCTTAGGGTTTACTTTTTATTTTTTTAAATATTATAATTGTTAATATTTATGTTTAATTTATATATCAAATATGATTTTATTTTAAATAATATAAACTTGATCATGGATATATATGAATACAATTTTGACCCTTACCATTAAACCCTTCCTCTTACGGTCTTACCTGCAACAAAATCCATCACCATCCCCCTTACATGCCATGAAACTTATCACCAGAACCAGCACCTCAAAGCAACTCCACTTTCATTCACCACTCAAAAATTCATAACCCCTAAAATAAGAAAAACCCTAACTAACAGAAACCCAAATTTACAAGCCCTAAATAAAAACCCAAATTATATGAACCCTAAAATAGAGAACCCAAGTTTATAACCCCTAAAATATAAAAACCACAAAAACCAAGAGAATCACGTGAATAGAGAACAAAAAATCAATAGTCCATGTGAAATAAAACAAATAGAACAAACGGGAAGATGAAGAGGACGAAGGAGGCGATGGAGGATTGCTGCTCCATGGAGGAAAATTCCTGGATGCAGAGCTTCAATTGAGAGGAGCTTGATGGATGCAATAGAGGTTGGGTTGTAGATGGAAGAGAGAGGTTGAATATGAGAGGTTGAAGGGTACTTTGGGGTAAATGGGGTCATTGGGAAGAGGGGCAGTGGAGGAATTAAATTGGCTGTCCAGATACGACTCTACTTTCACAGCTGAGCGACTCAGCATCAATCTGAGCGAATCAGCCCTAACCGAACAGCAAGATATGGCTGTGCGAATAAGCCATATCCCTTATCCAGCCCATTAAGCTTCTACCGAACAGCCCCTAAATCGTAGTAAGCCTGCCAGCACATATAGACTGAGCTGATCCAGACCACACATTCAAGAATGATTTATGGTACTCTCACTTACCCAAAAAATATGCAACACTTTCATTTTGGGTTGCTCCATAAAATGCAACATTTTTTAGTTTTTAAACCCATACTTCTTTCCCCTTGTTGATCATTACTTGAAAAACTCTGATTGTGGTCCATTAGCATTTTTATGCGGCCTCTATTAAAGGGATAGTTTAGACATTTGATATTCAGTCAAAACTTAAATTAAAATATGTCCAGGTAGGCTTACAAAAGCAGTTTCGGGCTTGCGGAGGATAACCTATAGGTTGAGTTCAAATCCACACTTGTGCATTCATCAGTGAAGCCAGGGGTGGGTCAATGGACAGGCATTAAAAGTTTTAACCAAGGGTGTTTACATATACAAGCATATTCTTAAACAGGGTAAAAGAATTATTACCATGCGTATACGGGCCATATTGTAGTAACTTATCTCCATAAGTTTTTGCAAGCTATAAACACGAGCTGGGTTCTGCTTCAATTCTTCAGCTGAGATGTTACATAGAGCAGTAAAAAATTCCACCACCGATTCACTAGGGAGTTTAACACTGTTCAAAAAAACTTGCTCAGATGGTTTCCCAGCCAACTCTTTAAGAGATTGTATAACCGCTTCCTTAGCGATTGGGTTATGTCCATGCATTACAGTAGCAGAAATAGCAGGATTAGATGTAGTATATTCTAGTCGAGATATGCACTCCAGAACCGCATTCCAAGTATCTTGAAGTGTCTCTGGCTCTGAGTCACATAGATACAGCAGAGTCCGTAAGGCTTCAACGTTTTTACCAAGCATATCTCTGGGTGCATGCAAGAAAGTGAATCTGCAACAGACAAACAATGATTTAGGTGTGAATGTAGGTCCCATTTACTTGATGTGGTGAGAATTGAGATGGGGGCCACAAAATGGAAAATGGAGATTAAAAGATGGTATATGGTATAAAGGAATAACATCAAAACAATATATATACATATATATATATTATTAGCAGGAATACCTGACCAGTGATGTCAAAAAGGCATATCGCATGGTATCCATCCTAAGAACGTGTGTGATGTAAATTCCTTCTTTGAAACCTTCCATACAAAGAAGTACTCTAGACTTATTTTCCCTTTCCTCCATCGTTACAGAAAATGTAGCAAGCAAAGGCCACCCTACAGCTTCAACCATCGGTCTTACGAGCTCAATCCGTTGCGAGGTATAAAATGTACCCCTTTTTGCTCCCTGGTTCCTGAAGATTTCCTGTGTTTGTTTAATAATGGCTTCACTCTCGGACTGTGTGTCAGATTGACTTCTCAGTTTTGGGAGAGCCAAATTAAGTATACCAACAATGCCGCCTTCTGTTTCTGGTTTTTGCCTACTTTCTCCTGTACCACCAGTTTCAGCCTTCATTTTTATCTCTTCCTTAACGATAGAATCATATATTTCCTCCAAAAGTACTGTTGGCGCACATTCTTCAGGATCATTTGTGGCATTCATTCGCACAAAATCAGCTTTGGACATTTTAGGCCACACCATAGGATTATGAGCATCAGTGTTTAACATTATGACTGCATATGCAAGAACATAAGCAGTATCTGCACTCTTGAAAAGATCTGGATTATCTGCACAGTAGCTGCAACGATAGCAACACATTCAAGAAAATCACCAACCAGAAAGAAGAACAGGGGTTTGGCTTAATAAAATTTTCCTAGGGGTTCCGTCCCCTTTTTCCAAAAAAAAACAGGGTTTTGGCTAGCGAAATAACATGAGTGCAGGGATACAGATACATGGCTCATGGAAATCGGTGCATTTCTATATGTGTGTCTGTTGTAGATATAATGAGTAAATTAACAATGAAATAGAATATTATATTCAAAGCTCAAATGCTAAATATATTAAAGAAGCAGGGATTTTATGTTTGATTGGTGCACCTACAATACAATAGACTAAATTTTCGGTGGAAAAGACTTTGGTTGTGCCTTCTTAACTTGACTCCTTCATCTATTTTGCAGTCATGGGATACAAGTTCCTCTTTAGATTTTTATCCTTGACTTATAAATTAATAATCTATGAATTTTCATCTCTCTATGTGTCCTGAAAACAAAAATAAAACTGCCCCTATGGTATGCCCCTCTGTTCATGGTCAGCAATTTGGGAATGCGGTCAAAACCACACCACCAAAGCATCTAATACAGAGATTCAGGAAGGGGTAAGATTGTTATAGCCTCATTTTTCTTTTCTTTTATAGTGGGTGTTGAGAGAACATTACCATCAATACTAACTCTCACAAAAACATATATAAAACACTTACCGCTCTGCAAACTTTTCCATTATACGATCTATCTTCTGTGCTTCCCCAGGAAGCCTGAAACCTTTGAGAAATTCACGAATAGCAGTATGAAATTTCATTCCAGAGAAATTCATTGAATCAACGTAAGCATGCATTACAGCAAGGGGAAACTCCTCATGTTGACCCAAGTAAGCACCAATCATAGCCTGAACGTCCAGCCACCAGAGCTCTTTAACATCTACTTATATGGGAACTTTAAATTTCATCTTTTTTGTGAAGGGTGTGAACGTTAACTTTTACTATTTAAGAAGTTATACCTTGTCCAAACTGGATGTATTTCTGAGAAATTGTGCAACCGAAACTGGTGTATTGTCAACCAACCTATTTGCTGTGAGAAATCCAATACCCCTTGCAGGATGGCGGTTGAACTGCAATTTATTGATGATATGAAATTAGTCCCAAACAATTTTCTAAGAGCCCGCCATTTTTCAGGCATGGAGAATCTCGATGTCCTCTTATTCTCTTAAGTTCTTGTTTCTTATACATATGCAATTGTAGATGGCGAGAATGATGATACACAGCTGTGTATACTCCTTTATTCTCAGAAAAGATGTGTGATTGCCATTTGTTGTCAAACTTCATACTTCTCATATACGATACACATACAGATTTGTTATAACTCTCAGACCAAATTTATCTGAACAGGGAGCATTTGTCACAACAGAGCTCAACAGATATCAGACTTTTTGTCAAAGTCACAAGGAATTTAGAATCACTTTTGAGGTTCAAGAAAGGACTTTTGACATCAAGACAAACTGTTCTTTCTTGCTTATATGAATGGAGCATCAGATACCTCGGAGATGGCTGCTTCCATGGTAGACTTTTGAGCCTTCACTTTCTCTAAGTTATCCACTAAACCTATGCTTTCTTTTGCATTTGAATCGCCAGATGGGGCATCTTCATGAATAGATTGTTTGTCTTTATTCTGTTTTGACTCTCTACGCAACTTCTCCCAATCAACAAGTGATTTTAAGACATTCACAAGGCACTAAGAAAATGAAGAACAATATTAACACATCTACACAAAGTATTGCCAAGGTCCCACCAAAGAAAAGGAAAGGTGAAAAGAATGCAACTCCCCCTATTCCATGAAAATCACAACAGCTCCTTTCAGGATCCTGTGCCCCTACTGGCATCGTTGGATATCATTTTGGTTGACAAAAAATATCTACTTTAATTTGAAAACCAATATGCAATTTAGAAACTTTTCACCCTACTGTGTCATCATAAATAGTACTTTTGGTATTTTAACGACTGTTATTGTCATTGTTACAAAGCATTTGTGGTCATGATTTTGATCCATAAAGTAACTTCGGTTTGAAAGCTAAATGGTCATCTAGACCCCCTCCCCTCCTATTTGTCATGCTAAAAGGGTAACTATTTTAGATGTTTGACTAATATCAGCACTATCTTTCTAACTTCCTTAACTTATTTGTAGCATCGATTGTAGCAATATTCATGGAACGAGGGAGTATAATACACACAAACCTGAAGAGAGGATCCTTTAAGTGTTCCAGTTTGGATAGGGTTAATAGAGTTAGGATCCAAATCTTGTGTCCCTTGGGCTATTTTGGAAAGAGTCATAACCTAAATGTGAAGAAAAAACGCAAGGATTACATACACAAAAACTCAAGAACCACATACACATCCAAGAACCAAGCAAATATGCAGTAGTCAACAAACATATTAAACAATCATACCATTCGTTCGAACGAATTAGGAGCCTCAAGATCACAATCGTAGTTCACATATAGATCGATAAGCATCTGAGGATCCTTGCAAATTTTCTCCAGCATCCTGTGGATATTTGTTTGGACTAGAGTATGGAGATGTAAGCAAACATAATGTACGAAGTTCTAGTAAATCCATTTAGTAAATCAATGGGAATTTATAATCTCCATTTAGGGTTTCATATTCAAATTCCAGGTCTCTTGAATGTTGTGGAAACATGCCTACTTTTAGAAGGTCAAAGAGAGGGTGAGAGAGGGAGAGAGAGACTCTGAATATAGTATGCAGAGGTCTTACCTAACCACCATTAATTTGAGGTTCAGTGGACATTCTGAGCTGTCCAAAGATCGCAAAACAATAAGAGGAAAGAAGATGCCAATTTCAATCTGAAAATGAATGTTAGGCATGCTGATTGCAGCACAAAGAGATGAATATAGCAGATTTGTACAAACATGTCTAAATCAGAACAGTCATAACTTGCCTTAAGGCCTTCCCTAAATCTCAACAAAAGCACCGTGAAGATTCCAGTTGCATACTGCCAGAAAAGAGGTACGTATCATTTCCGAAATTCAAAAGAGATTTTTAAAGGGGCTAAACGAACAATGATGACCGAAGCCTGGAAACATGCCTGAAATATTGCTGGGTATTGTGAAACCGATGCCCTCAATAATGCATATGATAGGTAAGCTTTCACCGAGTCTATGAAATTGAAGTTCTTAGTAAATGAGTGACTAACCCCCTCTAGCAAGCCCTGAAGAATTCATATCTCAGACGGTGCATGAGAAGAAATAGGACCAAGGAATTTATCCAAAAAGAGAAGCTATCAACAGCTAAATGTAAGCACCTTTCGAAAAGAGCAGCTATGACTAACCTGTAGAAGTTCAAGCGATAGAATTCGTGTCTTGTGGTAATTGCATCATTATCTTCTTTCATAGCCATCTGCAATAGCATGAATCAAATCAAGAATCAAACTTGAAGCAACTAACCATAAAAGTAGATACAAAGAAATGCAAACCTTGCAAAGGGTGCGGAAAACAAGTAATGCATCACGTTCTACAATGCTCAAGCTCTCAGAAATAAACCCGCTTAAGAATATAAAGTTCAAAGCACAAAGCAGATGTCAATATGTTATTATTGTAACAAATATATATATATATATATTTTATATATATGTATGTATGAAACTTTTTAGGTAGCAACACATATACAAATACCTGGGCTTTCCATCATCTTCAAGTTGCACAGCCTTATCAAGAGCTGCCTCCAGGCCCTGTAAAACAAGAAGGTCAACCATCTTGGTCTTCATTGAGCACATTAAGAAACTCATGTTTTACAAGGTGGGAATTTAAAGACTAGATAACTAAGCACCTTTATGTCGTTCCCACCGGCAAGATTCTGAAGTTCTTCAAGAGATGCAATAGAAGTGCTGTTGGCGGTGGGAGTCAGCATTTGACCATCTTCATCACTGATGAAATTTCTTCAATTTTCATGGATGGATCCCTTCTTCTGTTTACAGGTGGACCATCGAAGACACCTAAAATGCAAGAAGAATGTTCTGAAAAACTAAAATATAGTGGAAGAAATTTTATTACTCCTTTTCACATGTCTCAAACAATAAACACATAGTTCTAGACTACAAACCGAGTCGGTGTCCATTCGCCTGAATACTATGCTGATCATTTGAGTTAACATAGCCTTGGATGTAGCTTGGTTGACAGGACTTTTACTAAGCATCAAAACGAGAGGTTATTAATTCAATTTCCAAAAATGAAATAAACAATAAAAATACAATTAACTGTTACCTGTTAAGAGCAATATTATAGCACACTCTAATTACCCCCAGCAATGGTTCCCCATGAACTGCATATATGGCCGATAGAGAGAAAATAATGAGAACCATGCAAGCATGCAAAGGGCACTACATCAAGAGAAACCAACTATATATTGAGCATAATCAACTGAGATTGTAACAGAATTCAAAGAGTTCTGGTATGTTGTGCACAGCTCATGGCATGTGGTCAAGTTTGAGGGCCTTTTGTCTATTAGATTCCTAAGTACTGGCAATTCATGTGAAGAACAAACAGGATTCTTCCGGTATCCTTTGTCCTGAGCTAACTTAAACTTTATTGTGCTTCTCTGATAGGTTCTGGTGCTTTACATAAGATCACCGTTAACTTAACATGACCACAGTGTTTTACATTCATCTTTTGGTCATATCTTGTCAAAGAACCATCCTTAGAATTTAGAAAGAGGAACAACAAAACCATAACATTACCCAAATAAAGAACCACCACCACAACTTAGAAATAAAAAAACTAAACTATAGTACTATACCATCCCATTGAAAATAAAGAACCACCATCCGAACTTTTTGTATCGATTTTTACAGCTTCTTGCTTTTTCATGTGTTTTTTAAATTTTTTAAACCTAGACCATTTATTGAACATTGAACCAAATAAACAATTGTGAAAATCAAAATCAGTCAGCTGACATTCCTTAGGTTTGAGTTTGTTAGATGGAAGGGTAGTGTTATCTTTACTAGAATAAAGGCCAGGTTGTTAGAGTTGTGGCTATAAAATAATAGCTTTGTACTTCCTAATTAAGATGAAAAATAGAGATTTGAAAACAGAGAAATAAAGAACTCTGTTCATAACACCTAGAAGCTGATGATGAAATACGTCAACACTGCTGCAATGGTGAGTGAGGCAGAAAGTGGCGCTACTCCAGATCCATCATCTGTAACATCCAATGTTACACCCACACTTTTAGAAGGTGGGATCGTTCCGATTACCGGACAAAACTCACAGGTCACAACTTCAACCATGGTCATACTCTTGATGATATTTGTAAGTGGAAAAGGAAAAGAAGATTACTTTGCAGGAGCGGCATCACAAAAAGTAGAAGACAGTCCAGAATTTTGAAAATGAAAGACATAGAACAATATGGTAATGTCTTGACTCCTAAATTCAATGAATAATGAAACTCGTGAGAATTTTATGTACTACAGAACTGCAAAAGAAATATGGAAGAAGCATGAGATACATACTCTAACAAGGACAATGCTTCGGCGATCTTTAAAGTAGTATTACATGATCTACGCCAAGAAGAACGATCTTTCACCGACTACTTCAATTTGCTAACCCGCTACTGGCAACAACTAGATACGCTGGATTATGTCACATGGAAGTGTGCTCAAGAAAGGAACCAATACAAAGGAATTCAAGAGAGAGAAAATTTATAAGTTCTTACTTGGTTTAAACCAACATCTTGATGAAGTTCAAGGGTGAATCTTAAGCTACAAACCCCTGCCCACTGTTCGAGAAGCTTTCTCAGAGGTACATCGAGAGGAAACAAGGAGGAAAGTTATGTTGAGTCCTCCTCGCACTCAACCTAAGACTGAAGGTCAGTGTTAGAAACCAAGAGACAAACCTTAAGTGCATATTGGGGGAATTGTGGTCTGAGACAAACACAGGGAGGTACATGCAACAATGATCCTTCAGCAAATTCCCAAATGTCAGTCAACCGTCCTTGGTGTGATCACTGCAAAATCCCAGGGCAACCTAAAGAGATATGTTGGAAACTACATGGGAAACCCCAAGTGATCCATACCAACTGCCCTAAATGCAAGGTTGAATGCAAGCGACTAGATTGTTGATTCAGGGGCTAATGATCATACGACCTGGAATATTAATGTTTTCAGCAAATTTCGACGCAACACCAATGGGGATACTGTTCGAATAGCTGATGGTACGCTATCAGAAGTAAATGGTATAGGGTCGGTGATTATTTCAAAGAATATTACCCTTACTTCAGTTCAGTCCTTTATGTTCCTAACCTTACTTATAACTAGTTATTCTAACAACCAAAGTGGTTACAAGTGTTATTTCCTGGTCATAACAAAGGTCTACAAAACAATAGATGTTACTTTCTTTGAAGACCAGCCATTCTATCACAAATTAGCTATTCAGGGGGAGAAAAATTCTCATGAATATCCTATTTGGGATGAGATTCCAAATATACCTACGGCTCATGTGTTATGTCCACCAGCCTATTGCACATCTTATACAACTACCTCTTCTTCTAAACAAAATCAGTTCCCACCTCATTCCGCTGTCAAACCACCAAATCAAGAAACCTTGAAAGAAGTGTTGGTATATACTAGAAGACCAAAAGTCAGAGGGAATGAAGAGAAAAACACACACCATTGCCACGAGACTGGTCTAACTCACTAGCCAAACCTGGAATCTTCCAAAGGTACAAACTCTCAAGATAATACATTCAGAAACTGATAAGGTTAGTGATGAACAGGATGATCTTAATGTTCCTATAGCATTGAGGAAAACAAAGTGATCATGTACAGCACATCCAATCAGTAATTTTATGATGCACCAAGGCTTATCTGTCAATCATAGGGCATTTGCAAGTTCCCTAGACTCCATACAAGTCCAAAGAGTATACAAGAGGCGCTACAACACCCTAAATGGAAGGCAACGGTTGACAAAAGAATGAATGCCCTCTGAAAAATAACACATTGGAATACTCAAACTTACAAACTGGAAAACAAAGGTTGGTTGTAAATGGGTTCTCACCGTGAAATACAATGTTGATGGAACTATTAACAGATTCAAGGCGTTGGTGGCAAAGGGATTTACACAAGCATATGGAGTTGACTATGGAGAAACTTTCGCACTTGTTGCTAAATGCAACTCTATAAAGGCATTACTTTCTCTTGCAGCAAAGCAAATCTTGATTGGTCACTACAACTTGATATAAAGAATGTTCCTTAATGTGCCACCGCGAATCGATACCAAAGAATCATTTGGAAAGGTTTGTAGGCTGAAAAAATCACTCTATGGGCAAACAGTCACCTAGAACTTGGTTTGAGAGGCTTAACTCAAGTTGTAAAACACCATGGATTCGTTCAATGTCAAACGATCACATGATGTTCATCAAAAGTTCAGCAGCCGGCAAGAAAGCCATCATGATCATGTATGTCGATGACACAATTTTTTCCGATGACGATGTGGAGGAAATTAAGCATCTAAAGGATGTACCTGCAAAGGAGTTTGAGGTGAAAGACCCAGGAAACTCAAATACTTCCTTGGAATGGAGGTTGCAAGATCCCACAAAGGAATCTTTGTAACACAGGAAGTATACCATAGACCTTCTAAAGGAAACAGGGATGTTGGGTCGCAAACCAATATTGACACCTACGGATCCACAAGGAAAGTACCAAATAAAAGATGAAAAATGACTGATAAGGGAAGGTATCAAGATTAGTTGAGAAACTAATTTAGTTATCACATACTAGACCCGACATCAATTTTGCTGTTGGGATGGTCACCAGATGCATGAACCAACCAACAGAAGATCATCAAGAAAAGGTATTTCGAATTCTACAATACCTAAAACAAAACCCCGGGCAGGGTCTATTCTTTGGCAAGTCAAGCGATAAACAAGAGTTTTCACAGATGTTGATTGGGGTGGATCACAAACTAATGGAAGGTCTAGTGGTCTACTACAAGCTACTGCTTACGTGTGGGGAAATCTACTAACTTGGAGAAGCAAAAAAACATGTAGCTCGGAGCAGCACAGAGGCTGAACTTAGAGCCATTTGTCATGGAATCTGTGAAGGAATATGGCTACGAAGATTTCTGTCAGACTGAAAGTAACACTAGCGAGTTTAATAAAAACTTGATATAGCAAAGAATCATGTGCACCATGAACGAACTAAGCATGTGGAGATTGGTTGACACTTCATTAAAGAGAAGATAAATCGAGGCGAAGTTCAATTAAAATTTGTGCCATCAAAACAGCAAACAACAGATATTCTTACAAAGGCTCTACCACGTCGAGGTTCGAGGAATTGTTGTCCAAGTTGGGTATGATCGCATTCATAGCCCAGCTTGAAGGGGAATGTGGAAAATCAAAATCGGCCAGCTAGCTGGCATGCGTTATCTTCTGTTTGGTAGCTTTGAGTTTGTTAGATAGATAGGTAGTGTTATTTTTCTTTCCTAGAATAAAGGCCAGGTTGTTAAGAGCTCTAGAGTTATGGCTATAAAATAATAGCTTTGTACTTCCTGATTAAGATAAAAAAATGGAGATCCGAAAACAGAGAATTAAAGAACTATGTTAATAAACTTCTACAAAAATAACAAGTTGATGGTCATCGAGTCAACAATGGTCGAACTACTATTGTTTGTTTTATTAAATAGCCAAACAGCACTACAACTTGGAAAATGTCACTGCAGGGACAAAAAAATTGTACCAGATACTTTTACAATTTTAACATAAGCAAACCAGTTGCATGGTAATATTTTAAACACACAGAGTCAAAGACAAACAACTAATTTACAAAAGCCAAGTGTTTCTAAGAGACAATAGTAGTAAGCATAGAAAGAAAAAAAAAACATTTCAAAAACAGGGGTAGAAGAACATTATGTATACCTAATTATACCTGTGAAACTTGTGCTAATCTCCAATTGGCTTTAACAAAAATTGTGGTTTTCGGATTGACCTAGGCCAATTTTCTTTGTGGGTGGAGGGTCATCCAGTTAAGGTTTTAAACATGCTTTCTCTTTCTCAAGGTCCTACCCCCCATGTAACCTATAGATTATTCTGTAACGTCTTATATCCTATCAAAAAAAGGTAGGAGGCAGCAGGGCATGATTCCTCTTTAAGTGTAAGTACTTAAACAAACAACTAATATAATAGTAATAGTAATTAAAAAAAACAAAAAAGAACACTTTAACTTAAGCATTTAAATTACCTCTGAACTTGGTAGATGATACAGCAGTAAGTAGCACTTTCAAGACTTGAAGAATTGTACTACATGAATGACCTCAGAAATTAACATAAAAAATGGAACAGTTGGAGAATTCTTCAAGTAGATCAAAAAGAGAGAAGAAAAAGAGAAAGAAAGGCAAAACGTATATCAAAGAATGTACCTGTCGGGTGAGTTATTATCAACACAACTGCACACCATGGTTAATATGTCTGTGAACAGTGGAACATTTTTACCATTTTCCAGACCAGGATCACCCTCCAGATGGTCGTAGGCAATGAGTTTCTGCACTTATGACATGTTTATTTGAATAAGATTACAGACAAACATCTTGTTTCATTTCAAATATACTAATCACAACTTCCAGAAACTCTTTGTGTGATACAAACACAAAATATCTATGAGATGTAAAAAACTTTAGCTTTTTGAAACAAAATTGTTAAGCAAAACAAATCTATAATATTCTGTAGTTAGAGCTGCGCAACCAAACAGAAAATGACATACATGAACACAATCCAATGCGAGTTCAATGACTTTTGGATTCTTGGTTTCAAATGCAAGTCGAAGTGGATTAAGAACAAGTTCCAACTGATCTCCTTCCAAAGAACGTCCAGCTTTTGCCAACGTCTTTGTGATTCCTCCACCAGAGGCTGCCACTTCAGTTCTTGCAGTACCATCATCACTGCGACAAAGCTCCATTTTGATAAATTAAGCAATGTTAATTAAGTTCGAATAACAAGATCTCACCCTCTCAAGAAACAGCTATGGTAAACTCCATTGCATGCCTAATCTTATGTATATCTTCACAAGAGTTGTTATTTTCTCAATTTTAATGTTGAATATAGTCATAAGTGCTTTATTTCGTCTATCAAAGTCATCCTTAGTTTTTCTTTTTTAACAATAAGAAATATCTGATGTTGACTAATGAGACATGCAAAGTGGGATGCAAAGTTGGAGGTTCAAAGTAATGCGTTGGAATATGAAGGTTTTAAATTAAGCGGAAGCAACAGCGGATCTATTATAGACAACTTCAAGTGTTGATAGGGAAGTGGAGAACAAGATGGCCATAGTTGGATTTGAAGTAGTTAAGAAGGATAACTTTCGGTATTAGGGTTTAACTTTAAATAAAGCCAGAGAGATTCATGGATGTCAAACATATAAGAGCATAGATTATTCCCTTAGTCCTATCCATCCAACTCTCTAGATATAATATCTTGTGAAAGGTAAAACTAAAATTCTTACATTAGTCTCTACATATTTTACCAAAACCATTCAACTTCTTCATTTTTTTAATAATTTTATTGTTTTAGTATAATAATTAACTTAATTTCATTAAAAGGTTTTCTAGTGTTCGGTGTGATGAATTGTTACTCCCTAGTGGGATGACATTCGATCTATTCACTTTATTCCTTGGACAATTGATCCACTTGCTAATGTTATCTAGTGGGCATCAAGGTAATAGTCTAATCCAGGATACCCAACATCAAAACTTATCCATAATCTACATACTTACAGTTTTTTCGTAGGATACCTCTCATTCCTACAAAGTGTACAAGCATATTCATTATAAAGTGTACAAACATCTTCATACATGTATATATCCTTCTTGGCTTCTTTTAAATTTTATTTTAACAGATATACATGGTTGTCAGGTTTTTTAATAGATGTGTGCCAATATCATTCTACATACTGAAAGCATAAGTTGGTTACTTGATCTAAACTTCCATTAATTAGTTTTATAGAGACATAGTACTCCTATTCAATCTAGAATTTGAAGTCTATAATAATGATTCCTTGTACAAGCATACATACATGCACAAAAAAGAAGAGAGAGTGACAGAAGAACTAGCAGCAAGCAATTGCAGCCAGAGTTTGGCACTAAAAGTTATAAATAAAAAACAAGAGCATGCAAAGTTACAACATACAGTAACCACCTCTTATCGCTACTTAAAGACGTCGTTTTATTGTTATTATTTGATGCCTCCTCTTGATTGGCAGCTTTTGCACTATCTGGAAAAGCAAGAGGAACAGGAATCAGTGTCTGTTCAATACAAAGAAGTGAGAGCATGGAAGAGTATCAAAATTTCAAGAATGTACAAGGCTTAACACAAGGAACATTATCTAAAGCCTTTAAATCTCAATGACCCTCTCCAAGAAAATGAAAAAAGATACCATATTCTAATAGATAGAATATTTCCAGCTACATTCTTTAGGCACCAGTATTCTTTCTGTGCCAACTTTTTGCATGATGCATCAGACTTCAAAATTTATAAAAAAAAAAATTGGTTTTGTGTCATAGATGTTACTGTCATAACTTATCATCAATATCCAGATTTACTAAGATCAATCTTTTTGGTCATGGAAAGATTCATGGACCTAAAACTATTTGTATTCGCTTCGATAAGAGGTTAGAAAGGAGTGCATAAATTTGATGATTAACATCTCCATCTACACTCCCTTGTGACTCGGTTTTATGAATATCTATGGCTTCTTAAAACACTGTGTTGAGTATGGTATATATTTGATGACTGACGGCAACATCTGGAAAACATTTAGTTTATTTGTGTGTTAGAAGAAAAGAAGAACACTAACCGATCATCTGTTGATCAAGGTCAGTGAGTAAAGGCATGAAGAAAACCCAGGGACCAATCAATTGAAGAACAAGGAAAAGAGATCAAGGGTTGAGCAGCTGATGAAGAAAGCCAGTTACAAGACGATCAAGAGACTAATGAAGAATAGTCAGTCGCTAATGGATCAAGCATGAAAAGAAAGAGCTAATTTCTGGTCTCGGTGGACCTTAACAACTGAAGATGACTTAGACAGGTTGCAAGTATTCAGTTGTCAGGAAGCCTGAATTCTGTCTGACACAGAATGTTTGTCTTCTTCCCCTTGACTCAAAAGACTGAGTCAGGGACTGTCAGACTCAGGACACGATAGCAACTGATCACAAAGTATACGCAACTAATGACACAAGAAACATTAAATTAACGGTGCAAAGCATATTGCAACCAAGACAGAAAGAGTTGCAGGGAGATCGCTCAAGGACGATTTCCTGATCATGTGCTGAGACCCAATGAATTTCCAGCACATGACACGTCTGCTTCTCCCACTGAGTATAAATAGTAGACTGAAGACATCGAGCAAAGTTCCTGTTTTCTGCCTAAGGAAATGAGTCTCAATTAAGTGTGTCTATGCCTCAAAGTCTGAAGTTCACAAGTTCTCATGTTCACAAAGAATCTCTCATCTCCTACTGTGTTTCTTCTGGGCAGTTGCTATTTAGGGTTGAATGACCCAATGAGGACATGAGGTGGTATACTTTGAGAGAAATGGTGTTTCCTAATCTCTCAAAAAGCGGTATCCGGTTTAGACCTGTATATCAACCTGTTTTATTTAAGGTTTATGTTTTGCAGAAGATTGATATTGACTGCAAAGTTTATTCATAGAAAATACTTCTAAAACTTGCTCTAACTACATGATCTTCCATGAAAAGGAAAGAGAAGGCAGATCCCTGAAAGATGAAGAGAAGAGGAAAGCTAATCACTCTCCTAAATGACTTGTATTTTTTCCCTTGACACTACTGATACAGGAGTATCCAGTAACAATGTGCAACCCAACAACAACAAAGAAATTACCATGCATGCTTGTCAAACAATGGTTGTCCTACCTGCTATATCTCACTATGAAAAGATTTTGAGCGATTTAAAGGATTCATGCTACTCTAGTGGGAGGCCTAGGACCTCTCATTCTCATATCCTTTTTCTTGCTTCTAATAAAGAGTCCCCATGCACATATGCAGCATAAGTGGGTGTCTCCAACAGTTTTTGGTGATATACTTGGCTTGGAAATATGATGCAAATGGTTCCAGCCTTGCAAAAATCGTGGTCTGCCTCAATTTTTAGCCCATTTGTTACCACAAAATCTCCTTTTCAGCAAAGAAGTGCAGAAAATAGTCCCATAGCACTGTTTCGTCATTGCCCTCATCTTCTTGATTGAATGTTACGGCTCAACTCCATATGGCATGTTATTCAAACCTCTGTTTTATTTATAAGATCATTTTCTCTACTTTGACCTATATAATATATCGTTCGTGCATTGTAATAGCCAGTCTTTTTATAATATGAATTTCAATAGAGAGCAGCCTCTATTTTCCTTAAAATCTTCATCTTCTTTTAGAAATTTCTTAAATCTTGGCAGTGTTAATAAGTGCTCCCTTTTCTCTTAATCTTGGTGGATTCACATTATTTTCAAGATTAGAATTATAGGTCCTTTATCCTTGTCTAATTCTGTGTTTCACAGTCTCACCTCAGCAACTTCATTGTTTCAATCCAGCAACAACTTTTTTCCATCCATCACATATTTCATATCAACTACCCATACACACACTTCTATGAAACACCTAACTTATATCTACCTATATATCTAGTAGTATTAGGTTCAAATGAGAAGTGCTAAAAAAATGAGAAGCAGAGAAGTGATCTCCACCACTCATCGGGTCAATAAAGGCGGCTTTGACCGGGTCCCCTCCTTTAATAATCTCTACCCTCCCATGAATCGCGTCAGTCCCCCGTGATCGCGTCCACCGTAACCGGTCAAAGCCGCCTTTATTGACCCGATGAGTGGTGAAGATCACTTCTCTGCTTCATATTTTTTAGCACTTCTCATTTGAACCTTTCTCATATCTAGTATTCAACATGCCCTGCATAAGTATCTCCATAAAATCACACACAAAATTGTACCATTTTGCATTCGTAATCCATCGAACACGACACACTCAACGACAACTATCAAGTGGCTAATAAATCATCAATATACATTGAAAGAAAACACTAAATTTCAAAACAGATACATGCATATATTTGGAAGAAATCAAATACTACAAAAGTACAAACCTAGATAAGCTTTGATTGCAGTCTGTATAGAATTATGCTTCTTTCCAGAACATTCTTTCAGCATTGATTCAAACGCTCGGGTAAGAAACCCTCCGGCAGCACCTCCGGCCATTCCGACGAATGGTGTGTGGATTAACACGAAATGAGAAGAGATCTGAATGAATAAGATGATGATGATGATGATGATGAGTGATGATTGAGATCCGATTCTTGTTCATGGTGGAACGAATCAAACAAACTATTAAAAGAGTGAATCACAAACGTTCCTCTTCCTGTTAATTTGCAGTTTTGATTGCTTCTTCCATAGTTATGGAGGAATTTATAGCTTCTATATGTTTCAAGAAATAGGCAAATGACATGAATTGTCCCTGTAGTTATACCTAGATTACATAAATAATCTTCTACTAAAATTTTGGTGCATGTAAGTCCTTCGATTGCTAAATTCATATCAATGTCGTCCTTTAAGGGGCGTTCCGGGTTTGGTTCGAACAATTGGATGGAATTCGAAGGAATTGGATGGCGAATTCCATTGACCAAATTCCACGGTCTTATTTGGTTCATGGAATGTTAACTAAGGACTCCTATGAATTCATTCGAATTCCTTCAACCACAAATTTTATCATTCCATAAAATAACCCATGAAATTCATTGGAATAATCTCTCCATCTCAGTTCGGTTCGATTTTGCGGGAAATCGAGTATGTTCGGTTTCAAATCGGTTTTCCCAGCCTGGATGAACACCGAAACCAAACCGTTTTTTTTTTCAGATCGGGTTTTTCAATTTTTTGGTTTTGGTTTATTGCTTTTCCCGGTTCGATTTCCCTAGTCGAGATGGAAACCAAAACCGAAGCGTTTCGATTTTTGGCTTTGGTGTCTCTTTTTCCCCGATTTCGGTTTTTATCGATAGAGATGGAAACCAAACCGTTTTCGACTTTTGGTTTCGTTTTTTTAGTTTTGGTTTCTCGTCTTTTCAGGTTTCGGTTTGTTTTTTCTCACTGTAACAACTCAACTAATTTTCAACATTTAACAGAAAATTTAACAAAACTTAAGTAAAAGTAACCTTAGCAGCGGAAATAGTACAAAAGTTAAACCTTAAAACTCGTATGGCATTAACTGAAAAATCCCAACATTTATTTCATAATGGAACCACAAAAACAAGGTCCAAACCAAAATATAACTTTAATCTCAACCTAAAATCAAATATAGTTGGTAAAGTAACATGTCTCTCTAAACTATTGAACTGAGCATTGGCGCATTGGAGTATCAAGCGGGTCTCTTTCCCTTGTCCTTACCCGAAGAACCTGCAACTAAAAAGTAAAAACACAACGGGTTAAGCTTAACGCTTAGTAAGCACAAACTACACATTACATCAACTACACATCACATAATCACATACGTAATATAAAACTGAACTGCAATACACGTAATGTCCTTACGGCTCTCTGTCATCAAGGACCATAGACACTGGTATTAGGCTACCACACCACCGATACCCACGGTGGCGGCCACCACTACAATGGGCACGGCCAAACATACTAGTCAGTCTTATTTATACCACAACACACATACAAGTAATTAGTACATATAGCCATGCAATGAGGGTTAATGTACTCACCTTTCACAAACGTCCAAGATCTGTATTTGATACACCACACGAGAGTAAATCAAACACCTATAGCATTTGACAAGAAATACACGTAAATGACCACCCGAAAAATGACGTCTAAAACCAACACTCGAACCTTAAGCCTTAGACATAGCTAACCATCCCAATTATGCTTAAACTTCACCAAACACACTTATATGACATCCCTTAGGGGTGCATAAACGAAAGACTCCCAAAGAACGCTAAACGAAAAAGTGTAAATTTCATCCAGAGTAAACGACGGGTTGGCAGCGGCTTGTTACCCGCGAGTGACCCGCTGATAGGCGCAGGTCGACTTCCCCACGGGTCGTCGCCTGTACAGCCAAGGTTTCGACCTCACAACTCAATTTCAGCGAAAATTAACCACAATGATGTCATAGGACACCCCCATAAACATTATACAAGAATCCCATAAACAGTATCACAACCAAAAACGACCTAATTGGTCATCAACTGATCAATCTCCAATCCCAAAACCCTAACTTATGATTAGACTTCTAAACACATAAAAAAAAGATAATTAAACCATATACCATGAGGAAACAATCAACAACACTTGAATTCCACAACCAATAGCACCAAATCGCCTCTTCTCTCCCAATTGAGTCACTAAAATCGCCTCTATCTCTCCCTTGTTCATTCTCAAAACAGTCACCCACAAACTGGAGAATGAAGCTTCTAATCTCCTTTTATACATGCTACTCTACACCCCTAACTATTGAAAATGACTCAGAGACCCCCGCACCTGAAATTTCATAACTAACCCAACTTAACTCAAGCTATAATGAAATAAGTTAAATTTCTAACTTTGGGAAATGGGCGTTACATTTTTACAATTCCATTCCTAATCCATCCAACCAAACATGGGCCAAAATGCATGATCAAATTCCATTCCAATTTTTTTGGAAGGGTATCCCAGGCTATGCCTAGACTAATCCCGGCAATTTATGACTCTAACATGTTCTCAAGTTTAAAATTTAAGGGAGAAAGGGAAGGAGAGGAAAGAAAAAGAAAGGGAGTGATAGAGATATCCTTCTAAATCATCCCACTTTTAGAAGGAAAGAGAAGGATAACTTTTAAAAGAAAAAAGGAAGAGTTATCCTTCCTAGTCCCTCCAAATCCTTTCCTTTCCTCCTTTAAAAAACTCGAGAACACACATATTCCTCCAAATCCTTTTTTCCTTCCTTTAAAAATACTCGAGAACACACTTTTGTTAGTTTCCTTAGAAATTCCTTTCTTTCCTTCCTTTAAAAAAAACTTGAGAACAAGCCCTCAGTAGCCAAAATTGTTGCGTATGCCTGGGTTCGAACCCTGGCAGATGGGATATTCCACCACATCCCCAAGGGCCTCAACAATCACGCCACAACCCTTGTGATTTTGTTATATAACTTGCGGTTGGTTTCTTTGGATAAGAATGTCAACATCACTTGCTTGCAGACCCTCATTATTGAAAATGACGCCTTCAATTGCTCTATTGACATATAGTTAGGTTTCATTGTTTCCTCCTTGGCATATGACTTAATTAGTTCTGATGCATTTAGGAGAAGTGTCCACAAAAGTTCTTGTGAGATTTCATAAAAGTTCCTACTAGAGATGCTTTAAAATTTGGCTGGAACTTATTAAGATTCAAGGAAAGGGAGATTTGAGAGGTAAAAGAAACTAGAAAGATGATAAATTGCAAAATAAGGTGCAAATGTTTGTCCCATTATGTTGTTATATAAATTCACATGTGTTAGCTCAGTCAAAGGACTGATTTTGTAAGAAGTTTTATAAATGTAAGCAATTTGTGTGTATGTATTGAACTATGTTGTAATGGGCTTGGGAATTAAAATGTAAAGGGCTTGAGCTTAGGATCCATTTTTAGACGTATAAATAGGAGTCATTTGTGTAATTAGGGTAACAATCTTCATTTTTGTAATCTGTATTCAGCCGTACACCCTTTCAAGGTAATACATGAGAGTCGTTTAATGAAATTGTTCATCTTTTTCGTTGTTCTTCATTTTTTATTGTTGTTTTTCATTTCTGTTTAATAATCTCTCTGTATTTCTTTGTATTCAATCTGTTTTTGTCTAAATCCAAATAGAAAACTTGATTCTAATTTCTTTCAATTGGTATCAGAGCGGGAACAGATCAAAAGTATCTTTTTCGATCCTTTAGAACAAGTTTTCGTAGGAAATTTTCTGGAAATTCAGTGTTTCGCAATGTTTCATTTCATTTTTGAGTCTGTTCTTCAAACGGTTTCGTCTTCGGAATTTGTTTCTTCGAAGACTGTTGGTTTTGGATTTAGGGATTTCGTTTCGAAAATCATTCTTAACGTGTTCTTGAGTTTCAGATGTTGATAAAATTGTTCAGATCAGAGTTTTTCCAGGGTCTGATTCTGTGTGATTTTCAAAAAGGATATCACACTAGGTGGTCTATCCCTCAACAGGGATATTAAAGTTGGTCTCTCAGAGTCAATAGGTGGTTCACCCCAAATGAGTGTCACCACCTATTTGTCAGTGTCAAACTTGACTAGGACCAACCTCAGAGGCAAGTGAATCACAGAGCCTCTGGCAGTCTTCACAGTGTTAGGAATTATGTGCAGAGTTGACAAACCAAGTGATTATATATCCAATGTTACGAGACACTTGAGGGTCACACCTGTGAGGACCTATAAGTCGAACAAGTTAGATGAAACCCAGAAATGGAGAGTTAGGGTTTATAATAGTATATTATAAATCAATTGGGTAATTACAGTCAGAATTACCAAAGTTAGAGGGTTATTAATTAATTAGGATATTATATATTTATTAGATAAATAAATATATAATAGTTAATTAATAAGGTTTATATATATTAGATAAATATATATAATCGTAATTATCATATGCAAATTCTTTTCCAGCTAATTAAAAAGGGAAAGGATTTGAGATAATTATTATAAGGAAACTGGATTCCATACAAACTGTATTTTTCCTCCATATAAATAAAGCCTATGGGTTAAGGAAAAATAACAAGCTTTTCAATTAAGAAAAACCAGTTCTCAGTTTCCTCTCTCTCCCTCTCTCTCCATCGGCACCGAACACCCCCTCCCCCCCGGGTCGGATTCCAGTTTTTTCAGTTGTTCGGGTTTCATACAGTCCTACTAGAGGGACGTTCGCTAGTCGATCATTGGTGGATCTATTCTCAAGCAACCAGGTAAATTGATCTAAACCAATAATAGGATTAAAAACTATAACGATTAAAAGATCATTAGGCTTTATGGGTTTTTAGCTTTTATCGCTTCCGCACAAATAAGATCAAAACAGCGTGTTTTGATCACGTAGGTTTTATCAGTTTGATTAACCTATGAGATATATCAAACCAGCGAGGTTTTGATAGATCTGAGATAATCCTCGAGTCAGTTTGATTCGAGGATACCCACAAAAACCCAACACACAGAACCTCTGGCAGTCCTCACAGAGCCTCTTGGTCGCTCGCTCTTACAGTTTCTATCAAAAGAGAGGCCATGTGATGGACTTGTCAGAACCTCTGCCAGTTGTTCTCATAAGCCTCTGCAACCACCGCGGAGTCTCTGTCCGTTTTCTTTTTAACGTTGAGATAACTTTCTGGTCTAATCAACCTGTTAGAGACATAGCTCCCGAACTCTCTACTCATTGTCTATAACTTGTTGAAAAGATCTTGCAAAACTTAAATCTCTATCTTTCTTCACAGAGACTCTGTTCGATCTTATTCGTCCTATCCTTTCGATCCATAGAACCTCTATCCTGGTCTTACCTCTGAACCCAATTTAGGTCTTCAGATGTTTCTCAAATCTATAAGATTTTTCTGAAAGACCATATCCAACAAATCTACAGAGGACTCAGTTCAGTCTCGATCACTGAACTTCCCTGAACTTCACAGAAGACAAAAACCACTCCTACATCAACCTCCATGCCCACCCCTCTGAACCCAACCGCATTTAAAATACAACACCATGTCAACCTTCCCAGCAGAGCTCTTAAAAGTCCACAAAAGTTTCCTAATTAAGCCAGCATGAACGACACTCCTATTTCTCTGCCCTCTGTTGAGAAATTGAGAGAATCTGAAGACTTCACTGGACGGGAAACTTGTTTACAGAGCTGGGAAAGGGACTCTCTTCTATTCCCTTTGTCCAATATGAAGAATCGAACATCCAACACTTGTTTATCTGTTAAGTCTAAACTCTACAGGAAGCAGAACCTCTGTCATTCACGTTGAGTTGCTTGGGATGCAGTCAGTTGAGGCAAAAGTCGAAAGAGCAATGCTTCTTGGAAAGTGAAGAAATCACAGAGCACAAGTCAAGGGGAGTTCGTCATTCATACGATTTTCAGAAGATGAAGATCCGGACAAAGTAAAGTATCACAGAGCCTCTGCAACATATTTCAGAGCTTCTGTAACAATTCGTCACAAAGCCTCTGCAACATATTTCAGAGCTTCTGCAATCTTATGAACTCAGGAGATGAAGATGAAGATTCGCATAAGTCAAATGTCACAGAGCTTCTGTCGATCATCTCAGAGACTCTGTAGAACATCACAGAGACTGATGCATTCAAAGTTATAAGACGATTCTTCTGCCATTCTGCTCAACTTGCTACAAGCATAGCTACACCAATTATCTGCTCACTGCTTGTTCCTGCTGCAAAGTTTTGCAGAAGATGAACCTATGCATTCGAATACAAGAACTCTGTGGACACATGGTTCTGATGGTAAAGCTTTGAAGGTTAATGCAAGTCAAAACTCTATAGAGCCTCTGACGAAAGTCACAGAGCCGCTGAAGTGCAATTCTCTGATGGGATAACCTCTAAGCTCTGCTATTATCATATGAAGTTGGAAAGAAGATTCAAGACTTGCTTCATTTATAAAACTTAGGGGGAGATTGTTAGCTCAGTCAAGGACTGATTTTGTAAGAAGTTTTATAAATGTAAGCAATTTGTGTGCATGTATTGAACTATGTTGTAATGGGCTTGGGAATAAAATGTAAAGGGCTTGGGCTTAGGATCTGTAACACCCGTAATTTTCGGGCTTTAGAACCTTTAAGACGAATGTGAAAAATAGGATTTTTGATTAAAACCTAGATTATGGTCTTGTTAGATGGGAAATTGAAATACGAATCCAACAGTTCTTTCGGAATCGAAATCGGAGCTATAACGAAGAAGATATGGCCAAAACAAGTTTTCCCCAACACAGCACCTTAGCGATCGCTAAGGAATTGTTCTAGCGATCGCTAAGGCCATGAAGAAAATGGTTCTGTTTGCTGAAGTTGATGCTTAGCGATCGCTAAGCATTCCTCTTAGCGATCGCTAAGGGGTGTCAGCCCTGATACCGAGTTAAATAGCCCTCTTTCTTCATTTGAGCATAACTTTCTCATTTCAACTCCGTTTCTCCCGATTCTTTTTGCGTTCTTCTCGGTTTTTCAAGATCTTCAAGACTACATCAATGGATTTCAAGTATTTGGGAGTTCAAAATCGTTGGTGTAAGTAATCTCTTCATCCCCTCCGAGTTTTAAGCTTAGATTTGGGGGTTTTTCATCTCCAAACCTTTCCTTCCATACTTGTCTTAGATTTGGTGTTATTTTAGGTGGATTTCATGTTATTGAAAGTGTTAGAGGTTAGATCTATTAATTTAGAGGGTGGAGGTCTCCATGGCTTCATCTTCTTCACCATCCATCCACCATTGTTGAAGGTTTTTCATCCTAGGGTTTTCACCTAAGATCTTGAGGAGGTAAGTTCTATTTATGGGTTTTAAGTGTAGATCTAGTCTTATATGTCGTAGATCTGGAACTAATCCAAGGTTTTAACTCCTTATCAGTTTAGGTGTTCACTCAAGCTTTAAGTTAAGGTTCTTGGTGAAATTTGGGGCCTTTGGCTTTACGAGCCTCAAGGTGAGTTGCTAAACCCGTTTTGTTAAAACTGAGAGCACATCATCTTGTTTGATTTACATATCTTGCTTGGTTATTGTGAATAAACATGATTTTGGATGAGATGCCTAAATTGTTAGGTTTAAGGATTGCCATGAAGTGGCTGAGTAATGATGCTTATATGAATGGCTTGATTTGGATTATTGTATACATGGAGTAGATTATCGTATGCTACTATTGTATGAGTTAAATCCATGTGACTATATGATGAATGTATTTATGAGAAATACATGTTATTATGCATGCCACGGAATGATGCGAAGGAATTGAATCACGAGCATGTTGGCTTATGAAATGAATGAAAGTATTGAGACTTTCAATAATGCTTAAATTATATAACTAAAATGTTATGGAGCACCGCTAGTCAAAAAGTGGGATGCTATTGGTCACTAGTCAAAAAGTGGACCGGGATGTCACTAGTCAAAAGGTGAGTACCCATGTTTTTACGCAAACGTAAATTGGACAATGTGGCACTAGTCAAAAGGTGTACATTGTGTCGTTTTTGAAATGAGATTGATTTAAAGTGGCACTAGTCAAAAGGTGTGCACTTTCAAGTTTACACGAGTTCGAGTCAGTCTTGGGTGGCACTAGTCAAAAGGTGTGCACCTATGTCCCTCGCCATTCGTGTGGCTGCGAATGTGCCTGGCCTCTGAGGTTGTCTATTTGAGTCTTCGTGGGAGGACGACAACGGGGTGTCTCGACTCTGAGGTGTAACTTGCTTGGCAAAAGTGGGTCGCTCCCACAGTTTTCAAAGATAAATAATAAACCGGTTTAACATGCTACTTTCGTTGTTAGTATGATATTGTATATCTTGCATGCCTTAACATACTTTACATGCATAGTGTCATTTATACAACTCACTAGGCTCCTTTAGCCTAACACTTGTTTGGTGTCGATGTGTCTCTCAGGTACTAGGGACGCCGCTCCCAAGTAGGCTTCGGGAGTAGAGTGAGCATGGGGGACGTGGAGAGACCGGTCTTCTAAGACCGTGAGATTGACCGTAGAACAATAACCCTTTTGTATTCTTATTCCTAATAGGATCTAGACTAGTTGGTTATTGTAATTCTTTCTTTAATTACAAACATTGTAATTATACACTACATATACCCCTGGTTTTGGGAAGAGCTCACGCTTTGGCGTATATTTGTACTAACACCTTTCGTAAATGAAGGTTTTTGTTTGCTTCAATTTTTGGGGTGTTACAAGATCCATTTTTAGACATATAAATAGGAATCATTTGTGTAATTAGGGTAACAATCTTCATTTTTGTAATATGTATTCAGCCGTACACCCTTTCAAGGTAATACATGAGAGTCGTTTATTGAAATTGTTCATCTTTTTTGTTGTTCTTCATTTTTTATTGTTGTTTTTCATTTCTGTTTAATAATCTCTCTGTATTTCTTTGTATTCAATCTGATTTTGTCTAAATCCAAATAGAAAACTTGATTCTACATTTCTTTCAACATGTTTTGAAGAAAAACAAATAGATGGACAAGAGGAGCTCAGTACTTATAAAATCTTCTCTTTTAATAGCTTGCAAGTGGTCAGAGTGTGAGTATCAGTGGACTTGCTGGTACTATTTAGATAGGTTGGGTCTGAACGACACTTTTGGGCAGTTGAAGGAGGAAACGGACAGATGGCTGCTTAATTAATCAACTCTTTCAATGTTACTTTGCATCTCCAATGAAAAATAGAATCTGTGACAAATCTAGGTAGCTTAACTCCACCAAGGGAAACAGTTGGAGACTGAGCATTCTCAGTTCACCTATGTGACTTCTATATATCCCAGCAAGAAAATTACAGCTTACATATACAACTTTCGTTAGAGGCCTCTTGAATCCTGTAGGCGCTTATTAGCATTTAAATCATCATTATCATCATCTACTTAAAAACTTGCCTACATACTAATACTTAATTTGCGCTGGATCAAGGATGCAACATCAGATGTTCCAGAATTAGTAGGCACCGCACCATAGAGAGTCCTGAACTTCCATTCGCATGCGTTTCTGTTCTCATGGAACATAACATGCGGAAGACATGACTTACAAGTTGTTCTTTCATCAAAGTTTGATGGGCACATTTGTTGGATCAAATCTTTAGGTAATGCACAATCCCATTTTTTTTATTCTCTGCATTCTCTACAATATTTATCTGCTTTTATCTTTTCACTATGAAGTATATAGGATCATATGAGAATTTTTCATATCTAAAGGAACACCTTTATAGCCATATATGATGTGGGTCCCACATAATAAAAATAATAAAAAATCATATCTATAAAATATAATTTGCAGAAAGCAAAACGTACCTATCGGAGCACATCACTGACTGCCGCCGAAATATTTTCAGCATCCCCCGGGGCCTTGGTCTCCGGCGTCTTCAGGTTCGTTTCGGGCTGGGCCCGGGTTTTGCGGTCTCGCCGGTGGCTTCTCCTTATCCCGTAATCTCACGGCGTGCGATCATCCGCCGTCTACCTACCCGTCGCCGCCGTCCTGCTTATTTCTTTCGGGGGTGGGTAAAGGCTTGCTTGATCAAACTATAGAGGAGTAGGAACGATGATGATGAGGTTCCTTGGTTGTTTCTGTTTATTGCTCTTTTCTCTTGCTATGTTCCTCTTAGGATAACATTCTGTTTCTAGTTAATCACAGAATTACTAATTAGTTTTATCAATCAACTAGTGTTTGACACCGCACATTGCATGATGCCGATACCTTCTTTAAAAATAGATATTACACCTGATATAGTGCAACCTCATCATCCCTGATTGTCTTTTAGTATATATATCGTTAAATAATAGTTTTTGTAATTGATTCAAATAACGAAATGTGAGACTATTGATTAAAATAATGAAGATTGATTTATCATAATTATATCAATTTCTCCCATACACATATTTCCATAAAGTATTTTTATTCACCACATAAACACGATATTTTTTACATAGTTATACATACAAACATATATATATATATATATATACGTATAGAGTTTCCTTCATTTGTTAACCAACTAATTTGTGTTAACTTTGTTAACCTTTATCAACCAATCAAAATCAATCTTTTATTTTAGTTAAATAAATCGTGGGATATAAACATTAAGGGTATATTTGGTATTTGCTTAAATATTTTATTTTTGGTTATTCTCCTATAAATATGCTACTGATAAACATGGTAGTTATCTTCTCCATATTTTTTATTATTATTTTTCTTCTGATATTGGGTTTTTGGTGTGCAAAAAGTAATGGCCGTGGATGATGAAGTTCATGATTTTGCTTCAATCAACAGTTGACGATTAAGTATTTTGCATAGTCACTAATCGATTCATGCATATATGCAATAGAATGTTGTATATATATGTTTTCTACTTTATGTTTTTGCTTCTGCATGGATGAACCAAGCTATATCTACTAATTATATACATTAACACATGTGGTTCATTCTTTGTATTAACACATGTATTCATTCGTTGTAAATATTCTAACACGTGTGCACCCATGATACAACACATATGCACCCATGGTACAAGTCTAGAACACATGTGCACCTCCAATACAAACACACGTGTACAACCCCTATCAGTATTTTTCAATTTGATAGTTTCCATTAAATTCGCTTCGTGAATTCGAGTTTTTATTTAGGCGGTAGACATTTGAGGAGTGCAGCATTTCAAAAAACTTGGATTTTCCGATTTTGCCCCTGTGCTATTGTGTTTTAGCCGTTTTTAATTATAGTATTAGTTTCAAGTATTTAAAAAAGGCAATCGCATGTGAGCCGTTGATCTATTTAATCTAAGGTTGGTATTGGTTAACAAAGTTAACACAAATTAGTTGGTTAACAAATGAAGGGGACTCTGTATGTATATACATATAGAAGTAGGTTCAAACAAGAACAAACTCATTTTGCAAGAACAAATGGACAATTTTGGATCACATGTGATGTGGGCCCATGTGGGTCCCACATAATATAAAATTATATATGATTCAGGTGGGTCCCACCACGAAATCATATATGATTTTTTATTATGTGGGACCCACATGGGCGCACATCAATGTATGGCTCAAAATGAGTTTCTTTGTTCTTGCAAATGAGGTTATTCTTGTATGAACCTACCTCTATACATATATATATATATATATATATAACTAGTTGGGTGCCCGCTGCAATGCAGCGGAATGTGATTCTCCAACGAATATAGACAAAATGTAAGATATAAGTTCTTTTTTTACTTTATAAATTACATAATTAATTGACCATCTTGATCAAATGCTTAAAAATAACCAAATGTAATTTTCAAGCATTTTTTAAGCATCCAATTGTGTACCTATACAATGCACTTGGATACAAAATTCAAATAAACATAAGAAACAATGCATAGTACACAAACACATTTTTACTAAATAAAAAAGCATAAATAAGTCCTATCTTATTTAGAATTAATGTTTGAAAGCATTTGATGCCATGACACTCCAATAACATTTGAAAAGGTTTTAGGTTGTTTGTGAGTTCTGAGGAGTCATGCCCGGTAACATTGGATGGCTTTGATGTTGAATTTGATAATCTTCATCTTTTATTAAGCTACCAACATATTTTTTGGCTTTATAAGAAGGGTCAAATCCATCATTATTTCCATCAGAAAACTTCTCATTTTGATCCATGTTAATGAGTAAAGGGAAAACTTAATTTTATATGGCAAAAGCAATTTATATTTCATGAATGAACCAAAATACTAAATACATGTAGGTCTTAGAAGCTACTTTCCATGACTAACTCGAAGGGTTAAAACTTCTACAATTTTTTCCAACAATAAATGGAACTATTGGATTTCTCCTCCCTCACGATTCTTTGTCTAGTTGTTCTATATACGGAGACTTGTTGAAACAAATTACAAACACAAAGTCTTGGCTGTTGAAATTTGCGTGATCAACCTCGATAGTTTGATATCAAAGAGATATTGATAGCTGAACATCCAACCGTATAATAAGTAATGATCAAGACAATTAATTGATAAGGGGTGTTGTATCATCGGTACTTCTAGTTGTGTACCCACACAATGAAACGAGATGTAAAAAAAATATGAAATGGACATTAAACTATACCTCTAGAAAATAAGATCTCAAATAGGTCGTTTACCAAACACTTGCCTGGGTAAGTGCTTATCGGAAATATTCAACACAATCACTTACTTAACGATAGTCGAAGGCTGGATAAGTTGATGAAACGATACAAAAAGAACAAGTTAAAGAATTGCAAAATATAAGACTGGAACACATGAATGTGAACATCTGGGTTGATTGCAACATACATTTCTGTGACTCTTGAACAGAACCCTAACGCCTTTCCACAGAACACGTAACGCCTTTCCAGTTCTCTCCACAAGCATTTGAACTCCATAGAAAGTCAAACTGAAGATCTCTATCTAAACCAGAGCTAGAGAATCCACATATTATAATGTATCATTTGTAACTTCTCCATAACTCCTCATCAGAAAACCCTCTTTCCCAATCTACATTACTTCGGCCAAAGATGAATCCGGTTGAATTGTTTATTTTTTTCATTTGACTTGTCCGACTTCTTCAAACTACCTAAGACTACTTTTTTCATAGTTTTGTTTCTCATTAAAAAATGGTTCCAATCATTTCATGTAATATGCTAAGAATGATGATTAAAACCCATATGACTGATGATTTAGTATATATGTGTGTGTGTGTTATTTTTTAAGTAATATATAAGAAGTGTTATATAATAATAGTAACCGATAATGACTCATTTAATAGTATTAAAAAATATATAGTTATTCTTATATAAATAATAATTAAAACTATTAGTTATTAATATATAAAGCAAAGAGTATCATGTAGTAATGATAAACCATAAGGGTATTTACTTGTATTTTGCATTTAATTATAATAAATATTTTATTTAAGTATATTGATCATAATATAAAGTTTTTTTTATTTATAAACTAAAGGATTTATACATTGATGTGATTAATTCTTATCTTCATTTTATTTCTTTATATTCTTTGTAATTAGTTTATTATTATTATTATTATTGTGTTTCTTCATATTCTTTTTAAATATATTGATATATTACATCAATTGTTATGTAAATATAAAAATAATCATGTGAAATAATAAAGAATTAAATTTGATGTCACTAAGGAAGATGAACGATTTAATTACATAAATGTTTGAGAACCATTACATCGACAAAAAAAGAAAACTGAGAAAAATTAACTGGGATTTAGATTTTTAGAATAAACTGTCTCGTTCTTAGAGGTTTATCCTTTACTATACATACAAAATTGCTATGATGTCTCACTTTTTCAACAACAACCTTCTCATTTTCTCTCATTCGATGAACATCAACTCCATTCCTTTAAAGATTAGACAAAAACAAAGTAATGAAATTAGGTGATTATATATACAAATACAAATATGGTATACAAAAGTAATTAAAAATAACACCATCAAATATCATTTCTTCTCTAGCAAAGGTTTGACTTTGTGATTTGGATCCATTTGATTTTTCACATGCACCCAAGACTCCAAGAGATAACTATGCGTTAATGTATGAGGGAAATGTAATCATAGATAATAATAACTACAATCCATAAGTAGGATTAGAAAATTAAAATTTTAAGAAAATTCATAGCCACAATTTTTACTACACCACCGTACCACATCATTGGATGTGGTTGTCTTTTAACATGTTTGTAGCTTACAATTGAACGGATCACTGCAAATAGATCCACGATTGTTCCCAAAATCAACAACAACAAAAAAACTTTTCTTAAACAATAGATGTAACTTGTACAAAACATGTAATAGAACATAAAAGTTGTTACCTCAAATACTTGTGGAGAAAGAACAAAAACCCCATTTTGATGGAACTTCTTAAACAATAGTTGTATTTATATTGTGAGATGCATTTGATGGTTTTGTAAATAATAGTTAGATGAAAGGTTTTAAGGGTGAATGAAAAGTTGGTTAACTTATGTTCTACATAATGACCATAGTAAATGAATCACATTATCAAATAAATTAAAAGTTAAACTCATTTAATGAGAAGATTTTTTATTTAAAAAAATTCAAAATTATAAGAAAAAAGTAAAATATGAATGGAGCCTCCTTATTATGCCACCTAAGCAACATTAGATTTTGCTTTTAGATATATATAGATATAGATTCTTGTAAGCTGTTTGTAGCATTTATGGATTTTTGTTCTAAAATGTTATGGATTTAGTTATGGATTTTGAAGATTATTGTCTGTTTTTTTGTTAGTTTTTGTTGTTGTTGAAGATCTTATGATTTTTGCTGATTATTGTTTGTTTTTTTTTGTTAGAATTAGTACATTTATGTGAATCATATTTTGATTCCGCTTAAAATTCGTTTTGTTTTTCTCAAGTAAAAGAGGGTATAATTACACATGATCCTATATATGGCTATAAAGGTGTTCGTTTTGAATAGTAGAGAGGGTATAGTTACACATTTAAGCCATTGGATGTTTAGGAAGAATGAGATGGAAGATGGTGATCAAATTACTATTTCCATATTAAAAGGATATGGTGGTGATGATGAAGATGATGATGGGAATAATATAATAAGGAAGTGTGGGATTAGTCTTGTGTATGATGAAGATGATGATGGGAAAGAAGAAGATGTGTTGGGTTATTACAAATCATGGGATCATATAATTGGTGGGTATCTCTTTCCTTTTCAAACTACTACTCCTAGAGAATATTACCTAAACACCCAACGCTTTTTTCAGTCCTCGGTAGCCAAGATGAATGAAGGAGGTATGTGGTAAATTTATGACGATCATGTTTCTCATATTTAAGTGTTGGAGATTAACACATACAATCCTACACTTTGCAACAATTACTTTAATTACACAATGGATATATTGTGAAGTAATAATAACTCATGTGTCAAGAGTTTGTTAACAGAGTCAAATATTTGAGTCTCCATGGTTGGTTCGGTTATTACGGGGTATGGGTCACGTAGATGAACTCTCGGCATTTGGGCAGTCCCACCGTCCACCGCAGGTGGGCTCGGGGGAACCGGGTTTGTCTCTTCCACCCAAGCTTGGTCGGCCGTGGAGGCAATGACTTTTCATGCTACGGGGTCGGTTCTGGGTTGGCTCTGAGTAGAAACCATCACATTATAACACCCATGAGAAAAGATGAGAATCGACTATTCATACGTACTATAACATTTATCATTTTCATAACAATAGTTATTCAAAAATACTCGCGTAGCAATGCATTCATACATCAGTAGCTAAGTAATCTATGAACAGATTATACATAAGAATTTTCATCACCACCATCATAAATCAGACCAATGTATATCAGTAGAACCTAACACTCTCCTCACCTAAGACTTTACCCAAGGTAGGTGACACATCCTTTAACTTGTTAAGTTTAAGTCTAGGTATTCTACGGTCGACATGTAGTTCGCTTAAACTAAAGCTCTAATACCAACTTGAAACACCCCAAAAATTGGAGCTAACAAAATCTTTCTAAACAAGAAAGACAGTATAATTGTACGCTATGGTGTGAGCTCTTCCCAAAAATAGGGGCATGAGTAAGGTATAATTACATGTTTGTAATATCAACAAGCAATAACAATAACCAAGCTAATCTATTTCCTACTCTAGGAAAGAGATTACAAAAAGGTTATCGTCCTATAGTCGCCAAAAGGTATAGAAGACCAGTCCTTCCAACATTTCCCCCCAGCTTACTCTATTCCAAGCGCTTACTTAGAAGCAACGCCACTAGCACCTGTGATACACATCGACACCATACAAGTGTTAGGCCATAAAGCCTAATGAGTTGTACAAGATAAGTAAACCGCAAAGCATACACATGATCATTCTATTAAGACTCAACTACATTATTTACATTGGTCCTTAGTATCGCAATGAATCACTTTTTGACTAGTGACATCCCGGTCCACTTACTGACTAGTGACTATAAGCATTCCACCTTTTGACTAGTGGTGCTTCGTGGGGACATTGGTACTCACTTTGTGACTAGTG
>CM058042.1:92028113-92113302 GCA_030169165.1 Centaurea solstitialis
AAAACAACACAATGTATCATTCAAGTCAGGTTTTTGTTAGGATATTTGAACAACCTTCACATTACGAAAATGATTCAGAAACGCTACAACCACCCTACAAACCATTAAGTCGTCAAACTATTAGACTTGATGCACTTAAAATATCTAAAATGTGTTAAAATGAAATGTAATAAATGTTTTTTTTTTTTTGCCTAATTCCGTTTCATTAAGGTGTGATGTATGGAGTGCACCACACAGTTGCCACATTCTTATGAACGCAAGCATTTTATAATATTCATTATGAATGTGTTGCTATTGGAAATCTTGATTTGGTCATGAGGATTATACAAGATTTTGGTCAATTTAAAAAACGGAGCAACTTTTTTATCCAATACTTATTATCCAACACTCCATTTACATTTAAATCAATTACATTTTTAAGTATATTATAAAAAAAAACCATTAAACCCCTAAAACAAAAAAAAAACCTAATGTTACAACATGAAGCCGTCTGAATCGTAGAGATTTTCTATTTTGTATCGTTTAAATCGTTGAAATTGCATCGTTAAATAGTAAAAAAAGAAATTTTACAACTTAACCGAGTTGAGCTCGAAAGTGTCGAGTACTTTATCGAGCCGAGCTCGAGTTTAAAAATATAAGCTCGATCGAGCTCGAGTAGTAGTGTCGAGTTCGAGCTTGGTGATACTCGGCTCGATTACACGTTGCAATTTTTTTAACATGCGATGTCACTAGATGTGGAGATTGAAGAGGTGGAGAAAACTTGGAAGAAAATGAATACGCCATGGGATCATCAACCCCGTCAACTACCGATATCGACAATACTTTGTCACATTTTGACAGTGATGATAAACCCAACATTGATGACCTTGATGATGTTGAGGCTCTTCTTAGGCTTCAAAACACCAAAAAACTTTAAAATGTTTGATAGCACCATGAATAAGTATATTCTTAAAACTTTAAATTGAAATTATAAGAAAACGTATTTTCAAAGTGTATGTGCTATTCTTAAGTAACTTTAAATTGAAATTATAAGAAAACGTATTTTCAAAGTGTATGTGAGTAAACCAATTACATAATTTAAAGTGTATTAGAATAACACTTTTGCATTCTTTAACATCTTTCAAATAAAATATATTTAAAGAATTGAAAATTAGAAAACATTCTTTTAACTAAGGACCGGTTTGGGCCCGAGTCGGGACCGGAATAGGGACCGGTCACCCTATCCGGTTACAACAAACCTTAATCGGGCCGCATTTTGATAGGGGCTAAGATTGGGAAGGGTTATGCCAGGATTGGTTAGGACTTGACTGGTTGGAATTGCGGTCGATTTGGTCCAGGCACGGCACGACCCAGAACCGATTTGTGGCCACCTCTATTATAATTTATAGACTACCAAAAACCTATTTAGTCTCAGACATTCATAATTTAATTACCAAATTGTCAAATATGTAGTTTAGGCAAAGCCTAGATGAACGTTTCCAAAAAAAACCTAATTAGACCAATATATGATAAACAAGTGGGAAATTATTGCTTAGTTTTAGCTCAAGATTTCTTATACAATCATACCAATGTCTTATAAACTATCAAAAAAACTCAAAATACTAAATGATAACCAACAATTATTATTTCATTCAAATTTTAAAGCTATATTTTACAAACCAAATATGCAGATTTTAATTCATTTAAGAGATTTTATTCTAGTAACGCCAATCAAACACGTTGTGAAACTTAATAAAATTCCATTCCAGTTAATTTGGATTCAAATTTCCTTAATATATTTCAACTCCACTAGATTTTAATATGCAAAGTAGACTTGCCTTATACTTATGAGTTGTTTGTTAGTGGCTTAATGGATTGTATACATATCACATGCATGTTGTTAACCGCGTGATACCGTTATATGTACCTTGATCGTATCACGCGATCAAAGTTCTGCCTTTCCATTACTTGAAATTGAGTTTTTTCATTCTCAATAATAGTTGTCTTCAACATAAGAGGTAGTTGAACCTAAAATTTCGAAACTAACAAATTTATTGAAAAATATATATATAATTCGAACAACTCCTCACTTCAATGAGATATATTGAATTTATCCAGTTTGTTTTATTTTGATTATTAATAAACATTTAATTATTAATTGTAAACAACGTGTTGTTTATTTACATTTTAATTTTAGTAACGAAAGGGATAATAACGGTTGACAATTAAACCTGGTTAATATAGAAAAAATATAAAGTTTGGCTATTTGTAATAAAATGGATGGCTTCAACCACACCCACAAATGTCACGGACCTTCAACCACACCCACAAATGGATGGCTATTAATAAACTTTTTCCATTTTTTACCAATCATTATTACTATTATTAAAATGAAACTTTCGATTACAAACAAAAACAATGTAGTCTATTATTACATTAAAAAAATGATAGCTATGTTTATAAAAAATTATAATAATTTAGTAATTAGCCTAAGAATATATAAAAAACGATAATATTTATTTGTTATGATCATGACTTCAAATTAGTTAATGTTTTTAGAGTTTTTTTTGGGAAATGTTCTATGTATAAAAGGCTAATAAAACACTTTTCTAAAATGTTTGATAAAAAAAACTTCGTAGAATGATTTTGCTTTGTGCATTTTATTAAATTGTACAAATTCGTGGATAGATTTCGTGTGCCCATATAATCTCGAACTTTCATTATTTGCTTTATCTTTTATCCGGTAAGATTTTTGGTTCTCATCATGCTTAATAATAAGGTAAATGATTTGGTAAGGTTGCTTACTTCCGTAAGCGTTTAGTTTAAGGGGCTATTTGGTTGGTTCTTCACTAAGGGTCTGTTTGTTAACAGCTTAATGAGACTCACAACTTATTCAGTTAGCTATACATGACTGTTTGAAAATGGCTTAATGATATAGAAAGTGACTTATTCGGTAAACTTTTATGGGAGGGCTTTGTGCAGAAAGCCAAGTTTTTTCATACATGTCACTAGGGGTGTAAAGTGAGCCGAGTTGTTCGTGAGCTACTCGGGATCGACTTGTTAAAAGTTCGACTCGAACTCGACTTAAACGAGCCCGAGCCGAGCTCGAACTTCATTTCAAGCTCATTTAATAAACGAGCTCGAGCTCGAGCTTTTACTATTAAGCTCGCGAGCCTACGAGCCTAAATGAGCCTCTATTAATATATATATATATATATATATATAGATAGATAGATAGATATTTTAATATATATAATGTTAGGGGTGGGTTCAAATGTGAACCACTTTTTGGTTGTGAACGTACGTGAGGACAACCGAAAGCGCGACACGTGGCGGATGACTAACCGCCATGTCAGGTCCACGACGGATGACTGGTGCGATTCATGGGAAGGCATTGAATTAAAGGGGGGCCCACATTCAAAGCAGCCACATGTCGCTCTCTCGGTTGTACTCACGTTCACAACCAAAAAGTGATTCACATTTGAACTTTCCTCTATAATTTGTTATATGTATATATATTAAATAACAAATAAAAAATAAATAAAACAAGTGAGGTAGGGGTTTCCAATTTCCATATTCACTTTTCCTCTTTTCGTTTCCTTCTCTCAATCTCAAAACTCACACTCACTCTCTGAGTTGTTGGCGACGGCGGAATCTCACACGACAGCCGTTCGGTGTTTCCACCGCAGCGAACTACGGTCAGCAAAGGGTGGTTGGTGTTTCCCGGCGACGCTCCTCACTCTACAGTTCAGACTTCTTCGACGATTTCCAGCGACTACTCACGAACGTTTTGGTCAGGCAGTCACCGGCGACGTTCCTCACTCACCGGCGGTCACCTTCGTCGCTTGTCAGTCCTCTCTTAATCGCCGGCGGTTACCGCTTGTTCAGCATTTTGTGCAAACGAGCTTTAACGAGCCTAAAATCAACAAACGAGCTCGAGCTTTAGTCTGACAAAAGAGCCGAGCCCGAGCCTGTCAAATTCTAGACGAGCCGAGCTCGAGCTTGAAGCATAAAGCTCGAAACGAGCCAAGCTCAAGCTCAAGCTCGAGCTTTATGTATTTAAACGAGCCAAGCTCAAGCTTAGTCGAGTTTGAGCTCGGCTCGTTTACACCCCTACATGTCACTCTTAATTAAAAAACAAGTTCCTTCCATACCTTTTCGATCTATAAAGATAGTTTATAGATTAATCCACACGGACAACTTTATCCGTACAAGACTAAATGGAAAACCAACCAAACAGCCCCAAGTCTTGTATGGACAAAGTTATCTTTATAAATTAACCCGTTTGTATAGATTGAAAAGTTCTTTTGTAGCGATAGTTTTCTCATAAATGGAAGGTATTTATTTTTTTAATTCAGAGTGACATGTATGGAAAAACTTGGCTTTCTGCATAATAATCCTCCAATGGCTTACTACATAAGCCATTTTCTATTGTGTTTTTTCTGGGAAGACATAGCGACATCGAACCAACGGACAACTACCACGAAGGCACGAACACACACACTTATGCCTCCCCAGCAGTATCGGGCATCCATGGGCAGCCCACTAATCCGCCGCTGTCCCCACCCAGCTTACGTTAGACCTAGAGCCCAACCACAGTATTTGACTGGACTGGAGGAGCCCAGTCTATAACTGAACCGGCCCAATGACTAGGTAGTCCTCGTGCCCTCAAATTCACTCCTCTTAGAGCATCTCCAACAGCACTTCTAAATTTTTTTCTAAAATAGAGAATGGAAATCCAAAATTGCTAAAACCTTTTCTTTGCATCTCCAATAGGTTTTCTATTTTAGAAAATGAATCATTACTTATATTATTATTATATACAATATATTTAGTATTTCAATAAAAAAAAATTTAAAAATTAAACAAATAATTATGCTATTGGTGAAAAACATTTAAATAATATTTCTCTCTCCTACTTTAGAGATTTTAGAGAAATCACTAAATTTAGAGAAAACCCAAGTTTTTTCTATTTTAGCAATCTTTTTAGCAAACCTGTTGGAGCATTTTAGGAAAAAAAACATCAAATTTTCTATTATAGCAAACCTATTGGAGTTGCTCTTGGATTCGTATACTGGGATGCTAGATATTATTTGTCGTTTTCTATATTGTTTATCAAACAATTATATATAACTCACTAAACTCATAATGGGCAGCAAACCAGATTGCTGAAAACATCAACGAAAAACGGTCGAGATCTGGTAATTCCCTACCAAGCCTAGATTTTTCTTCAAATGGAATCGACCAAATTTCATTTAAAGAAGTAACGAGGGACAAACTTGTGAAAAGTTGCATTTGTGGAAGGTTTTTTTTTGTAATAAAGAAAGATAAAGGACTAAATCAATTAACAATGACATACCTTAAGGATCAAATCGGTAATTACTCTAGATATACTAATTACATACCATAGATGATCACTTTTTTTGTCGACCTAATTATATTTGTTTAAATAGAAAACTTAAACTTTTGTGATAATGAGAAGCTTACAAAAAAAAAACCAAAGAGAGTAATATTTTTCACGTGAAGAGATTTGTTTCTTTTTGTAATAAAGGAAGATAAAGGACTAAATCAATCAACAATGACCATGCTAATAAGTTGCATGTGAACCATGCAAGTAACCTTAGGGGTCCTTAGTTGAGATCTTCGGACACACACACACACTCTTACACACACAGTTGAGATCTTTGGACGGCAAAGGTGCGCTCTCTCTTTCTCTCTCTTGTTTTTTCGTCGATCATACTTTAGAGTTTAGATCTATGATTGCTATGATCTAGATTTTAGTTTTTTTTTAACTTAATCTCAACTTTTATGATCGCTGCAGATTCAAATTCAACATCGTTGACGAGATTCACACAAAATCTGCAGGTACTAACTATTTCTTAATTAAGTTGTGATCTGTTGGTTATTTTCACCAACTACCAGCTGCAATGTTTAAAAGAAAAATAACTTAAAATCACTTGCTGATGTTTTGTTTAAGCTTAATTACTTGTATTTTGATGAGTTGAATCCAAATCCATGGACTATGGTGAAGTCAATTCACAAAGACTAAAGTGGTACGGGGGCTTCAACCCCAGGCTGCATGCTTTAGCAGTCGGGCTTCGGCCCAAAATTGCCGATTATTAGTCTGGGCCCAATGTGGTCTGGGATACCTCTTCCAAAAAAAAAAAAAAAAGACTAAAGTGAAATGTGTCCTATTGCGATTTGATCCGATCCTTCACTCTGTATAAATTTTGTTGATGGAACTTTAATTTTGTTATCATTATTTTTTTTAAATATATATATATATATATATATATATATATATATATATATATATATGGTCGGTGCCTAATCGATCGCCTAAGGGCTAAAGGATGAAAATGGCTTTTTGTTGAAGGGCCACAGTCAAGTTGTTTGCTGATTTTCTTTTAGCTAATTTTCACAAAATTAGACAGGTTATTAATTTTTTGATGCACTATGTCAAAGGTCTGGAATCTGGATCAAATTCTTTAAAAAAAAGTACAAAAAGGTTGTAAGGAGGTTGATCTACATGCTAAAAAATTTGTATTATATTTGTTGGAATTTTGGTCTTACAACTGTTTTGGATTTTGATATTCCAACCAAGAGAAAGTTGTGTTGTAGCTTGAAGATTAACCAGTTAGGATGTTTCATAAGTAATTGCTTGAAGTTGAAGATGTTAAATCTACATCATTCCTACCCTCTGAAGTTTTATATTAGGTAAAACTAGGATAACTTGGTGTGGTCTACTTTCAGGATCTTGGGTCTTGAAGCAGAAACATAGCATTCAGCAATACACAGCAATTGCTGAATTATGGTTTTCAGGGAATTATGGTTTTCAGCAAGATAAGAACATGCAAATGATCCTTTGTTACAAAACCAAATTTGATGAAATAAAATTTAGGATGCGATTTTTCGTAGAATTTTGTTTTGTGTGTATTTTACACCTTTTTCATGCATTAGATAGGTTATTTTCTTGTTTGGTTTCATTTTTTCCGTTCAAAGTGTGAGTATTTTGGCATTGGTACGTAATTTGGTGTTTTGGAGCTTATTTGTATAGGGATTCGGTGAAGGCGGTGGTGATATACGGAGTGGAGCCGAGGAGGATCAAGGCGACAAGATAAAGGATGGAAGTGATGAAGAGATGGACGAGAAGATGGTCGAAAGCAACTAAGGAACAAGAAAGAAAACAACAAAGGAGCATTTTCAGCTAGCTAGCGATCGCTAGCTAGGAAGGCTAGCGATCGCTAGCGACGCAAACCAACTCGCGAACTTTTTGTTGCCAAGGGCAATTTGGTCTTTTTGTACCCCCTTTATATACTTTTCTGCACGTGGTTTTTGGATGGAGACTTCATTTTTTGACAATTTGGGCAAGTAGTTGAAGTAGTTTCCTTGGTAGTTTAGATCTAGGTTGGAGCTTTAATGGAGTTTGGAGATCTTGCTTGATTTTGGATTGAATTGACAATGGAGCTTCAATTTCTATGATGATTTCTTCCAATTGAGAGTAATTGTATCTTCATCTCATCTATCTTGTTAGAAATTGTTATCCAATTGTAGTTTTAGGTTTATTTTGTTTCAATTCGGATTGATTAGTTGTTAGATTGATTTTCATTGTTTTCTAGGTTAATTGTTCATATTTTGCTGCACTTAATTGATGTTTGATGATGAATTGTGATTCTAGTTCATAGATGATTCAATTGATGCTTAATCTTCGTTTCTTCAATTAGATCCAATTTGTTGCATGTAGAGTAGTGGATTCATGTGTTTTAGATCAAGTATGCTTCAAATTGTTCAATGCATGTTGAGATATAGATCTTTTGATTGCTTTTATTGCCTTAGATTGTTGATTGCTTTAGTTGTAGAATTAGGTCATAATTCATGTTTGATTGATAGAATTAGGTTCATGTTTAGATATAGAATTAGGTTTAAATGGTTAGTGCGTTCTTGAATCGTAATTGATCATTCTTTGAATTCATAATTGGTAATTGCATTAATAGGAATCATGTTTGGCTATTTTGGTTTTAATCTTGACTAAGTTGAAGTTTATGAAATCAAACTAAGCTAATTGATGGAAGTTGATTGGCTAGGTAGATTCATCTTCTTTCAACTCGTTTTCTATACAATTGTTAGATGAATGGAAATTTGGTAACGATTTAGTACAATTAGCCAAATATCGATATCGTGTCACGGAAGTAGACATTGATGTCGATAAGATTGTATTCCGACAAAATTCTCGATAAGGTTCGGTACGGAAGTAACCGGAATTTGTCGAGAATTAATCCGCCACTTCGGAAGAAGTGAGGATGTTCTTTTGTTCGGAAATCTCATGATTCATATTAATGGAATGTCCGATTGGTATTTGAGGAATGCATCTTACCAATTCATGTTAGTTTTCCGTTCTTGGCATTCGTTATTAATGGATCTTTGATAGAGTTTCTTAGTTTTCATTCATTAGTTAGCATTTCTTAGTCAACCTTAGTGTAGATTTTGTGTTTAGTAGTTTTTAGCATCTCGTTAATAGCAAGTTCTTAGATAAGAGGTCATTTCTCACTTATTAGTTTCGAAAACCAAATCATTGAACCTCGAACCCGCATAACTTGCAAATTAGAAATGCAACTCTATGCTTTGTCCATTTTCTCCCCGTGTTCGACCCGTATGCTACGTTCCGATACCGTACGCTTGCGGTTTATAAAATAAAGCTTGATTTTCGATTAAAAACACGTACATTTCGAGCGAAACAAGTTTTTGGCGCCGCTGCCGGGGAGAAAATTAGATAGACATGGCGTACGATTTCTAGTTGCACGTTTATGTTTTCTCACCCCTTCTTGCTTATTTTTGGTCTTAAAAAAAAAAAAAAAAAAAAAAAAAAAAAAAAAAAAAAAAAAAACAAAAAAATTAAAAATTTTAATAAAGTACAGTACCTAGCGATCGCTAGGCCCTGTTGCTAGCGGTCGCTAGGATTTTTCCATGGGTTTCTGTTTTCCTTCGCGATCACCTCAGCTCGCTAGCATTGTTATTATTGAGGTCTAGCGATCGCTAGCCCTGATCCCTAGCGATCGCTAGAGCCCTGTTTTGGCCAAAATGTGAAATTTTTGTCCCCGTTTCTCGTTTCTTTCTTCTTCTTTGCTTTATTAGTTGTTATCCATACGTTCCTTGATGCGTTTGTTGATGATTCTCAGCAAGGAGTTTATGACTAGGAGGTCGCAAGCTAAAAAGAAATTGATTTTCGATCCCGAAATCGAAGCAACTTGTCGTCGACAAAACGCGGAACGTTTGAGGAAGTTAAAGGAATCGAGAATGGCAAACGAAAGAACTCTCAAAGACTTTGTGCAACCACGGTTTAGTAGCACGTCGAGCATTGCTACGCCAACTTCGACCGCACATAACTACGAGATCAAGACGAGTTTGATCAATTTTGTGATGATGGATCGTTTTAGTGGTTTACCGATGGAGAATCCGTCGAAGCACCTCAACTCTTTTATCGAGAAGTGTAGTACTTTGCGGATCAATGGGCTTGATGAGGAGGCTATTCGGCTTAAACTCTTTCCTTTTTCATTAAAGGATGGTGCGAAAGAGTGGCTTGAAGGCCATGAGCCGAACTTTTTCACGACTTGGGATGCTCTTGCCAAGGCTTTTATCACAAGGTACTTCCCACCGGGGAAGACGGCGAATCTCACCAAGGCGATCACTAATTTCGCGCAAGGTCCAATGGAGGAACTTTATGAAGCATGGGAGCGGTTCAAAAACCTTCAACGTAATTGTCCTCATCATGGAATTGAGGATTGGAGGTTAGTGCAACTTTTCTACAATGGTTTGAGGCCGGAGACGCGCTTTGCTATTGACACATCCGCCGGTGGTTCGATCATGACCAAGACGCCCGGTGCAATCAAAGACTTGATTGAAAACTTGGCCATAAATCACTACCAATGGCCAAGTGAGAGAGCGTTACATGGGAGGATGCCTTCTACACCCGAATCGGACGCTATGGCTACACTCGTAGCTAAAATTGAGAATTTGAATGCGACATTCGAGGAAAAGATAGCTCAAATCACTAAGGTGCCTCAACAACCACAAGATGCTCCTAACATTTGTGTGGTTTGTGGTGGTTTAGGTCATGACTCGACCATGTGTCCGTCTACCGCGGGGATGACTTTGGAGGAATTAAACGCTTTGCAAGTTCAACCGAGGGGGCAATATCGTGTTCATGATCCGTTCTCGGCCACCTACAACCCCGGTTGGAGAGATCACCCTCGGTTATCTTACAAGAACAACCAACCTCCTCCAATGCAACAACCACCCCCTCAACCTCAATTCCAACCCCAAACTCAACAACAAGTCCTCCAACCTCAACCACCTTTTCCGCAACAACAACCCTACTACCCTCCTCAACCTCAACCCCAATACCAACCCCGTGCACCACCTCCACCTCCTCCTAATCAACCACTTCAACCACCTCCACAAAGATCTTATCTAGAAACCCTTCTCGAGACTCAAATCGCTCAACAAAACCAAAAGAATGACTATTTTCAAAACTCGTTGACGCAAGTCACTACTCGTCTCGAAGCGATGTCAACTCACAACAAGATGCTCGAAACGCAAATTACGCAATTGGCTCAACAAATTGCCAACTCGGTGAGACCTCAAGGTCAATTACCGGGTCAACCGGAGCCCAATCCGCGAGCTCAAATGAACGCAATCACGTTACGAGATGGAAAGGTTCTTAAAGAAGTTGAGAGGAAGACAAGGAATGTGGTTTCGCATGGTGATAATGGGGGTGTTTCTAAGGCAAACGAAGGGGGGAATGTTGGTCAAGCGGATGTTCCACCGGTTGAGAGTTCGGTTAAAAAGTCTACACATGTCCCGTTTCCGGCTCGTTTGGCTAAGGCTAAGTTGGAAGCTAAGCTCGGGAAGTTTTTGGAAATGATGAAACAATTGCACATCAACATCCCGTTCATGGATGCAATTACCGAAATTCCAACTTATGCAAAGTTCCTTAAAGATCTCATCTCAACCAAACGTCGAAGCCGAATTCTTTTGTCCGAAGAGTGTAGCGCGCTCATAACTACCGTGGTTCCCGAGAAGTTGGGCGATCCCGGGAGTTTCTCGATTCCGTGTTCTATAAATGGGTTGTCAATTCATCGAGCATTATGTGATTTGGGCGCTAGTGTTAGTCTCATGCCGCTTGCAATTGCAAGAAGGGTTCATTTGGGGGATTTGAAGGCAACCAACATCTCGCTTCAACTTGCGGACCGATCGATTAAGTACCCGGTGGGAGTCTTGGAAGATTTACCGCTTCAAGTTGGAAGCTTTATTGTGCCTTGTGATTTCGTGGTTTTGGAAATGATTGAGGATGTAAACACTCCAATCATTCTTGGTCGGCCTTTCCTTGCTACCGCCGGAGCTATTATCGATGTTAAACATGGCAAGTTGTCTCTCAACGTGGGGAAAGAAAAAGTTGAGTTTGAATTGCGCAAGTCAATGGGATTACCACCATCGATGGACGACATCCAAATAGCCGATGCATTGGAGAACGTGTTTTCGGAGGAAATCTTAGTGGATGAAGAGGATGCTCGAGTCATCGAGGAAATATTCGATTCTAGCGAGCCGTTTACAAAGAAAGTCGCGGTCGAGCCGATCTCGGCTCCGAAGGAGGAAAACGACGCGGCTCCACCGAAGGTAGATCTCAAACCCCTTCCACCTAATTTAAAGTATGCGTTTCTAGGAGATGATAGTACCTATCCCGTAATTGTTAGTTCGTCTTTGTCATCATCTCAACTCGATAAATTGTTGCATGTTCTTAGGAAATATCGTAGTGTCCTAGCGTATTCGATAGATGATATCAAGGGCATAAGCCCGTCTTTTTGCACTCATCGGATATTGCTTAATGACGAACATGCGTCCTCAATAGAGCACCAACGCCGCCTTAACCCTAACATGAAAGAAGTAGTTCAAAAGGAAGTTTTAAAATTACTTAAATCGGGCATTATCTATCCTATTTCCGATAGTCCATGGGTAAGCCCGGTTCAAGTTGTTCCAAAAAAGGGGGGTATGACGGTAATTAAGAATGAGCGAGGCGAATTGATTTCAACTAGGCCGGTCACCGGATGGCGAATGTGCATCGACTATAGAAAGCTTAATTTGGCCACCCGGAAAGACCATTTTCCTTTACCGTTTATCGATCAAATGCTTGAACGTCTTGCCAAACACTCTTATTTTTGCTATTTAGACGGGTATTCGGGATTTTTGCAAATTCCGGTCCATCCGAATGACCAAGAGAAAACAACGTTTACATGTCCATACGGCACATTTGCCTATCGGCGTATGCCGTTTGGACTATGTAACGCGCCGGCCACCTTTCAAAGGTGCATGATGGCTATTTTCTCGAATTTTATCGAAAAGTCTATGGAAGTTTTTATGGACGATTTCTCGGTACATGGATCGAATTTTGACGAATGTCTCGATAACTTGTCTTCGATTTTGAAAAGGTGCCATGAAGTACATCTCGTCCTTAATTGGGAGAAATGTCACTTCATGGTTACCGAGGGTGTTGTTCTTGGGCATATTGTATCGAACCGTGGCATTGAAGTCGATAGAGCGAAAATCGCGGTTATTGAAGGACTACCACCCCGACGAATGTCAAAGGGGTGCGTAGCTTCCTTGGGCACGCCGGTTTTTACCGACGATTTATCAAAGATTTTTCGAAAATTGCCCGACCTTTAACCGAATTACTTGCAAAAGATACGCCTTTTTCGTTTAACGATTCATGTCTTGAGGCTTTTGAAAAACTTAAAAAAGAGCTAACTTCGGCCCCGATCATCCAACCCCCGGATTGGACCCTTCCTTTTGAACTAATGTGTGATGCGAGCGATTTTGCAATAGGTGCCGTGCTAGGACAAAGGAAAGATGGTAGGGTACATGCAATCCACTACGCGAGTAAGACCTTAGACCCGGCCCAACTCAATTACTCGACTACCGAAAAAGAACTTTTAGCGGTCGTTTATGCCATTGAGAAGTTCCGGACTTACCTCGTAGGATCTAAGGTTATTGTTTATTCCGACCACGCCGCCCTTAGGTATTTGATGAATAAGAAAGATGCTAAACCTAGGTTGATTCGTTGGATTCTGCTTTTACAAGAGTTTGATATCGAGATTAAGGATAAACCCGGCTCTGAGAACTCCGTAGCCGATCATCTCTCGCGATTAGAGCTAGGTTCTTCCTCTTCGAATCCTCCTATCGATGATTCACTTCCCGGAGACCAACTCTTATCCGTTTCGTCTAATGTTTCGCCTTGGTATGCCGACTTTGTCAACTATCTTGTGTGTGGTATTGTCCCGCATGATTTTAATTCGCACCAAAGAAAGAAGTTTTTGCATGATGTTAAATTCTATTTTTGGGATGACCCTCACTTATATCGTTCTTGTTCGGATTCAATTATTCGACGTTGTGTACCGATTGAAGAAACCGATTCTATCTTAGCCCATTGTCATACCCTACCTTGCGGTGGACATGCGGGTTCGGGAAAAACCGTGGCTAAGGTTCTTCAATCGGGTTTCTATTGGCCAACACTCTTTCGTGACGCCGATATCTTTGTTCGGAAATGCGATCGGTGTCAACGCACCGGTAACATCTCGCGTCGTCACGAGATGCCCCTCAATTATATCCTTGAGGTCGAGTTGTTTGACATGTGGGGCATCGATTTCATGGGCCCATTTCCATCGAGTTATTCAAATCGATATATACTTGTGGCCGTCGATTATGTATCCAAGTGGGTCGAGGCCATCGCCTCGCCTACGAACGATTCTCGGGTTGTTTCCAAGTTTCTTAAACGTAACATCTTTCCGCGTTTCGGTGTACCTAGGATAATCATTAGCGATGGTGGAAGTCATTTCATCGAGTCAAAGTTTGAGTCTTTATTGAAAAAGTACGGTGTTCAACACCGGGTCGGTCTTCCTTATCATCCTCAAACAAGCGGTCAAGTTGAAATATCCAATCGTGAGTTGAAAACCATTCTCGAGAAAACCGTAGCCTCATCTAGGAAAGATTGGTCAATCAAGCTTGATGATGCGCTTTGGGCGTATAGAACGGCGTTTAAAACTCCAATTGGTACTTCTCCTTATCGACTCGTATACGGCAAAGCGTGTCACCTCCCGGTCGAACTCGAACACCGCGCTTTTTGGGCGGTCAAGGCCTTGAACTTTGATTACAAAGATGCGGCGGAGCGTCGTCTTTTGCAATTGAGTGAGCTTGATGAGTTAAGATTAGATTCCTACGAGAGTTCCCGTATTTTCAAAGAAAAAACCAAAAAGTGGCATGATAATCGTATCGTTCGTCGAGAGTTCCGAGAGGGAGATCTTGTTCTCCTTTACAATTCGCGTGTCAAACTTTTTCCCGGAAAACTTCGTACTAGATGGTCGGGTCCGTTCACCGTTGTCCGTGTCTTCCCGTACGGAGCCGTCGAGGTGTCGTGCGAATCCCGAGTTTTTAAGGTAAACGGTCAAAGACTCAAGCTTTATCGAGCCGGTACCCCGATCCCGAGTCCCGTTTCTATTCCGATTCCCGCACCTCCGCAAAGTGGTGGGTCTTAAAGTCAATCCTTTGACTTTCCACCACCGAGCAACTCTCTCTTCTCTCTCTTTTACAATTCTCGGTCAAGCTCGAGACGGTAAACGAGCCATTCTCCCCCTTTTCGTCAATTCTTTATTTATTTCTCTTTTTCATTTTTCTTTTTCATTTTTTTTTTTCTCTTTTCCTTTTCTATTTCCACAAAAAAAAAAAAAAAAAAAAAAAAAAAAAAAAAAAAAAAAAAAAAAAAAAAAAAAAAAAATCAGGTGCTAGCGATCGCTAGGCCATTAGGCTAGCGATCGCGAGTAAAAAAACCCAACTTTCTGTTTTGCTTCGCGACCAGTTTCTCGAACGTGAGCGCACCTAGCGATCGCTAGGGCTCACAGCTAGCGATCGCTAGCGACGGGATAAAACCACTTTTTCTTTCTTTTTCTTCTCCATTCAAACCCTAGCCACTCCCTCTCTCTTTTCCTTTCGTTCCAGCCGCCGACCACCGCTTTTTCACCACCATTCTAGCCGGATTTCACCACCATTCACCACCAAACCTCCATTGTTCATCTTCTCCACCTTCTAAAACCCCAATTTTATCCTTTTTCACCACTTTTTTCCACTTTCAACCATTTTTCCCCAACTTTTCAAACCCCTTAAAGCTTCAATTTTTCATCTTATCTCACGAGATTTTGGGTTTCTTTCGTCAATTGGAGTTCCATCTTGCAAGGATAAGCTATTCCGCTCTCCAATTTCACCACTTTTCACCCTTCCAAGTTTTGGTATAATCGTTCCTTCACCTTGCTTTGTTATTGTGTTAAATTTTTGTGTTTTAGTTAGCTTTTTAGTGTTAATTTTGCCTTAGTTGTTGATTTAGTTGGTATTGTGTGGATTTGCTTGTGGGTTGTGGCTTGTGTTCATTCTAGCGATCTTTGCACCTTGCACTCACACACCTTTCACACACTCACCATGAAACGTTTCAAAACCACGGCAACCGGCGGTAAACACGCAAAGGCCCAAAAGGGTCAATCTTCCGGTACCGCCGCCCAATCTATTGATCCCGGTTTCACTTTTAAAGATGCTACCCAACGTGATCGTTATGATAAATTGTCGCAACGGGGCATCGAGGCCACTAAGTTTGTAAACCAACAAACCCTCGAAGACCTCGGCCTCACCGACGGTGTTCGCACTCTTTTGGCTAATATAGGTTGCCTTGGCCTTTTCGATGTTTTCGCACTCACATACCGACGCACTACACTTGAATTTCTTTCAAGTTTTCGAATTCATGTGCCTCGGCGTTTCATCTCCTTCCGACATAATAGCCGTGATTACACTTTGACTTTTGCGGACATTTCACGCATCTTTGGGTGCGTGCCTCACCGTGATGCCATCGTACCGGCCGATGATCCGGATATTGATTTCAATCAATCCGATTTTTGGGGCACTATTTCCGGTAGGCTTGTCCACTACTCCGCGCAAGGCGCTAAGGCTACACATGTCCTTCACCCACTTCTTCGTATCACTCATCGTATTTTGACATCAACCATTCTTGGCCGACATGATGCCGGCACCGTCTTGAGTGCTGAGCTTAAATTTATTTATGCCATGATCAACTCGGGTACTCTTACTTTAGATGTCGGAGCTTTTATTGCACACAAATTTGAGCGGCAACAAGCCGGGGGTATCATCGTGTGCGGTGGTCTTATCACTTACCTTATAGACCATTGTCAACACAACCTTGAAGTTGATGATACCCAAGAACAAGCTCATGGGTTAACTTCTCTTTCTATTGCCGCTCTTCAAAATATGCACATGGTCCGTCCCTTAGGTAATCGTTTTTCTTGGCGATTTGGGAACACTTTTCAGCACCACTCTTTTCTACCAAATCCCGAAGGCACCAATGTCGAGAACACCAATTGGTCTTATCCTCCCGACAATGGTGTTGTACCTCCTCCTCCCGCACAACACCAACCTCCACCACAAATTCCCGAGGACTTCGATTTTGTTGCCCGTTTTAACGATCTTAGCACTCGGGTGGATAACAACACCCAAGCCATCGCCGACAACACCAATGCACTTAACGACACCAATGCCCTAATCCGAAGCATGCAACAATCTTTGCATGGTTTTTACGATTATTATGGATTTCACGGGTATCATGGCTATCGTGACCCCGGTCACGACGGAGCCGGTGGTTCCGGTGGGGCTTAATCCTCGCACTTTTCCTTTTTCTTTTCTCTTTGCATATAGGTTTAGGTCCATTCATTGCATTCATTTACTCATGAGCATCGAGGACTATGCTCGGTTTTGCTTGTGGGTGGTGTCTTAGGTTTTAGGTCTTATTTTTCTTTTATTTTGTGTGTGTGCTTGTATTCTATTTTCCATTTTTCTTTCCTTATTTTTATTTTCTAGCTTCTTTTTGATACTTCTCCACTTTGTTTGACAAATATGTGCTTATCGTCTTGGACATAATTGAATAAGAGGCCTTCTTGTATGATATTACAATCTATTACTACTTGCGAGGGTCGTCTTAGTTAGGAATTTCTCTTGTGCCTTAGTTTGTCACTCGCGCTTACCGATGGTTTTACATTTCATATTGACCCTAGGACTAGCTTTATTTTCGTAGCCCCCCTACATCAATTTGTGACGCTCGGATGGACTAACCTAGTGAGGATTTGAGCCTTGGATTGACACATTCACAATCAATCCCCACTTTCGCTTCTTGTGTGTACTTCCCGTCGAGTTGTAACTTTAGGCATTTGACATAGTTCTCGATTTAAGTTCTTATAGATTGCATAGAGGCTTTCATTTTCTTATCCTTAGAAAAAAAAAAAATTCAATCTTTTCCGTTGTTACCCCTTTTTTGAGCCAAAAAGTTCTAACCTTTTTCCTTTCACACCCTTTAAAACATGAAAATGCACATTTAGTTGATTTCCGAAAAGCAATTTGGATTGGACATTAGTTGTTTTAGGTAGATAGGAACCCCTAAAACAAGCATAGCTTGTGGGTTGTGAAAAAAAAAAAGAAAAAAAAAAGAGAAAAAAATATATATGAGAAGAAAAAAAAAAAAAGAGCAAAATAGAAAAAATAGAAAAAGAAAAAAAAAGCAAGAAAAGAAAAAAAAAGTGCAAAAGAAAAAAAAAGAAAGAAAAAAAAATATGGAATAAAAGATAGATTAGTGTAGCTTAGTTTGCATTTTAATAAGTTTGATCCATTTGCTTTAGGAATTGACTTAAGTGTGTAAACCAAAAAAAAAAAAAAAAAAAGTTTCGAATAATTAACCCATAAACCACTTTATAAAGCCTTTTATCATTCCCGAATCACCCTAACCCATAGCCATCCTAAAAAGTCCTCATTTTTATGCGATTTATTAGAATTATTAGATTTGAGAATCATGTCAAACGCGTCAAAAGTACACTTGATTGGGAAGGTTTTCGAGAGTATACACTAACCCTTATACACATGAGTGTTTAGAGCGATAACGTGAGCATCCGTCCGAGTTTGATCACCGCCCTTCCCCTAGTGGCTATGAGGTTTAGCGAAATCTTTGGCGATATATGTTTATGTTTTGCTAATTCGGTTTGCAAAGGTTTGAGCACTTTGGTACTTGAGAATCCTTTCGAACAACGATTTTAGCTTGTTGTAATATATTGTAATTTGATACGGAAAGCCGACTATTTGAACATGTTTATTGAGGATTAGTTCTATTTGGTATAAACTTTGTGGAGAGTGTCGTTTTTTTTTATTGTGTGTGATTGTTTTTTCTTTTTGAGTCGATTTTAGCGATTCTTTCTTGGGGACAAGAAAGGATAGCTTGTGGGTATTTTGTTTTGTGTGTATTTTACACCTTTTTCATGCATTAGATAGGTTATTTTCTTGTTTGGTTTCATTTTTTCCGTTCAAAGTGTGAGTATTTTGGCATTGGTACGTAATTTGGTGTTTTGGAGCTTATTTGTATAGGGATTCGGTGAAGGCGGTGGTGATATACGGAGTGGAGCCGAGGAGGATCAAGGCGACAAGATAAAGGATGGAAGTGATGAAGAGATGGACGAGAAGATGGTCGAAAGCAACTAAGGAACAAGAAAGAAAACAACAAAGGAGCATTTTCAGCTAGCTAGCGATCGCTAGCTAGGAAGGCTAGCGATCGCTAGCGACGCAAACCAACTCGCGAACTTTTTGTTGCCAAGGGCAATTTGGTCTTTTTGTACCCCTTTATATACTTTTCTGCACGTGGTTTTTGGATGGAGACTTCATTTTTTGACAATTTGGGCAAGTAGTTGAAGTAGTTTCCTTGGTAGTTTAGATCTAGGTTGGAGCTTTAATGGAGTTTGGAGATCTTGCTTGATTTTGGATTGAATTGACAATGGAGCTTCAATTTCTATGATGATTTCTTCCAATTGAGAGTAATTGTATCTTCATCTCATCTATCTTGTTAGAAATTGTTATCCAATTGTAGTTTTAGGTTTATTTTGTTTCAATTCGGATTGATTAGTTGTTAGATTGATTTTCATTGTTTTCTAGGTTAATTGTTCATATTTTGCTGCACTTAATTGATGTTTGATGATGAATTGTGATTCTAGTTCATAGATGATTCAATTGATGCTTAATCTTCGTTTCTTCAATTAGATCCAATTTGTTGCATGTAGAGTAGTGGATTCATGTGTTTTAGATCAAGTATGCTACAAATTGTTCAATGCATGTTGAGATATAGATCTTTTGATTGCTTTTATTGCCTTAGATTGTTGATTGCTTTAGTTGTAGAATTAGGTCATAATTCATGTTTGATTGATAGAATTAGGTTCATGTTTAGATATAGAATTAGGTTTAAATGGTTAGTGCGTTCTTGAATCGTAATTGATCATTCTTTGAATTCATAATTGGTAATTGCATTAATAGGAATCATGTTTGGCTATTTTGGTTTTAATCTTGACTAAGTTGAAGTTTATGAAATCAAACTAAGCTAATTGATGGAAGTTGATTGGCTAGGTAGATTCATCTTCTTTCAACTCGTTTTCTATACAATTGTTAGATGAATGGAAATTTGGTAACGATTTAGTACAATTAGCCAAATATCGATATCGTGTCACGGAAGTAGACATTGATGTCGATAAGATTGTATTCCGACAAAATTCTCGATAAGGTTCGGTACGGAAGTAACCGGAATTTGTCGAGAATTAATCCGCCACTTCGGAAGAAGTGAGGATGTTCTTTTGTTCGGAAATCTCATGATTCATATTAATGGAATGTCCGATTGGTATTTGAGGAATGCATCTTACCAATTCATGTTAGTTTTCCGTTCTTGGCATTCGTTATTAATGGATCTTTGATAGAGTTTCTTAGTTTTCATTCATTAGTTAGCATTTCTTAGTCAACCTTAGTGTAGATTTTGTGTTTAGTAGTTTTTAGCATCTCGTTAATAGCAAGTTCTTAGATAAGAGGTCATTTCTCACTTATTAGTTTCGAAAACCAAATCATTGAACCTCGAACCCGCATAACTTGCAAATTAGAAATGCAACTCTATGCTTTGTCCATTTTCTCCCCCTGTTCGACCCGTATGCTACGTTCCGATACCGTACGCTTGCGGTTTATAAAATAAAGCTTGATTTTCGATTAAAAACACGTACATTTCGATTGTAGTAGTTGGTTTTGATTTTCCCCGGCAGCGGCGCCAAAAACTTGTTTCGCTCGAAATGTACGTGTTTTTAATCGAAAATCAAGCTTTATTTTATAAACCGCAAGCGTACGGTATCGGAACGTAGCATACGGGTCGAACACGGGGAGAAAATGGACAAAGCATAGAGTTGCATTTCTAATTTGCAAGTTATGCGGGTTCGAGGTTCAATGATTTGGTTTTCGAAACTAATAAGTGAGAAATGACCTCTTATCTAAGAACTTGCTATTAACGAGATGCTAAAAACTACTAAACACAAAATCTACACTAAGGTTGACTAAGAAATGCTAACTAATGAATGAAAACTAAGAAACTCTATCAAAGATCCATTAATAACGAATGCCAAGAACGGAAAACTAACATGAATTGGTAAGATGCATTCCTCAAATACCAATCGGACATTCCATTAATATGAATCATGAGATTTCCGAACAAAAGAACATCCTCACTTCTTCCGAAGTGGCGGATTAATTCTCGACAAATTCCGGTTACTTCCGTACCGAACCTTATCGAGAATTTTGTCGGAATACAATCTTATCGACATCAATGTCTACTTCCGTGACACGATATCGATATTTGGCTAATTGTACTAAATCGTTACCAAATTTCCATTCATCTAACAATTGTATAGAAAACGAGTTGAAAGAAGATGAATCTACCTAGCCAATCAACTTCCATCAATTAGCTTAGTTTGATTTCATAAACTTCAACTTAGTCAAGATTAAAACCAAAATAGCCAAACATGATTCCTATTAATGCAATTACCAATTATGAATTCAAAGAATGATCAATTACGATTCAAGAACGCACTAACCATTTAAACCTAATTCTATATCTAAACATGAACCTAATTCTATCAATCAAACATGAATTATGACCTAATTCTACAACTAAAGCAATCAACAATCTAAGGCAATAAAAGCAATCAAAAGATCTATATCTCAACATGCATTGAACAATTTGAAGCATACTTGATCTAAAACACATGAATCCACTACTCTACATGCAACAAATTGGATCTAATTGAAGAAACGAAGATTAAGCATCAATTGAATCATCTATGAACTAGAATCACAATTCATCATCAAACATCAATTAAGTGCAGCAAAATATGAACAATTAACCTAGAAAACAATGAAAATCAATCTAACAACTAATCAATCCGAATTGAAACAAAATAAACCTAAAACTACAATTGGATAACAATTTCTAACAAGATAGATGAGATGAAGATACAATTACTCTCAATTGGAAGAAATCATCATAGAAATTGAAGCTCCATTGTCAATTCAATCCAAAATCAAGCAAGATCTCCAAACTCCATTAAAGCTCCAACCTAGATCTAAACTACCAAGGAAACTACTTCAACTACTTGCCCAAATTGTCAAAAAATGAAGTCTCCCTCCAAAAACCACGTGCAGAAAAGTATATAAAGGGGGTACAAAAAGACCAAATTGCCCTTGGCAACAAAAAGTTCGCGAGTTGGTTTGCGTCGCTAGCGATCGCTAGCCTTCCTAGCTAGCGATCGCTAGCTAGCTGAAAATGCTCCTTTGTTGTTTTCTTTCTTGTTCCTTAGTTGCTTTCGACCATCTTCTCGTCCATCTCTTCATCACTTCCATCCTTTATCTTGTCGCCTTGATCCTCCTCGGCTCCACTCCGTATATCACCACCGCCTTCACCGAATCCCTATACAAATAAGCTCCAAAACACCAAATTACGTACCAATGCCAAAATACTCACACTTTGAACGGAAAAAATGAAACCAAACAAGAAAATAACCTATCTAATGCATGAAAAAGGTGTAAAATACACACAAAACAAAATACCCACAAGCTATCCTTTCTTGTCCCCAAGAAAGAATCGCTAAAATCGACTCAAAAAGAAAAAACAATCACACACAATAAAAAAAAACGACACTCTCCACAAAGTTTATACCAAATAGAACTAATCCTCAATAAACATGTTCAAATAGTCGGCTTTCCGTATCAAATTACAATATATTACAACAAGCTAAAATCGTTGTTCGAAAGGATTCTCAAGTACCAAAGTGCTCAAACCTTTGCAAACCGAATTAGCAAAACATAAACATATATCGCCAAAGATTTCGCTAAACCTCATAGCCACTAGGGGAAGGGCGGTGATCAAACTCGGACGGATGCTCACGTTATCGCTCTAAACACTCATGTGTATAAGGGTTAGTGTATACTCTCGAAAACCTTCCCAATCAAGTGTACTTTTGACGCGTTTGACATGATTCTCAAATCTAATAATTCTAATAAATCGCATAAAAATGAGGACTTTTTAGGATGGCTATGGGTTAGGGTGATTCGGGAATGATAAAAGGCTTTATAAAGTGGTTTATGGGTTAATTATTCGAAACTTTTTTTTTTTTTTTTTTTTTGGTTTACACACTTAAGTCAATTCCTAAAGCAAATGGATCAAACTTATTAAAATGCAAACTAAGCTACACTAATCTATCTTTTATTCCATATTTTTTTTTCTTTCTTTTTTTTTCTTTTGCACTTTTTTTTTCTTTTCTTGCTTTTTTTTTCTTTTTCTATTTTTTCTATTTTGCTCTTTTTTTTTTTTTCTTCTCATATATATTTTTTTCTCTTTTTTTTTTCTTTTTTTTTTTCACAACCCACAAGCTATGCTTGTTTTAGGGGTTCCTATCTACCTAAAACAACTAATGTCCAATCCAAATTGCTTTTCGGAAATCAACTAAATGTGCATTTTCATGTTTTAAAGGGTGTGAAAGGAAAAAGGTTAGAACTTTTTGGCTCAAAAAAGGGGTAACAACGGAAAAGATTGAATTTTTTTTTTTTCTAAGGATAAGAAAATGAAAGCCTCTATGCAATCTATAAGAACTTAAATCGAGAACTATGTCAAATGCCTAAAGTTACAACTCGACGGGAAGTACACACAAGAAGCGAAAGTGGGGATTGATTGTGAATGTGTCAATCCAAGGCTCAAATCCTCACTAGGTTAGTCCATCCGAGCGTCACAAATTGATGTAGGGGGGCTACGAAAATAAAGCTAGTCCTAGGGTCAATATGAAATGTAAAACCATCGGTAAGCGCGAGTGACAAACTAAGGCACAAGAGAAATTCCTAACTAAGACGACCCTCGCAAGTAGTAATAGATTGTAATATCATACAAGAAGGCCTCTTATTCAATTATGTCCAAGACGATAAGCACATATTTGTCAAACAAAGTGGAGAAGTATCAAAAAGAAGCTAGAAAATAAAAATAAGGAAAGAAAAATGGAAAATAGAATACAAGCACACACACAAAATAAAAGAAAAATAAGACCTAAAACCTAAGACACCACCCACAAGCAAAACCGAGCATAGTCCTCGATGCTCATGAGTAAATGAATGCAATGAATGGACCTAAACCTATATGCAAAGAGAAAAGAAAAAGGAAAAGTGCGAGGATTAAGCCCCACCGGAACCACCGGCTCCGTCGTGACCGGGGTCACGATAGCCATGATACCCGTGAAATCCATAATAATCGTAAAAACCATGCAAAGATTGTTGCATGCTTCGGATTAGGGCATTGGTGTCGTTAAGTGCATTGGTGTTGTCGGCGATGGCTTGGGTGTTGTTATCCACCCGAGTGCTAAGATCGTTAAAACGGGCAACAAAATCGAAGTCCTCGGGAATTTGTGGTGGAGGTTGGTGTTGTGCGGGAGGAGGAGGTACAACACCATTGTCGGGAGGATAAGACCAATTGGTGTTCTCGACATTGGTGCCTTCGGGATTTGGTAGAAAAGAGTGGTGCTGAAAAGTGTTCCCAAATCGCCAAGAAAAACGATTACCTAAGGGACGGACCATGTGCATATTTTGAAGAGCGGCAATAGAAAGAGAAGTTAACCCATGAGCTTGTTCTTGGGTATCATCAACTTCAAGGTTGTGTTGACAATGGTCTATAAGGTAAGTGATAAGACCACCGCACACGATGATACCCCCGGCTTGTTGCCGCTCAAATTTGTGTGCAATAAAAGCTCCGACATCTAAAGTAAGAGTACCCGAGTTGATCATGGCATAAATAAATTTAAGCTCAGCACTCAAGACGGTGCCGGCATCATGTCGGCCAAGAATGGTTGATGTCAAAATACGATGAGTGATACGAAGAAGTGGGTGAAGGACATGTGTAGCCTTAGCGCCTTGCGCGGAGTAGTGGACAAGCCTACCGGAAATAGTGCCCCAAAAATCGGATTGATTGAAATCAATATCCGGATCATCGGCCGGTACGATGGCATCACGGTGAGGCACGCACCCAAAGATGCGTGAAATGTCCGCAAAAGTCAAAGTGTAATCACGGCTATTATGTCGGAAGGAGATGAAACGCCGAGGCACATGAATTCGAAAACTTGAAAGAAATTCAAGTGTAGTGCGTCGGTATGTGAGTGCGAAAACATCGAAAAGGCCAAGGCAACCTATATTAGCCAAAAGAGTGCGAACACCGTCGGTGAGGCCGAGGTCTTCGAGGGTTTGTTGGTTTACAAACTTAGTGGCCTCGATGCCCCGTTGCGACAATTTATCATAACGATCACGTTGGGTAGCATCTTTAAAAGTGAAACCGGGATCAATAGATTGGGCGGCGGTACCGGAAGATTGACCCTTTTGGGCCTTTGCGTGTTTACCGCCGGTTGCCGTGGTTTTGAAACGTTTCATGGTGAGTGTGTGAAAGGTGTGTGAGTGCAAGGTGCAAAGATCGCTAGAATGAACACAAGCCACAACCCACAAGCAAATCCACACAATACCAACTAAATCAACAACTAAGGCAAAATTAACACTAAAAAGCTAACTAAAACACAAAAATTTAACACAATAACAAAGCAAGGTGAAGGAACGATTATACCAAAACTTGGAAGGGTGAAAAGTGGTGAAATTGGAGAGCGGAATAGCTTATCCTTGCAAGATGGAACTCCAATTGACGAAAGAAACCCAAAATCTCGTGAGATAAGATGAAAAATTGAAGCTTTAAGGGGTTTGAAAAGTTGGGGAAAAATGGTTGAAAGTGGAAAAAAGTGGTGAAAAAGGATAAAATTGGGGTTTTAGAAGGTGGAGAAGATGAACAATGGAGGTTTGGTGGTGAATGGTGGTGAAATCCGGCTAGAATGGTGGTGAAAAAGCGGTGGTCGGCGGCTGGAACGAAAGGAAAAGAGAGAGGGAGTGGCTAGGGTTTGAATGGAGAAGAAAAAGAAAGAAAAAGTGGTTTTATCCCGTCGCTAGCGATCGCTAGCTGTGAGCCCTAGCGATCGCTAGGTGCGCTCACGTTCGAGAAACTGGTCGCGAAGCAAAACAGAAAGTTGGGTTTTTTTACTCGCGATCGCTAGCCTAATGGCCTAGCGATCGCTAGCACCTGATTTTTTTTTTTTTTTTTTTTTTTTTTTTTTTTTTTTTTTTTTTTTTTTTTTTTGTGGAAATAGAAAAGGAAAAGAGAAAAAAAAAAAATGAAAAAGAAAAATGAAAAAGAGAAATAAATAAAGAATTGACGAAAAGGGGGAGAATGGCTCGTTTACCGTCTCGAGCTTGACCGAGAATTGTAAAAGAGAGAGAAGAGAGAGTTGCTCGGTGGTGGAAAGTCAAAGGATTGACTTTAAGACCCACCACTTTGCGGAGGTGCGGGAATCGGAATAGAAACGGGACTCGGGATCGGGGTACCGGCTCGATAAAGCTTGAGTCTTTGACCGTTTACCTTAAAAACTCGGGATTCGCACGACACCTCGACGGCTCCGTACGGGAAGACACGGACAACGGTGAACGGACCCGACCATCTAGTACGAAGTTTTCCGGGAAAAAGTTTGACACGCGAATTGTAAAGGAGAACAAGATCTCCCTCTCGGAACTCTCGACGAACGATACGATTATCATGCCACTTTTTGGTTTTTTCTTTGAAAATACGGGAACTCTCGTAGGAATCTAATCTTAACTCATCAAGCTCACTCAATTGCAAAAGACGACGCTCCGCCGCATCTTTGTAATCAAAGTTCAAGGCCTTGACCGCCCAAAAAGCGCGGTGTTCGAGTTCGACCGGGAGGTGACACGCTTTGCCGTATACGAGTCGATAAGGAGAAGTACCAATTGGAGTTTTAAACGCCGTTCTATACGCCCAAAGCGCATCATCAAGCTTGATTGACCAATCTTTCCTAGATGAGGCTACGGTTTTCTCGAGAATGGTTTTCAACTCACGATTGGATATTTCAACTTGACCGCTTGTTTGAGGATGATAAGGAAGACCGACCCGGTGTTGAACACCGTACTTTTTCAATAAAGACTCAAACTTTGACTCGATGAAATGACTTCCACCATCGCTAATGATTATCCTAGGTACACCGAAACGCGGAAAGATGTTACGTTTAAGAAACTTGGAAACAACCCGAGAATCGTTCGTAGGCGAGGCGATGGCCTCGACCCACTTGGATACATAATCGACGGCCACAAGTATATATCGATTTGAATAACTCGATGGAAATGGGCCCATGAAATCGATGCCCCACATGTCAAACAACTCGACCTCAAGGATATAATTGAGGGGCATCTCGTGACGACGCGAGATGTTACCGGTGCGTTGACACCGATCGCATTTCCGAACAAAGATATCGGCGTCACGAAAGAGTGTTGGCCAATAGAAACCCGATTGAAGAACCTTAGCCACGGTTTTTCCCGAACCCGCATGTCCACCGCAAGGTAGGGTATGACAATGGGCTAAGATAGAATCGGTTTCTTCAATCGGTACACAACGTCGAATAATTGAATCCGAACAAGAACGATATAAGTGAGGGTCATCCCAAAAATAGAATTTAACATCATGCAAAAACTTCTTTCTTTGGTGCGAATTAAAATCATGCGGGACAATACCACACACAAGATAGTTGACAAAGTCGGCATACCAAGGCGAAACATTAGACGAAACGGATAAGAGTTGGTCTCCGGGAAGTGAATCATCGATAGGAGGATTCGAAGAGGAAGAACCTAGCTCTAATCGCGAGAGATGATCGGCTACGGAGTTCTCAGAGCCGGGTTTATCCTTAATCTCGATATCAAACTCTTGTAAAAGCAGAATCCAACGAATCAACCTAGGTTTAGCATCTTTCTTATTCATCAAATACCTAAGGGCGGCGTGGTCGGAATAAACAATAACCTTAGATCCTACGAGGTAAGTCCGGAACTTCTCAATGGCATAAACGACCGCTAAAAGTTCTTTTTCGGTAGTCGAGTAATTGAGTTGGGCCGGGTCTAAGGTCTTACTCGCGTAGTGGATTGCATGTACCCTACCATCTTTCCTTTGTCCTAGCACGGCACCTATTGCAAAATCGCTCGCATCACACATTAGTTCAAAAGGAAGGGTCCAATCCGGGGGTTGGATGATCGGGGCCGAAGTTAGCTCTTTTTTAAGTTTTTCAAAAGCCTCAAGACATGAATCGTTAAACGAAAAAGGCGTATCTTTTGCAAGTAATTCGGTTAAAGGTCGGGCAATTTTCGAAAAATCTTTGATAAATCGTCGGTAAAAACCGGCGTGCCCAAGGAAGCTACGCACCCCTTTGACATTCGTCGGGGGTGGTAGTCCTTCAATAACCGCGATTTTCGCTCTATCGACTTCAATGCCACGGTTCGATACAATATGCCCAAGAACAACACCCTCGGTAACCATGAAGTGACATTTCTCCCAATTAAGGACGAGATGTACTTCATGGCACCTTTTCAAAATCGAAGACAAGTTATCGAGACATTCGTCAAAATTCGATCCATGTACCGAGAAATCGTCCATAAAAACTTCCATAGACTTTTCGATAAAATTCGAGAAAATAGCCATCATGCACCTTTGAAAGGTGGCCGGCGCGTTACATAGTCCAAACGGCATACGCCGATAGGCAAATGTGCCGTATGGACATGTAAACGTTGTTTTCTCTTGGTCATTCGGATGGACCGGAATTTGCAAAAATCCCGAATACCCGTCTAAATAGCAAAAATAAGAGTGTTTGGCAAGACGTTCAAGCATTTGATCGATAAACGGTAAAGGAAAATGGTCTTTCCGGGTGGCCAAATTAAGCTTTCTATAGTCGATGCACATTCGCCATCCGGTGACCGGCCTAGTTGAAATCAATTCGCCTCGCTCATTCTTAATTACCGTCATACCCCCTTTTTTGGAACAACTTGAACCGGGCTTACCCATGGACTATCGGAAATAGGATAGATAATGCCCGATTTAAGTAATTTTAAAACTTCCTTTTGAACTACTTCTTTCATGTTAGGGTTAAGGCGGCGTTGGTGCTCTATTGAGGACGCATGTTCGTCATTAAGCAATATCCGATGAGTGCAAAAAGACGGGCTTATGCCCTTGATATCATCTATCGAATACGCTAGGACACTACGATATTTCCTAAGAACATGCAACAATTTATCGAGTTGAGATGATGACAAAGACGAACTAACAATTACGGGATAGGTACTATCATCTCCTAGAAACGCATACTTTAAATTAGGTGGAAGGGGTTTGAGATCTACCTTCGGTGGAGCCGCGTCGTTTTCCTCCTTCGGAGCCGAGATCGGCTCGACCGCGACTTTCTTTGTAAACGGCTCGCTAGAATCGAATATTTCCTCGATGACTCGAGCATCCTCTTCATCCACTAAGATTTCCTCCGAAAACACGTTCTCCAATGCATCGGCTATTTGGATGTCGTCCATCGATGGTGGTAATCCCATTGACTTGCGCAATTCAAACTCAACTTTTTCTTTCCCCACGTTGAGAGACAACTTGCCATGTTTAACATCGATAATAGCTCCGGCGGTAGCAAGGAAAGGCCGACCAAGAATGATTGGAGTGTTTACATCCTCAATCATTTCCAAAACCACGAAATCACAAGGCACAATAAAGCTTCCAACTTGAAGCGGTAAATCTTCCAAGACTCCCACCGGGTACTTAATCGATCGGTCCGCAAGTTGAAGCGAGATGTTGGTTGCCTTCAAATCCCCCAAATGAACCCTTCTTGCAATTGCAAGCGGCATGAGACTAACACTAGCGCCCAAATCACATAATGCTCGATGAATTGACAACCCATTTATAGAACACGGAATCGAGAAACTCCCGGGATCGCCCAACTTCTCGGGAACCACGGTAGTTATGAGCGCGCTACACTCTTCGGACAAAAGAATTCGGCTTCAAACCCCCTAAAAACTTTTTGTTTCGCTCGAAATGTTAATTGGCTATCGTGACCCCGGTCACGACGGAGCCGGTGGTTCCGGTGGGGCTTAATCCTCGCACTTTTCCTTTTTCTTTTCTCTTTGCATATAGGTTTAGGTCCATTCATTGCATTCATTTACTCATGAGCATCGAGGACTATGCTCGGTTTTGCTTGTGGGTGGTGTCTTAGGTTTTAGGTCTTATTTTTCTTTTATTTTGTGTGTGTGCTTGTATTCTATTTTCCATTTTTCTTTCCTTATTTTTATTTTCTAGCTTCTTTTTGATACTTCTCCACTTTGTTTGACAAATATGTGCTTATCGTCTTGGACATAATTGAATAAGAGGCCTTCTTGTATGATATTACAATCTATTACTACTTGCGAGGGTCGTCTTAGTTAGGAATTTCTCTTGTGCCTTAGTTTGTCACTCGCGCTTACCGATGGTTTTACATTTCATATTGACCCTAGGACTAGCTTTATTTTCGTAGCCCCCCTACATCAATTTGTGACGCTCGGATGGACTAACCTAGTGAGGATTTGAGCCTTGGATTGACACATTCACAATCAATCCCCACTTTCGCTTCTTGTGTGTACTTCCCGTCGAGTTGTAACTTTAGGCATTTGACATAGTTCTCGATTTAAGTTCTTATAGATTGCATAGAGGCTTTCATTTTCTTATCCTTAGAAAAAAAAAAAAATTCAATCTTTTCCGTTGTTACCCCTTTTTTGAGCCAAAAAGTTCTAACCTTTTTCCTTTCACACCCTTTAAAACATGAAAATGCACATTTAGTTGATTTCCGAAAAGCAATTTGGATTGGACATTAGTTGTTTTAGGTAGATAGGAACCCCTAAAACAAGCATAGCTTGTGGGTTGTGAAAAAAAAAAAGAAAAAAAAAAGAGAAAAAAATATATATGAGAAGAAAAAAAAAAAAAGAGCAAAATAGAAAAAATAGAAAAAGAAAAAAAAAGCAAGAAAAGAAAAAAAAAGTGCAAAAGAAAAAAAAAGAAAGAAAAAAAAATATGGAATAAAAGATAGATTAGTGTAGCTTAGTTTGCATTTTAATAAGTTTGATCCATTTGCTTTAGGAATTGACTTAAGTGTGTAAACCAAAAAAAAAAAAAAAAAAAAAAGTTTCGAATAATTAACCCATAAACCACTTTATAAAGCCTTTTATCATTCCCGAATCACCCTAACCCATAGCCATCCTAAAAAGTCCTCATTTTTATGCGATTTATTAGAATTATTAGATTTGAGAATCATGTCAAACGCGTCAAAAGTACACTTGATTGGGAAGGTTTTCGAGAGTATACACTAACCCTTATACACATGAGTGTTTAGAGCGATAACGTGAGCATCCGTCCGAGTTTGATCACCGCCCTTCCCCTAGTGGCTATGAGGTTTAGCGAAATCTTTGGCGATATATGTTTATGTTTTGCTAATTCGGTTTGCAAAGGTTTGAGCACTTTGGTACTTGAGAATCCTTTCGAACAACGATTTTAGCTTGTTGTAATATATTGTAATTTGATACGGAAAGCCGACTATTTGAACATGTTTATTGAGGATTAGTTCTATTTGGTATAAACTTTGTGGAGAGTGTCGTTTTTTTTTATTGTGTGTGATTGTTTTTTCTTTTTGAGTCGATTTTAGCGATTCTTTCTTGGGGACAAGAAAGGATAGCTTGTGGGTATTTTGTTTTGTGTGTATTTTACACCTTTTTCATGCATTAGATAGGTTATTTTCTTGTTTGGTTTCATTTTTTCCGTTCAAAGTGTGAGTATTTTGGCATTGGTACGTAATTTGGTGTTTTGGAGCTTATTTGTATAGGGATTCGGTGAAGGCGGTGGTGATATACGGAGTGGAGCCGAGGAGGATCAAGGCGACAAGATAAAGGATGGAAGTGATGAAGAGATGGACGAGAAGATGGTCGAAAGCAACTAAGGAACAAGAAAGAAAAAACAAAGGAGCATTTTCAGCTAGCTAGCGATCGCTAGCTAGGAAGGCTAGCGATCGCTAGCGACGCAAACCAACTCGCGAACATTTTGTTGCCAAGGGCAATTTGGTCTTTTTTGTACCCCCTTTATATACTTTTCTGCACGTGGTTTTTGGATGGAGACTTCATTTTTTGACAATTTGGGCAAGTAGTTGAAGTAGTTTCCTTGGTAGTTTAGATCTAGGTTGGAGCTTTAATGGAGTTTGGAGATCTTGCTTGATTTTGGATTGAATTGACAATGGAGCTTCAATTTCTATGATGATTTCTTCCAATTGAGAGTAATTGTATCTTCATCTCATCTATCTTGTTAGAAATTGTTATCCAATTGTAGTTTTAGGTTTATTTTGTTTCAATTCGGATTGATTAGTTGTTAGATTGATTTTCATTGTTTTCTAGGTTAATTGTTCATATTTTGCTGCACTTAATTGATGTTTGATGATGAATTGTGATTCTAGTTCATAGATGATTCAATTGATGCTTAATCTTCGTTTCTTCAATTAGATCCAATTTGTTGCATGTAGAGTAGTGGATTCATGTGTTTTAGATCAAGTATGCTTCAAATTGTTCAATGCATGTTGAGATATAGATCTTTTGATTGCTTTTATTGCCTTAGATTGTTGATTGCTTTAGTTGTAGAATTAGGTCATAATTCATGTTTGATTGATAGAATTAGGTTCATGTTTAGATATAGAATTAGGTTTAAATGGTTAGTGCGTTCTTGAATCGTAATTGATCATTCTTTGAATTCATAATTGGTAATTGCATTAATAGGAATCATGTTTGGCTATTTTGGTTTTAATCTTGACTAAGTTGAAGTTTATGAAATCAAACTAAGCTAATTGATGGAAGTTGATTGGCTAGGTAGATTCATCTTCTTTCAACTCGTTTTCTATACAATTGTTAGATGAATGGAAATTTGGTAACGATTTAGTACAATTAGCCAAATATCGATATCGTGTCACGGAAGTAGACATTGATGTCGATAAGATTGTATTCCGACAAAATTCTCGATAAGGTTCGGTACGGAAGTAACCGGAATTTGTCGAGAATTAATCCGCCACTTCGGAAGAAGTGAGGATGTTCTTTTGTTCGGAAATCTCATGATTCATATTAATGGAATGTCCGATTGGTATTTGAGGAATGCATCTTACCAATTCATGTTAGTTTTCCGTTCTTGGCATTCGTTATTAATGGATCTTTGATAGAGTTTCTTAGTTTTCATTCATTAGTTAGCATTTCTTAGTCAACCTTAGTGTAGATTTTGTGTTTAGTAGTTTTTAGCATCTCGTTAATAGCAAGTTCTTAGATAAGAGGTCATTTCTCACTTATTAGTTTCGAAAACCAAATCATTGAACCTCGAACCCGCATAACTTGCAAATTAGAAATGCAACTCTATGCTTTGTCCATTTTCTCCCGTGTTCGACCCGTATGCTACGTTCCGATACCGTACGCTTGCGGTTTATAAAATAAAGCTTGATTTTCGATTAAAAACTTGAACTGAAAAACATTACGTTCCGTCATTATATCGCCCTCTTCTTTGGTTCTTATAGAGAGAAGAGAGGTTCCAATATATAAAGGTTATAAGTCCCATGTCTAACACCAACAACTTCAATATTTTGGCTCAATATCTGTAGGATTGAGCCATCAAGCATTTATATTGGTGTTATCTGACTCCATCCCTTTGGTGGTAATATATGAAAACAAAAGCAACAATACGAACGACTATTCAACCAATAAACGCGTTGATTATTATTAGAGAAATTCGGTAACATAAAACTCTAAAAATTGATCTACCTAATCTATACATCAGGATCGCTTTATATAGATTATTGGATTACAATTCCTATTCTATCATCAAACACAGAATTAGGAAACTTTCCATATATTAGGTTCCTTAGCTTGCACTCCAAGGTCCTTCCATATATTAGGTTTCCTTAGCTTGCACTCCAAGGCACCTTTTGGGTCGGCCCGCGGCATATAGCCCATGGTCGATCCAACCATTCGCCAACAATCACCCCCTGAATGGTTGAAGCGGCAATTCACACACACCGAGCAACGTTCTCATTTCACCGAACCTGACTCGCGCTAAGGCCTTCGTTAGGGAATCCGCTACTTGACTATCTCCCGCCACGTGCTCGACTTCAACTTGCTCGTTTTCCACACGCTCTCGAATGAAGTGAAAACGAGTGTGAATGTGTTTGCTCCTTCCATGAAACACCGGAATTTTAGACAACGCAATTGTCGACTTGTTGTCTATACGAATCAACACCTTTTGCTTCTTTAATCCGGTTACCTCCGCGAGTAACTCCCTTAGCCAAACTGCTTGACATGCTGCTGCTGTAGCTGCCATGAATTCGGCTTCACATGAAGACAAGGCCACGGTATCTTGTTTTTGTGAACACCACGAGATGGGGGATTTACCAAGAAAGAAAATGTGACCAGTAGTACTCCGACCATCATCCGCGTCTACATTATGACTGCTGTCACTATAACCCAGAAGTTTCAACTCATCACATCTCTCGTATCTAATTCCAAGCAAAATTGTACCACGAAGGTATCGAAGGATTTGCTTGACCGCGCGTGCATGAGATTCTCTTGGACTTTGCATATAGCGACTAACTACCCCGACTGAGTAAGCTAAGTCCGGACGAGTGTGAAGGAGGTAGCGTAAGCACCCTACTACCCTCCGATAATGAGTGGCTTCAACTTCTGGTTCATCCTCGGCTTTCGATAATTTTAGTCCCGGTTCCATTGGACATTGTGCAGCATTACATTCTTCCATGCCCGCCTCTTTCAAGATTTTCACAGCATAGCTTGCTTGCTTGATTGTCACACAATCATTTTCTTGAGAAACTTCAATGCCTAAGTAATAAGTCAACAAACCGAAGACATCATGCTTTTGAATTGGCTTGTTATTTCGTGACACGTTCCAGTTACAAATAAATCATCCACGTACACCGCCACAATGATGTATTCCCCTCTCGAAACTTTTGTATATACTGCCGATTCGTGCAAGCATCGTTGAAATCCCATTTCTCGTAAGATGCCATCAAGCTTTATGTTCCAAGCCCTTGGAGCTTGTCGTAAACCATACAAAGCTTTTTCTAACTTGTAAACTTTTCCTTGCTCACCCACCTTCTCGAAACCCTCGGGTTGACTCACGTACACTTCTTCTTTTAATTCTCCGTGTAAGAAGGCCGTCTTCACATCTAAGTGGTAAATCTTCCATCCGTTCCCGGCCGCAAGAGCAATCAATAACCGTATTGTCTCGAGTCGTGCTACTGGCGCGAAGACTTCATCAAAATCAATGCCGTATTCTTGTACATAGCCTTTTGCAACGAGCCGCGCTTTGTACCGCGAGATTGATCCGTCAGCATTTCTTTTGATTTTAAATAACCACTTTAGTCCGATTGGTTTGGCATGCTTAGGTAGGGGCACTAGCTTCCAAGTTTTATTTTTTTCGATCGACTCGATCTCACTTGTCATCGCCTTAAGCCATTCGGGTTTCATAATGGCTTCTTTAAAGTTCTTTGGCTCCTCGTCACACGTTAACATTAATTCGTACATGTTTAGCTCGTAGTCGTGTAAACGGATAGGCAAAACCGAGACACGATTGGAACGTCGTACCGGGTTATGTTCAAGCTCGCTATGCCCGTCGGGATCATGATCGTTATTCGTCTCTGATTCTGTTGAGGTTTGGGCTTCCGCTGCTGGGCTTGTCGCTGATTGTGGGCTTGTCGTATCTGGGCTTGTTACGACGGGTTCTTGTGTCGTGGCAGTGGGATCGGTTGCTGATGGATTTGGAGGAACAGGCCCATTTGTCACAAGCCATGGTATTACAAATGTGCCAGATTCACTTTTCTTGCTGCCTCTTCCTTCATGCCATTCCTTTTCTTCTTTATCCCAATTCCATGCCATTTTTTCATTATAAGAAACATTGCAACTTATAATGATTTTATTTTCTTCCGGGTTAAATAAGCGGACACCACCCGAGCCCGGTTCCTTCCCAAAATAAACCAAGGGTCTCGATCTATCGTCTAGCTTCTTCAGATGTTTCGAAACAATCCTTTCGTACGCAACACATCCGAACACCTTCAATCCTTCAAGATTCGGTTTTTGACCATAGAATTTTTCGTAAGGTGTGACTCCTACCAATGCTCGCGTAGGGGTACGATTGATGATATAAGTTGCATGTCGAGTGGCTTCACCCCAAAATTGATTTGGAACCTCTTTCGCTTTCATGAGACATCGCGTCATCTCGATTAGCGTTCGGTTTCGTCGTTCAACTATGCCGTTTTGTTGGGGTGAGTACGGGGCTGTTAACATTCTTGCAACACCTTCTTCGTTCCAGAAACGATTAAAATCGTTTGAAGTAAATTCACCTCCTCTATCCGTGTGAAATGTCTTTATCTCTTTGTCGGTTCGATTTTCGATTGACTTTTTAAATCTTTTGATTACATCCGCCGCGTCGTTTTTATGCTTTAACAAAAACGACCACATGTATCGAGAAAAGTCATCAATGAGAACTAATATATAAATATTACCGGCTGGAGTGGGAGGATCAATCGGTCCGCAAATATCTTCGTGTAATACTTCGATAATATTTGTAGACTTGTAATTCGTTTTCTTTGGGAACGTGTGCTTGTGTTGTTTGCCTATCACGCAAACTTCACAAACTTGATCTTTATGCTTCAAAACCGGTACTCCGTTAGCCAACTTGTGCATCATATTCACCGCACCAAAGTTGATATGGCCGAGCCGTGCATGCCACAACCACGATTCATCATCGATTTCTGCTTGCAAACAATGGGGCTTTCCAACTTTTAGTTGTATTTTGTAGAGACGATTTTCACTTCGCGGGACCTTCATAAGCAACCTTCCATATCTATCTTTCATGGTTAGATAATCACCACGGAGTCGTATGTCACATCCGAGTAATGTTGTTTGGCCAAGACTTATTACATTGCTTCGAAGCGATGGAATATAGTAAACATCTTTCAGCAACTTTTGTTCTCCGTTTTTGCCAACAAACAAAATCGATCCCTTCCCTGCTATCCGTACACACGAGCCATCTCCAAACTTCACCCTACCAGTTATTCTCTTATTTAACTCAGAAAAGTATGAGTAGTTACCAGTCATGTGATTGCTTGCACCATTGTCGAGATACCAAACATCAACTTCATCTTGGTTAGGGTCGACCTTGGGAGGAATATACTTTTCTTCGTTTAGGAACACGGTTTCTTCTTTCATCATAAAGAATGCTCCTTCCTCGTGAGTCTCTCCTTCTTGAGCATCATTAAGGTTTGCTTCATGATTGCGCCATCGATCCGGGCATCTTGACACAAAGTGTCCATATTTATCGCAACGGTAACATTTAATCGTTGACATATCTCGCTTCTCATTATGATTACCTTTTTTCTTTTCATCACTCCGGTTATCATGGTTTTGGGCGTTACCCCTACCACGGCCACGTCCACCGCCTCGTCCCCCCGGTTTGCACCACGTCCTCGGCCACGGCTCGAGTCTTGATTGCGACTTGAGTTCTCGATTTTGGAATACAACAGCTTTTCACCGGGTTCAGATGCTTTGTCAGTCTCTTTAGTCCGTTCCTCGTAAGCTTTTAGCCTTCCAACAACATCTTCATACGTAATGGTCTTTAAGTCCAAGACTTGCTCGAGTGCCGCCACGATGTGCACGAATCGTCTAGGGAGGCTCGTAAGAAATTTCTTCACCAGCTTTTCTTGTGAGATTGTTCCTCCGAGTGACGCGGAAACAGTCGCAATGCCCAATAGCTTTGAAGAAAACTCATCAATCGTTCCCGTTTCTTTCATCTTCAAACTTTCGAATTCCGAAGTCAATGTTTGCAATCGTGCTTCCTTCACCCGATCAGCACCTACGTTCCGGGATTTGATCGCATCCCACATCTCCTTGGCCGTCTCGAGATTCCCAATTTGTAGGATCAAGTCTTCCGGAATTGATTGAAACAACAATCCCATCACAATGTTGTTTTTCTTTGTATCCGTTGAACCTGGATCAACCACGTCCCAAACGCCGTGAATGCCGAGTAAAACCTTCATACGCATCTGCCATATCATGTAATTCATTGATGTTAATTGCGGACATTGAAACGAAATCGAGTGTGCCTCCTTCGCGGGCGGATTCGCTTCGCCTCCCGACATGATCAATCAACCGAACCACAATACACGATTTGGATTGTTCGCTCTGATACCAATTGAAAACAAAAGCAACAATACGAACGACTATTCAACCAATAAACGCGTTGATTATTATTAGAGAAATTCGGTAACATAAAACTCTAAAAATTGATCTACCTAATCTATACATCAGGATCGCTTTATATAGATTATTGGATTACAATTCCTATTCTATCATCAAACACAGAATTAGGAAACTTTCCATATATTAGGTTCCTTAGCTTACACTCTAAGGTCCTTCCATATATTAGGTTTCCTTAGCTTGCACTCCAAGGCACCTTTTGGGTTGGCCCGCGGCATATGGCCCATGGTCGATCCAACCATTCGCCAACAATATATACCTTGGACTTCATGAGTTCAAATGCCCCTTTTCCATTTGGCTTCTCTTAATGTTATGTACAAGTACAACTAAAATGTTTGTGCAAAATTAGCAATGTATTTGTTATTTTTAAGGTATGTCATCCTACGATAAGCCGGAGATAGTGGAATGAGGTGCTAAGGAGAAAGAACATGAAGAAGAAGAAGGTGAACAGAGTGGATTTCTAGGGAAGGTGAAGGGTTTCATCCAAGATATCGGTGAGAAGATTGAAGAAACAGTCGGATTCGGAAAGCCTACTGCGGATGTTTCTGCAATTCACGTTCCAAAAATTAATCTCAAGCAGGCTGACATTATTGTTGATATACTCGTCTCAAACCCAAATCCCGTTCCCATCCCTCTTATTGACATAAACTACTTAATCGAGAGCGATGGAAGGAAACTGATTTCCGGATTGATTCCTGATGCTGGCACCATCTGTGCACATGGTTCAGAAACCATCCAGGTACCGCTTTGCTTAATATATGATGACATCAGAAACACGTATGAAGAGATACAACCCGGAAGCATCATACCTTACAAGGTAAAAGTTGAGCTTATCGTGGATGTGCCGGTTTTCGGGAGGCTAACTTTTCCTCTTGAGAAAACCGGGGAGATCCCGGTGCCTTATTACAAGCCTGATGTCAATATCGACAAAATAAAGTTTGAAAAATTCTCGTTTGAGGAAACCGTTGCGACGCTTCATTTGAAGCTGGAAAACAAGAATGACTTTGATTTGGGGCTGACTGCACTAGACTACGAGGTTTGGCTGTGTGACGTGAGCATTGGAGGTGTGAATCTTGCTAAAACTGAGAAGATTGTGAAAAACGATATTACGTACCTTGATCTTCCAATCACCTTCAGGCCAAAGGACTGCGGTTCCGCTCTATGAGACATGATGAGAGGAAAAGGCACGGGTTATTCCTTGAAAGGGAACATCGATGTGGAGACACCCTTTGGAGCGATGAAGCTACCACTTGAAAAGAAAAGTGGAACGACCCGCCTTAAAAAGAACAAAGAAGACAGGGAGGACAATGATGACAATGACGATGATGACGACGACGACGACGATGACGACGACCACGACCACGATGACCACGATGACGACGACGACGATGATGACGATGACGATGTATGCCTTTACACCATATGAATTATATAGTGTTTGAAAGTTGAGCTGTAAAGGCATAGCATTCACACATATGACATACCTCATCATCGTCATCGTCGTCCTCCCTGTCTTCTTTGTTCTTTTTAAGGCGGGTCGTTCCACTTTTCTCTTCAAGTGGTAGCTTCATCGCTCCAAAGGGTGTCTCCACATCGATGTTCCCTTTCATGGAATAACCCGTGCCTTTTCCTCTCATCATGTCCCATAGAGCAGAACCGCAGTTCTTAGGCCTGAAGGTGATCCGAAGATCAAGGTACGTAATACCATTTTTGACAATCTTCTCAGTTTTAGCGAGATCCGCACGTCCAATGCTCACGTCACACAGCCAAATCTCGTAGTCCAGTGCAGTCAGCCCCAAATCAAAGTCATTCTTGTTTTCCAACTTCAAATGGAGAATCGCAACGATTTCTTCAAACGAGAATTTTTCAAACTTTATCTTGTCGATATCGGCATCAGGCTTGTAAGGCACGGGGGTCTCCCCGGTTTTCTCGAGAGGAAAAGTTAGCCTTCGGAAAACCGGCACATCCACAATTAGCTCAACTCTTACCTTGTAAGGTATGATGCTTCCAGGCTGTATCTCTTCATATGTGTTTCTGATGTCATCATATATTAAGCAAAGCAGTATTTGGACGGTTTCCGAACCATGTGCACGGATGGTGCCAGCATCGGGAATCAATCCGGAAATCAGTTTCCTTCCATCACTCTCGATTAAGTAGTTTATGTCAATAAGAGGGATAGGAACAGGATTTGGGTTTGAGACGAGTATATCAACAATAATGTCAGCCTGCTTGAGATTAATTTTTGGAACGTGAATTGCAGAAACATCCGCAGTAGGCTTTCCGAATCCGACTGTTTCTTCAATCTTCTCACCGATATCATGGATGAAACCCTTCACCTTCCCTAGAAATCCACTCTGTTCACCTTCTTCTTCTTCATGTTCTTTCTCCTTAGCACCTCGTTCCACTATCTCCGGCTTATCGTAGGATGACATACCTTAAAAATAACAAATGCATTGCTAATTTTGCACAAACATTTTAGTTGTACATAACATTAAGAGAAGCCAAATGGAAAAGGGGCATTTGAACTCATGAAGTCCAAGGTATATATTACCACCAAAGGGATGGAGTCAGATAACACCAATATAAATGCTTGATGTCTCAATCCTACAGATATTGAGCCAAAATATTGAAGTTGTTGGTGTTAGACATGGGACTTATAACCTTTATATATTGGAACCTCTCTTCTCTCTATAAGAACCAAAGAAGAGGGCGATATAATGACGGAACGTAATGTTTTTCAGTTCAAATTCTACGAAAAATCGCATCCTAATTTTTATTTCATTAAATTGGTTTTGTAACAAAGGATCATTTCCATGTTCTTATCTTGCTGAAAACTATAACTCCCTGAAAACCATAATTCAGCAATTGCTTGGAAGATACCAACTTAAAAAAAAGATGTTCACAATTCTTGCCATAGTTCATGATTTACTCGTACTCGATTCTCGCAAAAAACCTTTGCACACTTCTCAATTCTCATCTATTTCTCTTCTAAAATGGCCGGTGAATAATATGATGCATCAAATGAAACAATTTCCAAAGTTCTCACCAAGCACAGACGAAAGTTCGAGATTTGAAGTTGATACAACATGGTGCTTCTCACAAACGGGAAAAAGAAAGCACAATGCAAAATGCCAAGCTCTCCCTACAGTCGACGGAAATTCAACCTTAAGGCGGTACACCCAAAACGTGACCGAGGTTGAGGTCGACGGAAGGTGATTCAAGTCAATCAATACTTGATATCCAAGGACAAATATATAAGGTCATTTGATGCCGATTTGAACCGAGAAAACAACACAATGTATCATTCAAGTCGGGTTTCCGTTAGGACATTTGAACAACCTTCACATTATGAAAATGATTTAGAAACGCTACAACCAACCTACAAACCAATAAGTCGTCAAGCTCTTAGACTTGATGCACTTAAAATATCTAAAACGTGTTAAAATGAAATGTAATAAATGTTTTTTTTTTTTTGCCTAATTCCGCTTCATTAAGGTGTGATGTATAGAGTGCACCACACGGTTGCCACATTCTTATGTATGCAAGCATTTTATAATATTCAATATGAATGTGTTACTATTGGAAATCTTGATTTGGTCATGCTTAAGGATTATACAAGATTTTGGTAAATTTAAAAAATGAAACAACCTTTTTATCCAATACTTCTTATCCAACACTCCATTTACTTTTAAATCAATTATTTATTTGGCATTTTTTGGCAATTAAGATTCCATAATCCATGGTACGAATACTGTTACTGGGGAATTGAATGGTGATGACTTCAATGAGAGAAATTGTTAAAATATTTTCAAGATATGCTCTTTTCTTTTCTTTGTGTGATTGTATTAAACTTGTATTATAATGTTATTGTTGCTGAAGTTTTAGTTACATAAATAAATGACTTTTGGTTTAGATATGATTATCAATAATTTTATTTGAATGAAACAAAAACACGTGTGTAATCGTAATTCTAGCTACTTATTTTGATCTCTATAAAAAGTAACTACCTATTTTGGGGAGGACCCCAACAAAAAAACTCTACATGTCGTTTATTTATGAGTCCTAGATCTAGTGGTCATCATCAAATCCGGAAAGAGTTAATGACTAACTTAATGACGACGTTCAAAATGAAACGAGTAAAAAATAGATTTGATACCGATTTAGATGAACTAAATATGTATATGGATACTAATTTTATGGCTGCATGTTTTGTGGGGGATATTGAATTATTGAAATGGTGGAAACAAAAGCAACCTCAATTATTGATTTTGGCATGCATGACCCAAATCCAAGCTAGTAATAGCTTTGGAGTCGGAATTTCCTCTTAGTGGCAAGATCATTTCGATACCGCGGACAAGACTAAGCCAAAAGTCCGTGGAGTCTGCCTATGCTTAAAGGATTGCTTGAATAGCGTTGAAAATTTTTAAACGTGCGACGTCACTAGATGTGGAGATTGAAGAGGTGGAGAAAACGAATATGCCATGGGATCATCAACCCCGCCAACTATCGATACCAACAATACTTTGTCACAATTTGACAATGATGATAAACCCAACATTGATGACCTTGATGATGTTGAGGCTCCTCTTAGACTTTAAAACACCAAAAACTTTAAAATATTTGATAGCACCACGAATAAGTATATTCTTAAGTAACCTTAAATCGAAATTATAAGAAAACGTATTTTTAAAGTGTATTTGAGTAAAATCAATTACATATTTTAAAGTGTATTAGAATAACAATTTTGCATTCTTTAAATTCTTTCAAATAAAATACATTTAAATACCGGTTTGGGCCCGAGCCGGGACCGAAATAGGGAGCCGTCACCCTAACCGGTTACAACAAACCTCAATCGGGCTACATTTTGATCGGGGCTAAGATTGGGAAGGGTTATGCCAGGATTGGTTAGGGCTTGTCTAGTTGGAATCATGATCGATTTGGTCCTGGCATGGCACGACCCATAATCGATTTGTGGCCACCTCTATTATAGTTTATAGGCTACCAAAAACCTAATTAGTTTCAGATGGTCGTAATTTAATTATTAAATTGCCAAAGATGTAGTTTAGGCAAAGCCTAGATAGATGAACATTTCCAAAAAAAAAAAACTAATTAGACCAAAGTATGATAAATAAGAGGGAAATTATTACTCATTTTTAGCTCAAGATTTCTTATACAATCATACCAATGTCTTATAAACTACCAAAAAACTCAAAAATACTAAATGATAATGATAACCAACATTTATTATTATTTCATTCAAATTTTAAAGTTATATTTTACAAACCAATTATGCAGATTTTAGTTCATCTAAGAGATTTTATTCTAGTAACGTCAACCAAACACGTTGTGAAACTTAATAAAATTCCATTCCAATTAATTTGGATTCAAATTTCTTTAATATATTTCAACTACACTAGATTTTAATATGCAAAGTAGACTTGCCTTATACTTATGAGTTGTTTGTTAGTGGCTTAATGGATTGTATAATCCTCATAACTTATTCGCTCATTTATAGGTGTATCGATTTCTTCCTTGGATTTCGATTTCTCTATGTGATTTCGATTCTCTCCAAGGTTTAGATTTTTGGTTTGCATATCTCCCCGTGTGTTTCAATTTCTCCATGTGATTTCTCTCACCGGTTTCCATTTACCGGTTGTCGTTCCCAAAAGGTTGCGATATCTCCTTGTGATTTTATTCAATGGTTTTCTTTTCTCCTTTATGGTTTCGACTTCTTCCTATGATTTCTCTCCATAGTTTTGATTTACTGCTTTTCATTTCTCTATTTCAACTTCTTCATGTAATTCCTCTCCATGGTTTTGATTTATTGATTCTTCTTGTTGGTAATATACATATAAGGTATGTGTTTGTTCATCATACATGTAAATGTGTCCATACATGTTTTTTCCCTTGTTGGTAGTCTTCTACATAAATTGTAATACAAAATTGTAAATGTATCTAAATTGTTTAAAATATCAATTGGAGATAAAATGGTTATTTATGACATTTAGGCTTTGTTTGGCAAGCATAAGCTAACTTATAAGCTAGCTGATAAGCTAGCTTATAAGCTAGTCCATCCAAACATGTACCAGGAAGCTAGCTTATCAGCTAGCTTATAAGTTAGCTTTTTTGAAACGCTACTTTGAGTAGCTTATGAGGAGCTTATTGTAGCTTTTTCCAATTATACCCTTATTAATATTAATTATTAAATTCAAATATACCATTTTTTGGTCATTTTACATACTCATAAGCTAGTTTTTGCCAAACATAATTTGTTCAACAGCTAGCTTATACCAAAGGAGTGTTAGCCTAGTGGTAAGGCTTGGGCACTACATAGTGGTGAACCCGAGTTCGAGCCCTGGGGGACGCATTCTGGAGGTACGGGGGCTTTGACCCCGGGCTGCATGCTTTAGCAGTCGGGCTTCGGTCCAAAATTGCCGAGGATTAGTCTGGGCCCAATGTGGTCTGGGATACCTCTTTCAAAAAAACAGCTAGCTTATCAGCTACTAGCAAGCTTATCAATCAACAGCTAGCTTATCAGCTATCCGCTAGCTTATCAGCTACCAGCTAGCTTATAAGCTACGCTTGCCAAACATAGCCTTAGACTATTGTATTCAGTATAATTTAACAACTTATTTGTTACCGTACATGTAACTTTACACACAATTTTATCTATATAAATTTATTAAAAAATATATAATTCGAACAACTACTTACTTTAATGAGATATATTGAATTTATCCAATTTGTTTTATTTTGATTATTAGTAAACATTTAATTATTTTTTGTAAACAACTTGTTGTTTATTTACATTTTAATTTTAATAAGGAAATGGATAATAATGGTTGACAATTAAACCTGGTTAATATAGAAAAATATAAAGTTTGGCTATTTGTAATAAAATGGATGGCTTATAGAGAGACTTACCACCAGCTACTGTCACGGACCTTCAACCACACCCACAAATTAATTATTATTCTTTTTCCATTTTTTACCAATCATTATTACTATTATTAAAATGAAACTTTCGATTACAAACAAAAACAATGTAGTTTTAACAAACTACATAAATTATTACATTAAAAAATGATAGCTATATTAATAAAAATTTATAATGATTTATTAATTAAACTAAGAATATATAAAAGAAGATAATATTTACTTATTATAATTATGACTTTAAATTAATCAGTATTTTTAGAATATCTTTTTTGAAAAATGTTCTATGCATAAAAGGCTAATAAAACATTTTTCTAAAAAAAACATTTTTCTAAAATGTTTGATAAAAAAAAACCTTAGTAGAATGATTTGACTTTGTGCATTTTATTAAATTGTCCAAATTCGTGGATAAATTTCGGGAGGCCATATAATCTCGAACTTTTATTATTTGCTTTGTCTTTTATTGGGTAAGTTTTTCGGTTTTTACCATGCTCAATAATAAGGTAAATGAACCAAATGAGTGTTAGTCTAGTGGTAAGGCTTGGGCACGACATAGTGGTGAACCCAAGTTCGAGCCCTGGGGGGCGCATTCTGGAGGTACGGGGGCTTCGACCTCGGGCTGCATGCTTTAGCAGTCGGGCTTCGGCCCAAAATTGCTGAGGATTAGTCTGGGCCCAATGTGGTCTGGGATGCCTCTTCCAAAAATAATAAGGTAAATGATTTGTTAAGGTTGCTTACCTCGATAAGCGTTTAGTAAAGAACCCTTAACCAAACAAACTTAAAGTGATATCAAATATACTAAGGGTTTGTTTGTTAGCAGGTTAACGAGACTCACAACTTATTCTGTCAGTTATACATGAATGTTTGACAATGGTTTAATGATATATAAAGTGGCTTATTCGGTAAGCTTTTATGGGAGGGCGTTATGCAGAAAGTCAAGTTTTTTCATACATGTCACTCTTAATTAAAAAACAAGTTCCTTCCATTTATAACAGAATATCGCTCAAATATTAAACCTTTTCGATCTATACAGACAAATTAATCCACACATACAACTTTATCCGTACAAGACTAAATGGAAAACCAATCAAACATCCCCCAAGTCTTTTATGGACAAAGTTATCTTTATGAATTAATCCGTCTGTATAGATTGAAAGGATTTTTTGTAGTGATAGTTTTTTCATAAATGAAAGGATTTGTTTTTAATTGAGAGTGACATGTATGGAAAAACTTGGTTTTCTGTACAATAATCCCCCTAATAGCTTTCATCAAAGGAAGACAAATAGTTGATGGCATTTTAATTGCTAATGAGATCACCAACTTTGCAAAGAAGAAAGGATTAAATCTAATGATGTTTAAGGTGGATTTTGAAAAAGCCTTCGACTCAGTTAATTGGGGTTTTTTAATCTCAATCATGAAGCAAATGGGATTTTGGAGAAAGTGGTGTGACTGGATCTACGGATGTATCTCCTCTGCGTCAGTTTCTATTCTGGTTAACGGCTCACCTTCGGACGAATTTTCTATGTCAAGAGGACTTAGGCAGGGCGATCCTTTATCCCCTTTTCTTTTCCTGATCGTTGGTGAAGCCTTGCAGGTGTTGACCTTGGAAGCGTGTGAAAAAGGTCTGTATAAGGGGATTAAGCTTGCGTCAAGCAACAGAAACGTCTCCCTAATTCAGTACGCCGACGATGCTTTGTTTTTCGGGAAATGGTCGAAAAGGAACGTGAGTAACCTGCTGAAGACGCTGAATTGTTTCAAGGAAGTGTCTGGTCTCAAGATAAACTTTTCTAAAAGCCGCATCTTTGGAATTGGGATACGTCAAGATGAGGTGTCCAAAGTTGCTAGCATTTTCAATTGTCAAGCAGATTCTCTTCCTTTCATTTACTTGGGTCTCCCTGTTGGCAATAATATGAACAAAAGCTCTGCCTGGGAAGCAGTGATCGAGAAATTTAACAGGCGTCTAAATCTTTGGAAAGCTAGAACGCTTTCGATAGGGGGTCGAACTACCCTTATAAAATCGGTGCTAACCAGTCTTCCTTTGTATTTTTTTTCAGTCTTCAAAACCCCGGAAGGAGTTGTTAGAATCCTGGAAGGTATTAGAAGACGTTTTTTCGGGGGCTTCAATGAGACCAAAAAAGGAATTTACTGGGTCGCCTGGAAGAAGATTATGGCTTGCAAAGAAGATGGAGGTTTAAATATTCAAAGTCTCAAAATTATGAACTTGGCATTGCTCGCTAAGTGGCATTGGAGGTTTTTGGATAATGGGAAAGCGCTGTGGAAGGAAGTAATTTTGGAAATATATGGGTCTGATCCTCTTACTAGATCTATTCATATGGGAAGTAGTGCTTGGAATGCAATTCTTGAGGTCAATGATACCATCGAGAAAATGGGTGTCGGACTTCAGTCCGCCTTTCATAAATCAATTGCAAATGGTTCTCTTTCCTCTTTTTGGGACGTAAAAGTTATCGCAGCTGGCCCGAAAATTAGAGATATGTTCCCAAGACTTTTTGCGCAGGAAACTAATAAAGATGTTCCCTTTAAAGATAGATGGTTCATTCGAGAAAATTCTTGGAATGGAAACTGGGAGTGGAGAACGGTTATCAGAGGAAGAAGCCTTACGGAGTTACGAGACTTGGAAAAACTTCTAGAGAATATGAACCTCAAGGAAAGTGGCGAAGATTCTTGGAGTTGGAAGATGGATTCGAAAGGAGTGTTCACCGTTAATAAGTTATTCAAGCTTCTTCAAAAAAGGATAGCGCCTCCGGAGATCTGTGATTTTGCTAATTTCTGGAACTCTCTCGTCCCCTTAAAGGTTAATCTTTTTACCTGGCGTTTGTTGCTTAATACTATACCCACCAAAGTTAATTTACAGCAGCGGGGGGTCACTCTAACTTCAGTCGACTGCTGCTTGTGCGGAATAGAGCCAGAAGATATCGATCATTGCTGTTTTAGGTGCTCAAAGATTGACGCTCTTTGGCGAAAAGTGTGGGGTTGGTGTGATATGTCAGAGCCAAGAATGGACTCTCTCTCCTCTTTCAAAATCAGAATCCTTCATGGCGATTTTCAAAGAGTCAGAAGTGTGATGATCCGGGCGGTGCTCATGATTACGGTTTGGTTAATTTGGTTGTGGCGAAACAGGATATTGCACTCATCGCAAGAGGAGAGGGGTAAAATTCAGCAAGAGGACTTGTTCCCAGTGGTTCAGAGAATGGCTAATCTTTGGATTACTAATAGAAAACCGGCGCTCAAAGGAATTTGGCAACATTGGTCTTCTTTTCCTTCTGATTTGGATTAATTTCTTGATGTCCTTTGGGTTTTTTGCTTTCCGCTGTATCCTCTTTTTCCAGCACCTTGCTGATTTCTTTTAATAAAAGCGGGTTGGGTGGCGGGGGTGATGGCCTAGCCGAAGCTCCCGTCCTCCTTCCCTTTTTGTCGTTCAAAAAAAAAATCCCCCTAATAGCTTACTAAATAAGCCATTTTCTATATTGTTTATTTGGAAGACATAGCGCCATTGAACCAACGAACAACTACCACGAACACACACACACGCCTCCCCAACGGTATCGGGTATCCATGGGCAGCCCATTAATCCGTCGTTGTCCGCACCTAGCTTACCATGGACCTAGAGCTTAATCCCAATCTTTGAGTGGGTTGAGGGAGGGGGGGGGGGGGGGGGGGGGGGGGGGGGGAGCCCAATCTATGACTGGACCAAACCAATGACTAGGTACTCCTAATTCCCTCAAATTAACTCCCCTTGGATTCTAATCCGAGTAGACTGGGATGTTAGACTATGGTTGAGCATTGGACGGGGTTTTCGGGTTTTGGGTGGAAACTGGAGACCCCGATATCTTATTTTTGGGTGTCGGGGATTTTGGGGTGGGTTTCCGGGCACCAGATTTTTTTTTACTTTTCCCCGTTTTAAAGTTTAAATGAACATGCATACCAAAAATATAAAAATTACTAAACTACTATATAGTACCAAACTAAAAATACTAAATTAAAACTTTATTCAAATTAACATTTAAATTAAAAGTTGAACAAAATACCAAAAGGGTTAAAGACTTGTTTTGTAAATATACAAAAAATATAAAAATCAATAAATTAAATTAAAAATCGGGTTTTTCGAACGAGTTTTTCGGGGATCTAGGAAGAATTTTCGCAGCCTACCCGACCCCAATCAACCCTCAGGGATTTTGGTTTTCGGGGTCGGATTTTTCGAGGATCAGTTTTTTCTCACCCCTATACTAGACATGATTTGTCATTTTCTATATTGTTTATCAAACAATAAGGCCATCCTTACCCGTACAGATCATACAAGTCATAACAGCTGCCACCTCAGTGCCACATCAGCTTTACCACCATCTTACCACTACCATATCATTCCATATTTACCCGTACCACTCATACCACCTAAAATATTATCTATATATATAGATTGTATGTATATATGTGTGTGTGTTTGGGATTTTTTGTTGAACGGTACGCGGCTACCGGTTGGCCTCGGTACCGCTCGCCTACCGGCACACCTCGACGGTGTCACCGCCGGTACAGGCGCGGTACCAACCCGGTGCAGTCCCGGCAACGAATGGCCTAATATATAACTCATCGTATAAGTTATAAATCTCATTAAACTAATTAAGGTGATAAATAAAGGGGCCCAATAGGCATCAAAAAATGCAATTTCACTATAATGTTCCTTTGGTTTCAAAATAGGTGTGTTTTTCAACGTGACACAGTTTTTTTGAAAAAGCGAGCTAACACACATAATTTAATGATAACAATATTATTTATTTATTGAACAACTAATATATTTCTTAAATAAAGTTAAAACACTTATTTACCAAATTCAAATCTTCAATTATGTTCTAATGATCAATAAAGAGATAAAGAAAGGTTTAAATTGGAAAAAAGTTTAATTATGTGAAAGCCTAAAACACATATATAAAAACAGAATTTTTTATTTGTATGACAAAGTATAATTATATTTAAAGATGTAATTCTAGCTTCTATAAAAAAAGGGGGTTGCTATATGCACCCAAAAAGTGCATCGGGAATTGAAAAAGTAGCATCGGAAATTGAAAAAGTAGCCTTTGACGTTGACATGTGTGTGTATGACGCATTCACTTTTTGGGTGCATTTGGTAAAAAGTCGGGTATATTTAGCAATTGCCTAAAAAAAAACTACACATAATAATAGTTTTTTTAAAGTCAAACGGTTTAGTAAAAACCTAAAGAGAATTACAAAAAAATAAAATAATAAATAACCAAAGAACTTGTGTAAGTAACAAAATCTCCCCAGAACAAACAACTTAAAAAAAGGTTAAACCAAGCAAACCCACAAGAAAGTCCAATAATCTGTAGACAAAGTTGCTAACATCAAAACAAAAGCACCCACAGGATTTTCTTTTTGTGAGAATATAAGCATTTCGTCTTGTTAGGCCATCCGTAGCATGGGCTTGGGATCGTGGCTGGCTCTCGGCAAGCTGGTGGTATGCCTAAGGCTGGTTCAACGAGTGGGTTGGGTAGAGGGTTCGGCAACCCGATAATGCCACTCTCTCTCTATTTATATATAAAATAATTAAACAAAGGTAGAGGGTTGGAAGGTAGAAAAGTGGAAAACTGATGTGTTACTGATGTGATAGTGAAAGGTCGAGTGTTCAAATTTGTATGCTACGGAAGATCTTACTCTTTAAACACCTTTTTAACAAATAAATGAGGTTGTAATATTAGAACTCCAACAATTTTCCGTTCATCATTACGACAAAGGCACATAATATCCTACAACAATAACTCTCTAAGGTCTAACATCTAATTATGTGTGGACTTATTAGATAAATAGGCGTATTGGTTACTTAATTATAAATAGCTTTCTTTTCATATATAATCATTAGATATAACAACTATTAAATGTATAAAAAAATGAGAAACTAATTACAAAAACTGATTCCAATCTTGGGATTGAATTGTATAAATAATCTATACCAACTAGACCTTTAAAATTTGAGATCATTAATTACTTTATTTTTATATGAATCCTTAAATAATAGATGTTGCAACTCTCAATACAGATATTTGTATATCTATATCTTATATTTCTATACATAATATTATTTTAATGATAAAAATAATGTAGAAAAGAGAAGAAAAAGATATGGTTGAGAATTCACAGCCACTAACTTAAAGTAGCATGTGACCCCATGTCACGGGTTTTCTCAATCAGTTATACATTCGAAATTCTTTGTATAATAGAGACAAAATTCCTTTCCTTTTTTTAATTTGTTTTTTTATCTCAATAACCTAATGTTTTTTCATACTTGTATTTTTCATGATACTTTCTGTAACTTTATAAAATAGTCATAGTGTAACTATTAGATCGAATATAATTACGTGACCCATAAGAAAAGTATAAAAATAGTATGAGAACGAAACCTTTATATATAATATTTATATAACTTTGATATGTTTTTTGATCAATTTTTGTTATCATGATCGGAATTTAATAATTTTGTGTAAATGTTTGTAAAATTAACCAACAGTGATGATAAATGTGATAACGAAGATTGAAGAAGGTAGTTGATATGGCTCATGACAAATGAATGTATTAAAAATACTAGAGTTAACTGAATAAAAATGAAGTTAGATTAAAATGTGAATGTGATCATTAAAATTAGTTCGGATTATGGTGGTTTCACTTGCAAACCGTCTTAACTGTGTAAAAGGTGTAAATCGTGGATTTCAATGGTTAAATTAATGAAATTAGTTTATAAAATTGTACAATTTGATAAAATTGTTTCATATAATTTTTTATTTGATGAAAGTTTCATATGTTTGTTTTATTATGTAAAAATGAAAAAAGCTACTTCAGAAAAAAAAAATATAGCTGAAAGAATTTTATCAGAATGAGAAATATATGAAATAATTTTTTTACATAAATAATACGAAAATGAAAAAGAATTCTGCCAATAAAAGAATTATATGGCGTTAGGTAATTTAATATATATATATATGGTTATATATATGGTTGAATTTTGTTGTTAACCGCATATAATGTGTTAACTTTGTTAATCCATCACAATCATTGATGATCTAAATCTATGATCAAGATCAAATCTTTATAACTAGAAAATTTTGAATAATTCCATTTTAAAAAATGAAACACACGTGCACAGGGGTATTTTGGAAAAACACAATAAAATTGAAATACATTCAAAATTCAAAATTTCGACTAACCCCGATGTACTCCAGCGAAACACTTGTGCACTCCGACGAACTCTGGTTCACTCCGGCAAAAACGTGTGCGACGAAACACATGTGCCGGCTTTGGAGGATTACGATGGCGGTGATGCATGTGAGGACCACTAGTATCGTGTCATGTGACAATATTCAGTTTGAATATTAATGCTTTATTCAGACTGAATAAAGTTGTGCGCACATGCATACTGAATAAAGCTTGGTGTCGATTTCGGCTTGGTGTAACTATCGAAACACAAAGCCGAAATTCTTTGAATCTCAGGAAAGAAAGAATGTATCTTCTTCATCTTCACCTTCTTACCAAGCTCAGTATGAACAACCTTGTTTGTCCATTTCCAAACTGCCCAAGTTGCTACCCTACGTACCAATTTGAATAGAAAATTTTGCAAGTTTTTTTTTTTTGCTTGGGCAGCAAACCAGATTGCTGAAAACATCAACGAAAAACGGTCGAGATCTAGTAATTCCCTATCAAGCCTAGATTTTTCTTCGAATGGAATCGACCAAGTTACATTTAAAGAAGTAATGAGGGACAAACTTGTGAAAAGTTGCATTTGTGGAAGTTTTTTTGTAATAAAGAAAGATAAAGGACTAAATCAATAAACAATGACATACCTTAGGGGGAGTTATTGACCAAATGGGTGTTTTTAAAAAACATATTTACCAAATGGGTGTTGTTTTAATCATATTTGCTATTTAGGTGTAGTTTTCTATTTAATGGGTTTTTAATGCATAAACATATTTACCATTTAGGTGTAGTTTTCTATTTAATGGGTTTTTAAGTTTTAATGCATTTTCCCTACTTTTCTTTACTATTTTTTATTATTTATTTTACTGCTGATTTTTTTTAATGTTTTTTAAAGATCGTATAAATAAAAAGTTTATGTACGGTTAAGTAAAAAAAATATATAAAACAATAAAACAATAATACGACATATAAAAACAATAAAAAAAACATTAAAAAATCAAATAAAAACAACAATAAAGCTTAAGTACGGTTATTTTTTTTACTATTTTTTATTGATTTACCATTAATGTTTTTATATGATTTTTTTAAACATTTTAAATATGTTTTTATTTCAGAACATATTAATAGTATATGTTAATACTCACATCAATAAAAACCAATGTTCCAAATAACGTGAGGCGTGGCGTGGCGGCAAGGCCAAGCCTCAAGCCTTGGAAGCCACGGCGAGGATATGGCGTTTTCCAAGGCGTGACTTATGACGGCAGATCTCTATATCCTATATAATATTATACACATAAACATCCATTTTACTACTATTACTCAATGAATTAAAGATAATAAACCATTTAAACTAAGTTATATAATAAAAACTATCAAATAAAACACTAAAAAACAAGTTAAATAAAATATTATGTTTCATAAACCCGCGCATTACTCTATGGCATGCCTCAAGCATAACGTGGCGTGAGACACAAGCCTTGAGCCACGGCGCGCCACGACGGCTGTTGCGGCGAGCTTTTTCGAACATTGATAAAAACATATTTAAAATGTTCGAGTTTTCGGAAGGGTTTGATTCTCAAAATGCCAACCCAAACTCCACATCATTTTTTCGGTTTCAATTAATCAGGGTTTCGGGTCTTGGTTTTAAAGTTTAAGTATGATTCAAGTTTTAAACGCGTAGTTTGGATTGGACGGGTTTTGCTCACCTCTACATGCCACCACTATATATATATATATATATATATATGTATTCAGATTTATTAGCGAATTAATAAAATTAATCATATAATATATATAATAAAAAAGTAGTAAAAACAACAATAAAAAATTTAGTAAATTTTTTTTTAGAAAATCAACAGTAAAAAAATAGTAGAAAGAAATAGTAAAAAGACATAAAAAACTCATTAAATAGAAAACTATACCTAAATGGTAAATATATTTAAAACTACACCTATTTGGTAAATATGTTTTTCAAAAACACTCTTTTGGTCAATAACTCCCTTAAGGGGCCGTTTGGTTCGCGGAATTGAATGGAATTCAAAGGAATTAGAACGACGAATTCCATTAACCAAATTCCATGTTGCTGTTTGGTTCGCGGAATGAAAGCTACGGAATCCATCGAATTCCTTCAAATTCCTTGAATCAAGGAATTTGCCATCCCAAGCCACATCCCTTGGAATTCATTGGAATCATCACTCTTCCCTCTCGTTTTCTCCATCTATGGTTTTACCATCTCCATCCATCGTTCTTTCATTCCAAATCTTTTCTCGGTTCGGTCTCGGTTTTTTATTTATTAAATAATTAAATTATATATAAAATTAAATAATCAAATTATATATATATATAGAAAAATGATCATGCGAGAATGAAATTCTTTTAAGAGAATACGAGAATGATTCTTAGTCATCCATTTTTGTATTTCAAATACATCACCCACACAACCTCTATGGTCACCCACTTCCCCCACCTCCGCCACTACCATCACCACCGCCTCTGCCACCATCGCCACCACCACCGTCGCCGCCGCCGGCACCATCGACACCGGCACCGGCACCTCCAACACCCCCGTCGGCAACTCCGGCACCATCGACACCACCACCGGCACCTCCGAAACCACCGCCGGTACCTCCGGCACCATCGAAACCATTGTCGGCACCTCCGAAACCACCGTCGGCACCATCGAAACCACCGCCGACACCTCCGAAACCACCGCCGGCACCATCCAAACCACCGTCGACACCTCCGGCACCATCGAAACCACCGCCAGTACCTCCGGCACCATGAAAACCACCCCTATATATAATCATTCTCGTATTCTCTTAAATTGATGTCGTTCTCGTTTGAACCCACCCTATATATATATCTATATAGGGGTGGGTTCAAATGTGAACCACTTTTTGGTTGTGAACGTGAGGACAACCGAGAGCGCGACACGTGGCGGATGACTAGGCGCCACGTCAAATTCACGGCGGATGACTAGGCGCGATTCATGGGAGGGCATTGAATTAAAAGGGGGGGACCACACTCAAAGCCAACGTGGCGCCTAGTCATCCGCCACGTGTCGCGCTCTCGGTTGTCCTCAGGTTCACAACCAAAAAGTGGTTCACAATTGAACTTTCCTCTATCTATATATATATATAAAGTGGTTCGGTATTTGGGGAAACCAAGTATGTTCGGTTCGATTGTTTCCGGTCGAGATGGAAATCAAAACCGAAATTGAACCGTTTTCGGTTAGTTTGATTCGGATCGGTTTTTTACCGGTTGAGATGGAAACCAAAACCGAAATAGAACCGATTTTGGTTTTCGTCCCGGTTCGGTTTTTTCCGGTCGAGATGGAAACCATAACCGATATCGAACCGATTTCGGTTTTCGACTCAGTTCGATTTTTTCATTCGGGATGGAAAGCAAAACCGAAACCGAACCGTTTTCGATGTTGGATTCGTTTTTTTGTTTCGGTTTCGGTTTTTGTTTCTTTTTTTTTCGTTTCGGTTCAATTTTGGTTTTTGCTCACCTTACTTTTTACATTTTTATTCCAATTCCAGTTCCATCCAACCAAACACGACCAAAATATGTGGTCAAATTCCGTCAAATTCCAATTCCAATTCCTTCAAAGTCAAATTCCTTGACGAATCCAATTCCATCGAATTCCATTCCACGAATCAAACGCTACCTAAGGATCCAATCGGTATCCAATCGGTAATTACTCTAGATATATTAATTACATTAATACATAATTACATGATCACTTTTTTTGTCGACCTATATAATTATATTTGTTTAAATAGAAATCTTATTATCTATGATTTCTCGAGGTGTGTTAATGGAAGGACGGACAATGGTTGGTCATCTTCCAACAAGTTTTATTGGGTCGGTGCTTTTATAGTATAATCATTTGTACCATATGCATGAATACTTGTACCCAATTTGATAAATTTAATTAAAATTAACATAATTGTCCGTTGAAAAATGTGATAATGAGAAGGTTACAAACAAAAAAACCCAAAGAGAGTATTATTTCACGTGAAGAGTTTTGTTTTTGCATGGCCAGAAACACACACATAGTGACCTTGCTAATAAGTTGCATGTGAACCATGCAAGTAACCTTAGGGGTCCTTAGTTGTCTTTTACACTTCACCTCAATAAACATCCATATATACATAACATAATAATATATATACATACAATATATACTTATATATATACAAACAGAAGTACAGACAAAGAAGTCCTGTGATGTGAAAAGCTCCAAGAAAGGCTTACAAGTACTCATAAAAACCATAAGCAAATAACATTTGATCAAAAACCATCATATTTTTTCACTCCAGATGAATAGAAAGGGTTGTGACATTGAAGCAACAGGCATCAATTACACAATCTACACCCAAAAACCACAACCCCCTTTCAAGATCTTCAACAAGGATCAACAACAATTTCTCGAACTCGAACCGAATCGAAAACCCGTTTCCGAAGAAACCAACCCGAGAGCTCGCCGTGTTCTTCGCGAAGTAAGCTGCCATGCAAAGCCGTGGGAGGTCCTCGCCATCGTCGGCCCGAGCGGTGCCGGAAAGTCCTCCCTTCTCGAGATCCTCGCCGGGAAGATCACCCCACAGACGGCGAGGATCTGCGTCAACCGGAAACCGGTTGACAAGTCGAGATTTAAGAAGATTTCGGGGTATGTCACCCAAAAGGACACGTTGTTCCCCCTTCTGACAGTCGAAGAAACCCTGGTTTTCACCGCGAAGCTCCGGATGAAGCTTCCGGAGCCGGAGCTGAGCTCCCGGGTCAGTTCGCTGATCCGGGAGCTCGGGTTGACCCATGTCGCAAATGCGCGCGTGGGAGACGATCGGGTCCGCGGGATCTCGGGCGGAGAGCGACGGCGAGTTTCGATCGGTGTGGCCGTGGTCCATGACCCTGAGGTGGTGATCTTGGATGAACCCACCTCGGGTTTGGATAGTAACAGCGCCTTCCAGATCATAGACATGGTCAAGACGATGGCGGAGACCCGAGGCAAGACCGTGGTCCTTAGCATCCACCAGCCGGGGTTCCGAATCATCAAGCTTTTTAACTCGATACTACTTCTAGCAAATGGTGCAGTTTTGCACCAGGGGACGGCCGATGAGCTCAGCCTCTCGTTACGGCTCATCGGGCTCGAACCGCCTCTGCATGTCAACATCGTCGAGTTCGCAATCGATTCCATCGATACGATACAACAACAGAAGAACGTCGAAAAGATTTCCAATTTCGAACCGGAGAATAATGCTTTAGCTAACAGAATCACTCAAGGTAGGTTCACTTTACAACAACTCTTCCAACAATCGAAAGTAATCGACCTCGATCACGATCATGATCACGAAGAAAAACAAGATCAAGATCAAGAATTACAAGAAGAAGATGATGATGATCAAGAAAGAAAGATGCAAGATGGGTTTGCGAATTCGAGATTATCCGAAACCCTAATCTTGACTCATCGATTCTGGAAGAACATTTCTCGAACGAAAGAGCTTTTCGCATGTCGAACGCTTCAAATGCTCGTAGCCGGCTTGATTCTCGGGTCGATCTTTTACGATCTCCACATGGATTTGATCGGAGCCGAAGAAAGGGTCGGTTTGTTCGCATTCATCTTGACATTCCTTCTAACAACCACGGTCGAAGCCCTACCGGTTTTCTTGCAAGAAAGGGAAATCCTCATGAAAGAAACTTCATGCGGAAGCTACCGAGTTTCCTCGTACGCAATCGCTAACGGGCTCGTATACTTGCCCTTTTTGCTAATCTTAGCGGTTCTATTCGCGACCCCGTTATATTGGTTGGTGGGGTTAAACCCGAGTTTCTTCGCGTTCTCGAGATTCCTCCTTTTGATTTGGTTGATTCTCTACACGGCGAACTCCGTGGTCGTGTGCTTTAGCGCGTTGGTACCGAATTTTATAGTGGGAAACTCGGTGATCTCGGGGGTAATGGGGTCATTTTTCTTGTTTTCGGGCTACTTTGTGTCCGAAAAAGGGATGCCAAGGTACTGGATATTCATGCATTATATATCGTTGTTTAAGTATCCGTTTGAAGCGTTCTTGACGAACGAGTTTTCCGGCAACGGCGGCGAACGGCGGTGCTTGGAGGAGCTGTTTGGGAAGTGTTTGGTGAGTGGTGAAGATGTGTTAAGGGAACAAGGAGGAGGGTATCATGGGAAAGAAGGTAAATGGAAGAACTTTGTGATTATGGTGTGTTTTATTTTGGTTTATAGGTTTATTTCATATGTGATTTTAAGGGTTAGATGCTCCCAAAAGGGAACTTAATAATTTTCTTTCAATTTTTTTTTTTTGGAAATTTTTAGTGTTATATTTATTAAAAATTGCAAAGTTTGTCTTGGTTTATATCGATTTTGTTAAGAACTTATATGTTGTTCAATTCTTGATTTCAGGATAAGGTAATTAAGAATTGCTAAAGGTTTCGTTTAAATTTAGACTTATGATATTTTAATTTGAGAGTTTAAATATTCTATTTTTATTATATTGGATTTAGTAAAAATACGTTAAAGGATTTCTAGATATGGTTTTTTGTAAATTTGTTGTTTACGATTATAACAAAATTTGAAGAGGTAAAGCCAAATATTATGATTATGAATATTAAATAATTTATTACACAATATATTGTACATATGCATCCAATATTGTACTAATAAAGGATGGAGGATATCGAGGTGAGTGTCACGGGTTGCCAACTTCTATGTAGCCTTGGAAAGAGAAGTACTAATTTATTACTGAATTTTTTATTGGGCCATTTAGAAAAGATTATGAAATTTAAGACCTCACGAGTCACGACCTTAGGCTCGATAGCGCCTCGGGTATCCGAGCGGGCGCAGGCTTGCTCGGGCTTGTGCAGGATACGCTACTTGTAGCATGGGCTTATGCCATGGGTTCGGCATACGGGTTTGGGTGCTCATGAAGCTCTCTCTCTCTCTCTCTCTCTCTTTCTCTCTCTAAATATATATATATAGAGAGAGAGAAAAAAAAAGTTCAAATACAAACCACTTTTTGGTTGTGAACGTGAGGACAACTCAGAGCACGACACGTGGCAAAAAAATTTCTGACACGTGCGACTTTTTCCGCGACTTAGTGTTATTCAGTCTGAATAATAGTGTTATTCAGACTGAATAACACTAAGTCGCGGGCTTTTTGGTTACAAGTCGCGCGTGTCACTGAATTTTTTGCGACTTAGTGTTATTCCTACTGAATAACGTTTTATTCAGTCTGAATAAAGTGTTATTCAGTATGAATAACACTAAGTCACCGAAAATTCAGAGTGACACGTGGCGCTCTCGGTTGTACTCACGTTCATAACCAAAAAGTGGTTTGTATTTGAACCCACCCCTATATATATATATTGGGTATTCGGCCTTACGGATAGTGATACTCCTATTATAGACTTTCTAGAGGCTTATGGATAAAGCTGGTGTGGCAAATCAGGCTTGTGCGATTGTGGGTTGATGCTATGGAAGGCCTTAAACATGATGTCGGTCATTTGGTTCATGGAAAAAGAAGTATATGAAATTGAAATATGGTTTTTCGATCAAATTTTTTAATGATGTTTGATTTATGGATTAATTGGTTGAATTATGTCAAATTTTTTGATCAATAGGTTTAATGGATTCTTAGCAAAAATAAATGATTTGAATTTTTTTTATGTGGCAATTGTGCCAAACTAGCCACCATCATTAGTGCTACCGTTGCCATTATCATCACCCTCAATTAATATTATTATTTTGCGGAGCACCCTCTACTAGGGGGTGTGGAAAAAAACCGTTGGATCATTTACATGGGTCGAATCAAGTCAAGCTAGATTGTTTTTGACAATTTGAGTGTTCTCGACTTCTGGTAGTCGGCATGTTTGAAAAATAGGTTAACCTCTAAGTCCGATTTTGATTTGTGGTTTAATTCGAACTCTTTCATTTTTGACATTTGATCTATATTGTAAACGAATCTAGCACTAAATAAATCATCTGAATTCAAACTCAATTTAGTCGTCTTTGTCAGGTATTTAACAAAAATGTTAGTTTGAAACATAACAAGTCAAGTTTTATTTTATAAGAACTCAATTCAATTTATGTTGAGCTTCTCAAGTTGTACGCATTCATTAATATGCATACACTTTAACAAAGTCTTCTTGTGTATTTCAGGGTCGTCCAAATCAATCCTAGTTTTTGTCCAATGTTTTCAAATTATTCTATATGTTGAATTGGGCTCAAATTTTTTTATAAAGAAATCTTATTGAGATGAAAAAATTGAATTTATTCGAGCTCAAGCTCATTTCACTACAAACCCTAGTTCAATTAAGAGTAAATAGTTTTTTAAGGGTTTATTACTTATTTGGGTAACAAACTATTTCATTTGTACACAAAGTACCATTGAACTATTTTTTATACTCAATATACCATTGAACTCTTTTTTACTGCAGAGATTATACCGTTGCAACCGGAAATAGAAGGTAAACCACCATTAACCACCACCACCACCACAACCACCACAACCACCCACCACCACCACAACCAAACACCACCACCTTCAAAACAACACCACCTTCATACCATCACCACCACCACACCTATCACCAAGCTACCACCACCAACTATCACCACCAAAACATCACCCCCTGTGAACATCGTAACTCCCATCGCCGGCAACCACCACCTACAACCTCTTCGCATCACTGGCGATCGCCACCTACAACCTCTTCGCATCGCAGGTGATCGCCATCCAAAACCATCACCACCACTACAGAGCTCAATTTCATCATATCTGGTCTTTTTTTTGTCTCGATTTCACCAGATTTGGTCTCGATTTGGTTTGAATTTCATTAGATCTGGTAACGGTGATGGTAATCGGAGGTGGTGATGGTGATCGGAGATGGTAGGGTGGAAACAATGATGCTGATGGGTATGGTGGTGGTGGCTATGGTGGCTTTGGTGGTAGTGGGTGTGGCGGTGATGGTTTGAAGGTGGTGGTGGCTGTGGTGGTGGTGTTTTGGTGGTGGTGCTGGTGGTTTGGAGGTGGTGGTGGTGTTTTGGTGGTGGTGCTGGTGGTTTGGAGGTGGTGGTGGTGGTGTTTTGGTGGTGGTCTTTTGAAGGTGGTGGTGGTTTGGTGGTGGTTTACCTTCTATTCCCGGTTGCAATGGTATAATCTGTACAGTCAAAAAGAGTTCAATGGTATATTGAATACAAAAAATAGTTCAATGGTATTTTGTGTACAAATGAAATAGTTTGTTACCCAAATAGGTCATAAACCTTTTTATTAAAATCAATGAATGTAAAATATTACACTTTTTCATAAAGGTAATTTATACTTTTGGTTATTTCTATTAGTGTCCACTCTCAACTCGCGTCCCTCTTTTGATGGCGTAAAGCGAGAAAGATGAAGAGTTGTGATGAGTGCTAACCACAAATTGTTGTTTGTTGTGGGGCTTTTGGAGTTATCGTCGATATTAGGCGAGATATGTTCTCTCTGTACTCGATATGTAGGAAAGGTTGTCGGAGCCGATGCTAGAGTGCAAATGGATCAAGGGGAAAGTGACATATGGTAAAGGGAAAGAGAAAGGATGGGATGTGGGTCACCTAAGACATGTCATTATCCTAATAAATGTTAGTAATGTCATTTTTATCTTTTATTAGAAAATGAGTGGTAGCTATTATGAAACAATAAAAAGACGAAAATACCAATTAAGTTAATGGATCTATTTAATAGAAGTTTAGCAACTGTATTGACCAAAATTATAATCGATTCAAAGACGGAGTTAATAGTGATGACAATTACAAGGACCAAAAGTGTAATTTACTCTTTTTAGAACTAAATAATTTTATTGTTAAATTGCAAAATTCAAGTGCCAAAATTAAAAAAAATTGTATTCTATGTCTTATTACTGGCAAAGATTTGCATTTTCCTTTTTTCGGTAAAAAACTGGTTAATAAACATAAATCAATAATATTGTATTTGAAAACCTGAAACATAAAAGTTAAATATGGATGTGAATCAACATTAAATTCGAAAACTAAACTTTTTTTTTTGAACCTCGGAAAACTTTTATTAGAAAAAGAAAAAACAACAAGCATACTAAGGACCCTACAAGCCAGGGACTCAAAGAAGCACACAGAAAGAAAAACCACCTAGGACAAGCAAAGAACTAGGAAAACTAACAAGTATCCAAACAACAAAAAGATCAAAAGAACCTAACAAGTATTCGAAAACTAAACTTGCACATATTAATTTTGATTTTGAAATTTTCATGTCAAGTGTCAACCTTAATCTTCTTCGAATCATGTAGCCCAACCTTGTAATCACTATTATAATCATTGTTATTATCATTGTCTTCTTCGCCTCTTTCATCCATCCGTCAACATTCGATTCATCATTCAATTTGTGTTTTAAAATCAAATCTTTTTGCTTGAGCTGTGCTATTATGGTGTCGGCATTCTCAATCTTTAGTTAATATCAAATATTATTTTTGTTATGAGAGTTACGTCTAGTATCATCTAAAGAGTATCTGATTCACTCTTTTGTGACTCCTTGTTTGGAGGCACCTTGCTTTTGGTTATCATTTGAGGAGGCGTGTTATAGCCTCTTTAATAAACTCTTCAAGATGGAGAATTATAAGTTAAATTAATAAGAAAAGCTTACACTCATCTTAAATAGCTTTTTCATTTTGAATGTCAAAATATTAATTATATTATTAAAATATTTAATATAATTAATAAAGTATTATTTATTTACTCTAAACATTTAATTAATTTCAAGATTTCTCCTTCGTAGAAAATATTAAAAACCGTTTTCTTGCTTAAAGAATATTTTTGTAGAGTTCTTCCATCTAAACAAGTTCACGTTCTCTTCTAATTAAATTTAAAATATATTTGGAAATAACAATTAAGAGCTGTATAACACATGTTCCTAGTCTTTGTTATAGAAAATTATTAATATTATTTTTAAAATATTATTCTTTCATTTTTCAAATAAATAAAAAAACCTTCAAAACTTTCTCACATGTTTCAAATCCTAATATAAAAAATATATGAATTATTTGGTTGTTTTTCTAAACTTTAGATTTCATAAGCAAAAGTCATAAAATGCAGTTTAATAGATTTTTAAAGTAAATACAAAGATTTTTATTAGGCTACACATAGCCAACCCTCCGAGCCCTTCGGGATGACACTGCCACGTCAGCGTCACATCAGCTTTTCTCCAAACTTCTCTTAACCCTCTCATAACCCTCTACAACCCTAACCTAACCCTCTCAACCCTCTCACATACAACACACACACAACACACAAACATAGCGGCTTCATGCCACTGCCAACCCTCCAGCCCGCCGGCTACCATGGGGTTGCCCGCCGGGCTTTTTGAAGCTGGCGGGCTCAACCTGATGGAGCCCGAACCACCGCTGCGTGCAGCCTTAATATGTAATTTTAATTGAAATATGTTTTATAATTGCATTATGCAAAATATTTTTATAAAAACAAAATTGAAATTAATTTTAGAGTGAATTACACTTTTAGTCCTTATAGTTTGACAATGTTAACTATAGAAACCATTGATATTATACAATTAAAAAGTTGGAGACCATCAATGTGGATAGTCTGTTTTCGAAACCAAATCTAAAATTTGAATAAATGAGAGGGACCACAAGAGTAATTCACTCTTATTTTTAGAATACTCTTTTGGGGGTTATTCACTTTTTTAGAGTACATTAAATCTCGTAGATTACATTTTACATGAATAAGATATGTTATTAGGTTGAACACCTTGCAATGGAACCACAAATGCGTAGAATACTAGCGTCCCAAAGAAGTATTTTTTTTTTTACCTTTTTGTGGTCGAATCTTGTTATTTTATAAAGAATGACTTATTGGTTGTCTTTACTCATAAAACATGCAAAGGTAGTCATTATGGATCTTCTATGGTTAAATTTGCGATGATTTATCATGCAACATATGTCAAGGATAATTATTTGAGTCAAAAGGTGACCAACCTTGAACTTTCTTAGAAGGGGTAATTAGGTGATTTTGATATTCAACTATAATATAAGTACTTTGATTTACAACGTTGAATCAACAATTCATATGTCACACAAACGTTTTTATGCCATATTTAAATTCAAAGAAATTTCCAAATCTTGAGAAGAAGATATAAAACTAACAAATTATACATTCTATAAAATGGTATATTTTTTTTTTTTAAACTATACAATTTGGACAAGCCCATGGGCTACAGTTGGAAAAACAAACCACATTGATTTGAGAAAATTCTCCTCTATTATCCTATTTCCCATAATGTGGTTAAAAAAATAGAAAAAAAAAAATAAAAAACTCAATTACAAATGAATAACGATGAAGAAGGTCAAGTTACCATTGGCCAACCGAATCAATGCTTTCCTGTTGATGGTGTAATTGTGTTTGAATCGAATTCGACGAAAACGGCAACGTAAATGTCTGCTCGCCCACGGTTGCAAAAGGCGGTTGGGACATAATACTTGTGGCAGGTGACGAATAAACGCTTTTATAAGTTGGCAAACTATTTTGTTGTTGTATTTCGATGCATTGTTGTTGTTGTTGTTGTTGTTTAGGTACATTGTTGCTAACTTTGTCGCCTTCCAGTTGCCGATACTTAACCAGATACAGCTTGAGTGGCTCTACGTATTCCTCAAACCCTAACGTCGTTATCGCCCAAATTATATCTTCACCATTTATTGTTTTTCTCTTTTCTCGTTGACATTTATCCGAGGCTTCACCCGTCACGAAGCTAATGAACTCCGAAACGCATTCTTGGACCGTTTCTTTTGCGTCTTTTGAGATTTTCCCGTTCCCGGGGATGACTTTTTTCATGATGCGGCCGACATTCGCTATTGGGAGGAAACGATCTTGTTCTTTATTGTTGTTTTTGGAAGAGGGGCTTTCTGGGCTTCTTTTCCCATTCTTTACATCTTCCATTTGAATTATTATTCCCTTTTGCAAATTTAGAGGGGATTTGGTTTGTTTTGTTGGTTTTGTTTATAAGGGCAACATATTAAATGGCATCAAAAGCTTAAAAGTAGGCAGGTAAAGAGGTTGACCAACCTTACAAATTTAGTCCATTGGAATCGTTCCCTTTGGGTAGTTTCGTAATTTCACTATAAATCGAAGATCTAACGATATTACCTATAATCTAGAGTAGTATATATTACATATATGTATGTATATATATGTACTTGAAAAATGTAAATCTTTTTGAATGTTGATAAATGATGAACATGAGGCATTTGGCATAAAGAGCTTTAAATTAGGATAATAATAGATTCTTGTAATTATGTTTAATTAGGAGTAAACTTCACTTTTGATTCCTAATGTTTGTAATTTCAATAAGTATCCTTTCTAAACTTTAAAAAACTTGAATTTGATCATTTACATTTGTCATTTTATAACTATTTTGATTTCTTTTCTTTTTTAACGATCATTAACTTTTTCATTAAGTCCAACGACATAAGAGATATCTTAGTCATTTCAAGCATTTATCTATTAAGTCTATTACTATTTGGTTAAATGCGGGGTATTTGAGTTATTGAAAAATATTTTAAAATGACTAAAATACCTCTCATGTGATTGGACTTAACGAAAAGAAAAGCTAACGATCATCAAAAGTAGTGACCAAAACAATTATAAAATGAAGATTATGAGGTCTTTATAGCACAAAGACTTTGGACCCTCAACCTTTCATGTCACCTCAATGCCACATCAGGTTTTCTCATCCTACCCACTGAACCATCAAGTGGAGTAGCACCAACATTTTATGTTCTCATACGCTCTCATTTTTTTGCTAATTATATTTAGAGAGATAAGGCTATCGGTATCGCAGCCCAAAAGCCCACAAATCTACAATCCCACTCTGCCACATCAGTGTCACATTACATCAGCTTTACCCACAAAGCCACAATAAACCCACTTTACCAAGTACTACCACAAGCTCACAACCTTTTTAATTATTTAATTTAAATACATTGATTATTTTATTACAAAAAACTAATAACAAATAATGATAATAACAAATAATAATATATATTTTAATTATAGAGAGAGAGTATAGTGAGATAGAGAGAAAGAAGGGAAAAAAGGGGATCGGTTTTACTGGGTTCCCAAACCAACTCTAAGCCCGCTTCTCCTGTAGTGCAGCATGCCGAGCCCGATTTGAAAGCCCACTTAGGAGCTACCGATAGCCTTAAAAGAGACAGAGGTAAGAGAGAGAGGGAGAGTGCTACGGGGTGGACATGTTTGGAAACCCGCCATCATGGGCTTAAGGCTAGGCACAACAGCTGAAATATTTCAGCGGGTTGAGCCCCCGGTCCCGGCGGTTTCCGGCGGGTTGGCTGCGCCATTTCACTTGCCGGCGGGATAGGGTGGAGGCGGCTTCTCCAACCCGCTATATTTTGTGTGTATTGTGTGTGTGAGGGTTGGAGAAGGGTTGTAGAGGGTTATGAGAGGGTTAAAAAAGGGTTTGAGAAAAGCTGATGTGGCACTGATGTGACAGTGTTAACCCGAAGGGCTCGGAGGGTCCGCTGTGTGTAGCCTAATGGTACCTGTTAGGGGCTTACCCGCTGAAATATTGGTTTACCCGCCCCTCTACCCGCTTGGTGACAAGGAAGGCCTAAAAAACCAAATTTGAGTTTTCAATACATTTTCAAGTTGACAAACTCACAAACCAAAAGTTAAGCTCACTCGTTTATTTAACTAATGAACATAATTTGTATTTAATTAATGATAAATAAAATTTCAAATGCTATTTGTTAAATGGAATCTTTGAACAACAACAACAACTAATAGTTTGTGTGGCCGCCGGCAACCCGGTGGCGTAAAAAACAACCACCTTTCTTTATTATTTTCCCGCACTTCTTTCTTGACTTTTTTTATTCAATTCCGCGGATTATACCAACAATTTACGCGATAATAATTCCAAATAAAATACAACTCAAAATCGAACCTTTCCATTTCATTTCATCAATCAATTCCCACTACAAACACATGATATATTATTTTATTTTTTAGTTTAATTTAATAATTTTAGGGAGTCAAAATAAAAATTCAAGAAACACAGTTGACTGTTTCTTGATTGATTCAATCAGGTGAAAGAAGAACAAAATTGAAGGCAAAGTTTCTACGTATTCTGCTAAGTTTTTTAAGGTTAATTTTGATGGGAAGTAGCAGTAAGGAGGTGGGTTTGCGGCTGAAGGCGGCGGCGGAGGCGGCTATTGCGGCGGTTGGGTTGGGGTACGATGTTTCGGAGGATTTAAGGTTGAAGTACTGTAAAGGGACTTCGGAGGAGTCGAGGTTGATCGGAGTGGACGATGAGCTGGTTAGGGATATCGTGATTCCAGGTGGGATCTTGATTCAGAATGTATCGAAATCGATTAATTGTGATAAAGGTGAAAGGATGCGATTCAGCTCAGATATTCTCTCCTTTCAGCAGGTATATATATATATATATGTATGATTATAAGCTTAATTTATTCTATGATTTGGAAAAATTAATGGATTGTTAACATGTTTATATGTTGTTATTGGAAGATTCTTGGAAAGAAAGTTTGAAGCAAAAAAGTCAAACTGTCTGATCTTGATTGTGATGATCTTTATGTTTATGACCAATATACCCAACAAGATTTCTTGATTTTGATTTTGTGGGTCTTCTTTTGTGAAACATAACATAATCACCTTAAAAGTGCTTGGTATGTTTATTGGATGCAAAATATGTCCATTAAATCTGTATAGATAAAGTTTTTGCTTATCAAGGGTAGATTTGGATTAAAAACTTGGCTTTCTACATGAGCCACTTATTATATCTTTAAGCTACTACCATGCTATCATGTATAGCTGACCGAATAAGCGACTATTTATATCATTACATACAAGATGTATTAGGGCCAATCCTTTTCTTTACCGTCTTATCTTTTATGATGCCGCTACCAAATTGTCATGTATAGTTGACCAAATAAGTTGCGAGTCTGATTAAACTTATTAAGCTGCTAACAACCACATGTAAGTGTTTCTAGTAGACTGGTTTATAGGACTTGAGTTTTTCTAGTAGACTGGTTTATAGGACTTGGGTTTTTCTGTTCATGTGGTTAAATAGTTGTGCATCTTATGTAAAGGTGTTAAAAAAGGTTGGTAGGATGCTTTTGGACTTTCTAACAAGTTGATAGGAAAACTTTGAAACAAGTAAGAGTTTTATATGACATTATTTGAAAAAAAAAACTAATATGACAATTTATTTTAAAGTTTTTATAGAACTAGTTAGGATGTCTATATACGTACTAACATCTTATTGCAACACCTTTGTATCTAAAAACTGTTGTTTGGTCCTATAAACTTAGGTTCTATAAAACAATCCACTAAAATATTAAGACACTTTTTTGACTTATACAAAGCGGATTTTGTAGTAATGACATAGTTTTGGTGTTGCTGTAGATGGCGGAACAATTTAACCATGACGTATCGCTCTCAGGACGAATCCCGACCGGCCAATTCAATGCTGCATTCGAGTTCACCGGTTCTTGGCAGAAAGATGCAGCCAACACAAAAGCCCTCGCGATAGATGGCGTATTCATAACGCTTTACAGCATCACTCTTGAAAAATCCCAAATCGCGTTACGTGATCATGTGAAAAACGCGGTTCCATCTTCATGGGAACCTGCAGCATTAGCCAAGTAAGCAACACTCGATTCAGCCGTCTGAATGATTTCACCATCAAATAGACCGAATGCAAAGAACTCGATTCGTTTTCAAAAATCCTAATCTTGGTTTTCGTTTTATCAGGTTTATCGAAAAGTTTGGCACTCATGTGATTGTTGGTGTGAAAATGGGAGGAAAAGACATTGTGTATATGAAGCAACAACATTCGTCAACTCTTGCGTCCGATGTGGTGCAAAGAAAGCTCAAGGATGTAGCGGAAAAACGATTCAGTGGAGAACACACCGATGCCCCAAGAAAAACCCGTGATTTGGATCCGGTTTGTAACATCGTTGCCTATTCTTTTTCAATCCAACATATTTAACTAACTTGTGCGGTTTTTATAATGGATTTTTTTCGTTTCAGCTTGAAAGGAACGACTATGGCTTGATCCCGATGGATCCCGCAGTTGAGGTTAGAGCTTGACCACAGTTTCCCCTTGTTAATAGGCCAAAGGTAGCCAATGCTACCTATCAGATGCCAAAAATGTCTAAATGTTGTAATAGACTACTTTATAAGACTTAAATTTACAGAACTAAACGATTGTGCATCCTATATATATAAAAATGTTACAAGTTTTTTTACTGAACACTTGTTTTTATAGTTATAAGTAGGCTAATAAGACGTTCATTTCAAAGTTGTCATAAAAAACTTGTTAGGACACCAAAAGCGGTGTATAAACTTATTGAAACACCCTTACACAGGACGCATAATTGTTTGATCCTATAAAGCAGTTTATTAGGACATTTAGACATAGTTGGCATAACGTAAAGCTGATTTTGTTGTAGTGTATTTTGCATACACGTTCCAATATATTGGTACTGGTAAGGTGTAAATGTACTGAGATTCTGCTCTGCGTCGCTTTTGATTGCTTTATTGCAGGATGTAACTCTTTTTTGGAGGAGGAGAGGAGGAAGCTACGGCAAAAACATCGACCATCGGACATGGTGTCAAACAGTTCAACTCGAACCCGAAGTCATCTCCATGTCGTTTGTTCCAATCACATCGTTGTTGAGCGGAGTCGATGGCAACGGATTCTTGACTCACGCCATCAATCTTTATTTACGATGTGAGTATAAACATCTGTATCTTTACATTTATTTGGTCCGTCCCATTGAAGTATTACCCCTTGACGGTTAGCTAGTCAAATGTCTTAAATACCCTTTAACGTGTTATCCAGATAAGCCACCGATCGAGGAGCTTCAACAGTTTTTAGAGTTTCAACTTCCGAAGCAATGGGCACCGGAGTTTGGCGTGCTTGCGGTCGGTCCCGAGGGGAAACAACAACATAATGCATCGTTACAGTTCAGATTTATGGGCCCGAAGCTGTATGTTAACACCAATCAGGTAACGTTTTGTGTATAATTGTTCGTCGTTTTTGTGGTTATCGAAATATGGCGTACTGATTTGATTTTCCGATGATGAAATTGGCAGGTGGACGTTGGAGACAAGCCGGTGACGGGACTTCGGCTTTACTTAGAAGGAAAGCGAAACGATTGCTTAGCGATCCATTTGCAGCACCTCTCGTCCATGCCGAAAAGCCTCAAGCTCACGCTCGAGCCGTACACGAACTCGGGTCCGAGCTCGGTTCCAAGCTCGAGTGACCGAAGGTACCACGAGAAGGTCCAGTGGAAGAGCTTCTCGCACATATGCACGGCCCCCGTGGAGTCGGAAGACGAACTGGCCGTCGTGACCGGTGCCGAGTTCGAAGTGAGCGACACCGGTCTGAAACGGGTTCTGTTCTTACGGCTCCGTTTCGCGAAAGTGGTGGGGGCCACGGTGGTGAGACAGCCCGAGTGGGACGGCTCACCGGTCCTCAGTCAAAAATCGGGGATCGTTTCGACCCTGATGTCCACCCGGTTTTCGACTGCTCAGAGACCGCCACCGCAACCGAGGGACATCAATGTGAACTCGGCGTTGCCGAATGGGCCGCCGGTGACGGCCCATGGGAAGAAGCTGTTGAAGTTTGTGGATACGACGGAATTAACGAGAGGGCCTCAGGATTTGCCGGGTTATTGGGTTGTATCGGGCGCTAGGCTCATGGTCGACAAGAGTAAGATATCGTTGCGTGTAAAGTTTTCGCTCTTAGCTGTGTTTTCGGCTGATGACGAAATGTCGTTGTAATATTGTTGGAACTGTTTGCTGTTGTTCGTAAGGTGGTGGGTTCAAATCTGGATTTTTTTATAACTTTGATCATAGAGTTTTATTATTAATTTTGTATATTTGGATGCGTGTGTGAATTAAGTAAATATTGAATATGATGTATGGTGTAAATGATGATGAATCAAAGTATTGTATTTAGCGGGATGTTTTTTAACTCTTGATGTTCGGATAAACCAGTGGACACCAAAGATCAAAATTAAAGCATCAAATCATCCATTACAAAAACCATAATATACAACTTATTAGGGTTGATGACTTATCCGGGTAATAAATTATTCATTTTGTTTATATATTACCATTGAACTATTTTTTATATTTGATACACCATTTAATTTTTTTTTTTTTGTATACATAATACCATTACAACCAAGAATAAGTGAATAACCCGTAAACCACCATCTTTCACCCACCCACCCACCACCACAACCGCCACAGCTGCCACCACCACCACCAACCACCAAACCACCACCACCACAGCCGCCACCACCACCATTATAGTTTTCTCAACATTAAAATTAGATAATTTTTGTCATTAAACAACTACTTTAAGAGCAAAGCAAGGGCATCTTCTATTGTTTTTTTTTTTTTTTTTTATCATATAACCAGTATATCTAGTTCTTAAGGATATTTCAGTAGACTAGTTTACGACCTCAGTAGTGAATTGGATTGGCAGCAAACTTACTCTTTCTCTAACTTCATCATAATCCACAGAACAAACATGCAAAACTCATTGATCTGACTAGTTGTACGGTGTTGGGAAGGAGTATGATTTTAGGTTTTTTTTTAGTTTTAATATCTTTTATATACTTAAAAGGGGGTATAATAGTCATTTAACTATTTTTGATTAAAAATTGATAAAAAATGTTATTTGGATAATATGATATTTTGATAGGTTAAGAAGAACACATACGATATTTATGGATTCGGTTAGGTAAATATGATATTTTCAATTTTAATAAGGGTATATATGAAATTAGAGAAATGTTCAAATGAGAAACATAACTTTTTAAGAAAACCTGAGAACGAATCTCAGTCACTCATCCGGTCAATAAAGACGGCTTTGACCGGTCTTCCCCTTTAATAATCTCTACCCTTCCATGAATCGCGTTAATCCTCCATGATCACGTCTATCGTAACTAAAGATGTGTAACCGAGATTCGTGTTCACGTTTTCTTAAATTGATATGGTTCTTATGTAACATTCTCTATGAAATTCACCCTAAAAAGTTTGTATCCACATGTAGGGGGTCTAGATTTCACTAAAAAGTATCATATAGGACTAGTTATGTACAATTCCATGCCCTAAACAAGAAGTTGGGTAAGGGTATAAATGTCATTAGAAAAACAATTGGAGGGCAATTACGTAAAATTGCATAAACTACGTATAGGGGAAACTTACCCAGAAAGAGGAGAGATCGTAAATAGCAGCTGGCACCCTTTTCTTCCTCCTGTCGCTTTTACAAACCCTGATTTAGAAACCTTCCCATCAACAATGGCGCACAATCGCCAACCCGAATTCAAACCTAACAATCATCATCCATCTTCTTCAGAGGAAGAAGAAGAAGAAGAAGAAGAAGAAGAAGACGTTGAAGAAGAAGAAGAAGAAGCCTCTGGTTCAGAAGAAGAAGATGAACAAACCTCTTGTTCAGAATCAGAACCATCCGATTCAGAACCACCAAAAAAAGCCCTAATTCCACCGCCTCAATCCGCCAAGAAGCCACAACAACCGCCACCTCCAGATCTATCATCCTCCGGCACGGAGGAATCCGATTCCGACGATACCGATTCCGATTCGCCGCCTAAAAAGTCCTCAATCGATCCTAACATCAAACCTATCTCTTCCAAACCTATGGAACGAGAAGAATTAGCTACAATTCCGGCCAAAAAATCCGGATCCGGATCGGGATCCAAACCTAGCTCCACGCCGTCTCCGGCGAAGGCCGGCAAACGACCTCCGCCGGCCGCTTCTCCGGCCGTGGAGAAGGATTCGAAGAAGGTGAAGAAGAGCACGGGCACACCGGCGGATGAGGACTCGAAGAAGCAGCTGTTTCAGAGGCTGTGGAGTGAGGATGATGAGATTGTTATCTTGAAAGGTATGATTGATTATAAGAATGAGAAGAATGGTGAGAATCCTGTTGCTGATATGGGTGCTTTTCATGAATATATTAAGAAGGCTTTGCATGTTGATGTTAGTAGGGCACAATTGGTGGATAAGGTTAGGAGGTTGAAGAAGAAGTATGTGAATAATGCTAGTAGGGAGAAGAATGGTAAAGATAGGAGTTTTTCCAAGAGTCATGAACAGAAGGGTTACGAATTGTCGAAATTGATATGGGGTAGTAATAGCCATACCAGTGGGACAGAGAGTAAAAAGAATCAGAATCAGAGTCATAATAACAATTCTAATCCTGCTAAGGGTAATGCTGCTGGTACTAGCTCTAAAGCAAATGGGGTGGAATTGGAGAAGGAGGTTTCGATGATGGAGGTTGATAAGAGCATGGATGTTTCTCGGTTTGTTCAGTATGGTCGAAACAGTGATAGTCCTATCTTGCAGGAAGAGATTGTGAAGGCTGGATTGGAGTTGGTTGAGGCTTCTAAAAGGGAAGAATTGGAGGAGAAGTGGAAGAAGCTGAAGAAGCAGGAGCTTCAGCTTTACGTGATGCGATTGGAGTTGCTTAAGGAGCAATCGGCGTTGGTTTACGAGGCTGTCAATTCATCTGGAAATTAAGGTAATCTGTGGTTCTTTGATGATGGATGATGATAATGGTGCCTCAGGCTGGGCAAAAGTAGTTGGTTTTATGTTTTCTTTTTTGTGCTTTCTTTTAGGAATTTGAATTATATATGGTTTCTAAATAAGAACTTGTAGTGGTATTTTAGAAACATATGGTTGTTAATCATTTTTCTTTAAGTTATGAACTTGATATTAGTCATTTGAAATTCAAAATAACATGTTTCATGTTTTTGTTGATGGTCTCATTTCTTTGATGAGTTTTTGGTTTATCTTGTGTGGGCAATAGTGATGATTTCTAGAGTTTGTTATGTGAATGTAAAGGCATCAAAAGATGACTGCTTAGCCCCGTGCCTGTTAACTTGTTTTATACTTATTATGTTTTGAATATCATGTCAGTGCTTGCAAATTTCAATTGATTATGTTCTGTTTAGTGGTTTACTTTGTGTTTCAGTAAGTATTTGTTGATAAGTTAGTAGTCATTCTTTTTTGTGGTGGTAGGGGCATCATTTCTGAATTTGTATTGACTTGTATGTTTGATAGAACATAGGCAAAAGTCAAAAACCGAAAGAAACCTAACTTAGCCTAACCTAACCTAACCTTCCGTTCCTGGCTAGACAAGTAGCAGGGTTGAACAATTATTTGTTGGAACATAATGCCGGCTTTCTTGAATCAGACATCTATCTCCTAGTTCAATTACGTAGATAAAAATGACAAAGCAATAGCTTCAAGTAGTAGCGCCTTTTTACACTGCTTCAGGTGGCTTGCTACTGTGAAACAGATCCATGCCAAATACCATTTGCTTGTAAAGGTTTTATATGAGGATATGTGGAAGTGGAACCCTTTTGAATCACTTTAGAGATCTCTTTATGAAAGAGACTTCATTACACCCTCAAATGGAGCCTAGACAGTTTCCCACAAAATGGAAGCAAAAGAGCTTGTTCGAGTTCCTAGATGGTGCTTGCCAGTTTTTGTTTTTGCCATTTGCTGACTTTGCCAAAGTTTCTAAGGCAATGTTATGATGTTCCTTTAGATGCGGTTTTTAACAAAAGCAGCAAGGGTCGATATAGGACTAGTTAGGACCTGTGGTCTCTCTTATTTCTGATTTCTAGACAGCTGAAGTTTCTAGCATAAAAGGACTTTAATACCCCATTGCTTTGAAAATCGGATGGCAACTTTGCCCCTCAGATTACCATGGCAACATTTTTTTTTTCTCTCCTTTACCATCTCTTCCTATATTTGTATGCAATAATAAGTTGCAATGAAACTTTATATGATGTTGATTGTCGAAAGATAAAATTGAACAACATTGCTCTCTGAGCTCAAACAGCTTTATCAACACCATTATTTTACCAAAGAACCTGCTGGCATTTGAATCCGTCTACATTGACGTCCGAGTTCCATGCGGCGGTCGTTAGTGGAGGTAGCTCAGAACAAAATAAACTAATTTGAAAAACTGCAAATAATAGCTGCTGGTTACAGGTACAGGAGATATATATGTTTATTTCGTCTTGAAGTTGATAAACTTTTGGGAATTTTTTGTGTGAAATTCTAAAGCAGAGTGGTTTTTCCCTATGTACGCAAATACAATGACAAATACAATGGTTCAAAAATCAAAATATAATCCATTGGGTTGTAAAATTAGTAATGCATAAATGATGAAGATTGGTTTACAGTGGAACATCAGAAGGATAATCTTGTGTGTGTTTCTTGATGGTTTTTCTAATAAAAGCCTCTTGCTCCATAAGGTTTTTGGGAAGAACATCATATACATCGTTGAACATGTCTGCAATCCGAGGTTTCTCTACGCGCTCTGCAGCTTGAATCGCTTGTGATAGCTACCAAGAAACGTAATCAAGAATATGAACAACTCCACATTAAGGTAGACAGGTGAAAGTTCATTTAGGAACCATAAATTTGTGAGAACCAACCATTCATGAATATTCAGCATGCATCTTCATTCATGAATAGATCATGATGAATATGAATATTTGGTTCACCTGCAGTAGGTAACACAGTGAAACATAAGTTAAAGCTTTTACCTGTTTCCTTATGTTGATATGATGTTCAGATTCAGCCTCATGACTCCACCAGCCTTTGCTCTCGATCCATTTTCTAAACCTCTTTACAGGGTTTTGATCCCCTCGCCATTGTTCTATCTCATCAATTGAACGATACTTGGTAGAATCATCTGATGTTGAGTGGTGTCCTGTTCTGTATGTGAGGGCCTGTTATCAATAAACCATTCTACTATTAGCCAACAAAGAATAACCGAACCAAACAAGCCCAGTATGTCTTGGTCCCACTTGGAGGCAGGTCCACAATACGTAGATCTAACCTCTACCCTTTAAAAGTAGGGCGTCTATTTCCATGAAGACTCTTTCGCCCATTTTAAGCATCTGAGTACGTGATATCAAACCTCTATTAAAACAGGTGTTTGTTCTTCAATAGCCATTTTGCGTGCCCCAGAAACAGCAGTATAGATAGCAAGAGCATCGTTACCATCTACTCTGATGCTAGGAACTCCGTACGCCTTCCCTCTAACGACAACACCATCACCTACCATTGAATTAATGTCCTAAAAGTTAATAACCTTGGGAGAGAAGAAAGTATAAAAGCAAATGGGGAGCAATATATACTTCGAAATTGTTCATTGGTTGGGGTACTGATGGCCCATCCGTTGTTTCGACAGAAGAAGATTACAGGGACCTCTAAAACAGCAGCAAAGTTGATAGCAGCATGGAAATCTGCCTGGTATAACCCAATTTAGATAAGGACCAATTAGAATGAATCTATGTAGAAAGTGATATTATGCATTATGAGGATTGAATATTGTGGAATTTACCGTGCTACTGCCTCCATCGCCAAAATACGTGATCACACATGAATCTTGCTTTTCCATCTTCAATGAGTACGCGGCACCAACTGCATGCGGGATTTGGGTTCTGGAGCACATGAAATTTGGAAGACATCAAGTGTCGAACAATTTGGTATTATCTAACAAAAACACTTGGTAACAAAATAAGAGGAAAGTACAGTTGATATCTTACGCAACCGTCGATGCGACTGTAAAGTAATTGTGCTTTCTAGAACCATAATGGATCGGCATCTGCCTTCCTTTTCCGTTATCATATTTGTTTCCAAAGCACTGATGTGCAAATTCTTGTAGAGTAAATCCTCTCCATAATAGAACTCCAGGCTCCCTATACTGCAGTTGAATAAGATTTTGCATATTATCTCCAACTCCAAGTTAAAGTACATATATATAAACAGTAAATATACAAAAAAAAATGTTACACATTTGTTTAGGATAATGACTAACAGATTTTTGTAAAATGCATGATCTTTTGGGGTATTTTTAAGGCATTCTTGTGTTAAGAAGAGGCATTCGTAAATGAGATTAATCTGGTAGAGGCTCATGCATTTAAGAAAATCCATCACATGGGTTATTCTTCTAAAGAACCAGCATTGAGGAGGATTATTTTTAGCTAAATAACCTCCTGTTAAATCCATATGACATTTTGATGGGTTTTTAGACATTCTTATATATAGAAGTGACATTCTTTTATTGAGCGGTGACATTCTTAAACCTATATTTAACAAAAAAATCTATCAAGAAGTTAGTTAACCATGTAGAGGATAAGATATCACATGACATCAACATACCAGAAAATTCGTCTATAACTGCGAAAATATATGAATAAATAGTTTTATGTAGTTTGAATCTAGAAAGTAACCTGAGGGAAGACGAAATCTTGGTTGTTAAGAGCAGCGGCTGATGCGATGTTGATTGCCTCCTCCCCGGTTGTGGTTGCATAAAAGGATATTCTTCCTTGTCTTTGTGCCTCATAGAAAATGGTATCCATAACTTCCAATGTCACCATGTCCGTATACATCTTAACAGCAAGTTCTTTGCTAATCTGTATATTCAAAAGCTCATGAGATCGTTTTCACAGTTTCTCCAGAAAAGCGTAAGAAAGAGGCTCGCTGAATATAGAAATATCCTTGTGGTTTACCTCAAGTGAATCACTATCGGTAATTGGTTGCCCGTTTTCATTAAGCACTCGATAACAAGGGACCCTTTCTTCAGTAGAGCCAGCCGTGAATGCCAGTTTTGGGGTAAACTTGACTTTTCCGACTGGATAGTTTAGGACCTGCTGCAAAGGAGCTTCAGCAGGCAACTGCACCAAAATAGATTCATATGGTAAAACCAAAGATTAGTTAATTTATATAATCATTAATTTAGGAGCCGTTTAACAAAATTGACGTTGTTGGAATAATGAAGATGAAATATGTACAAAATTGAGTATATGTTGGGATCACGATATACCTATAAGAAAGTTGGGATATCGTGATCCCTTTCTTATAGGTATATCGTGAGGGTATCAAATATCAATTAAAAACTTTGGTATCCCACGATATATCAACTTTAAGCAATTGATATCCCACGATATATCCTTTCTTATAGGTATATCGTGAGGGATCACGATATACCTATAAGAAAATTGACTGAATTCAGCTGATTAAAAAGAAGGTGAAGTTTGACTTTAATGGTCAAACACATCAATTCCAGGAGAAAAGGGGCCCTCAATACCAAAGTTTTAATCTTCAATTTAAAAAAAAAAAAATTAATTACCATTCAAAATTTTTCTCATTTTTGTGTATAGTTCAACATCTTCCATTTTAAAACGATGTAGTTTTTAGTTTGAAATACCCTAAGCCTAAATACAAGCAATCCATATTCCATAGTTAAAATCTTGATGGCATACCATACTAGTTTGACCTCTAAAGTCAAACTTGTACTTTCTTCATTCAAGCTAATCCGGATGAAATTGACATGTAATAATGAATAAAAATCCATACCACATTACGAGATACAACTAAATTGGACAGTACCGATTTTCAGGTTTTATTCAAATCAATATCTATCATATCAAAAGTTGCAAATTGGGGATGGAAAATTGCACCAATTAAGAAATTGATATAGGAAGTCGATTGCACTAACCTGATGAACTTCGTTATTAACACTGGTAGCAGAATGCAATTGTCTCCGAAAGTAGAGCGATTGAAAGCAAACAATGGCGGAATCAATTGGTGAAGTAGTTGTCTGTTTGGGAAGTGGAAATGGTGGAGATGAGATTGTATGAAGAAGATTATGCGAATTAAGCTTGATAGATTTGAGATGGTGGATGATTGAAGTTTTGGATTTTGTTAAGCAGGAGGAGGACGCCATGGATGAAGCTAGAAGAACAAGAACAACAAGTGAGAGAGTTAGAGATCAAATGGACAAATTTTGAATCGTTAATCATACGTCATCATTACCATATTTGTTGTGAAGCCCTTTATATTTATTATTATATAAACAAATGAAAAAGGTTAAAGAGTCGTCTTAAAAATACCATGCATTTTAAATATAATCAATGTCATTGAAATCGCAGACATTTTCAAAAGTTTTATCATAAAAATTTGTCTCAACTTTCTTATCTCAAAAAGTAATTGTATTATGTAAAATATCATTATCATATTGGCACAATGTTTTTTTGGAAGAGGTAACCCAGAGACCACATTGGGCCCAGACTAATCCTTGGCAATTTTGGGCCGAAGCCCGACTGCTAAAGTATGCAGCCCGGGGTCGAAGGCCCCCGTACCTCCAGAATGCGTCCCCCAGGGCTCGAACTCGGGTTCACCACTATGTAGTGCCCAAGCCTTACCACTAGGCTAACACTCATTTGCTATATTGGCACAATGTTATTTGCACCTCCTGGATAATCGTACAAGGATAATCGAACATGGATTTTTTGAGGGTTAAAAAAAGTAGCGACTAGATATTCATATCATTTGCCAATGGGCTTGTAGCCCAGCGGCATTTGTAGTGGTGTTAAGGTGTCCCCTTCCGTTTGGTTGTGGGTTCGAGTCCCGTCGTGGACTGTGGTGTAATTTAGGAGTTGATTTTAGGAATATGTTAGTTATGTGTTTATGTATTTCCAGTTTAAAAAAAAGAAGATATTCATGACATTTAATCCCGATTTTGCACCCTTGATATCATTTTTTATAAGTTATATATATATATATATATTTTTTATCAGTGATAACTATGTGCGAGTATGTGTGTATCCCGCTTAAGGCACGCCTTAAAAAATGCCGTGGCCTCGCCATAATTTGTAAGGCTTGAGGCTTGACCTCGCCGTCACGTCCCCACATCTTAAAACTTGGATAATACTATTGTTATATATTAACAAACTAAGCAAACAAAAATATATGTTATAAAACTTTTACGAATCTTTACATGACCAAAAAGGAGGCAACAGAAGATGCGTGATGCTGACTGGTTTTAAATAATTAATGATTTGATGAAATTGAAACATGTGTACTTCAATTAAATAATAACAAAATAGTGTTTCAAAAAATTCTTGTGCTGTGCGTTTACATAATTTAGCACAAATTAATATAAAGTCTTCGGAGTATAATATTCAAAAGCATTATTCAATTATTTGAGATGTTCTTTTTCCAATAAAAGGAAATAGGTACAAGTATAACAGGAAATTGTTTCAACATTAATTTTTGTAATCTTTTCAAAAACATCTAAAAACTCATTAGAGAAATAGCTAGTTTGAGTTTTTAACCTAATTTCACTGTTTTGAGGTTTTTTAAAGTTTTTTTCACTTGATTTCTAGGGACTTTTAAGGGGTTTTTCAGTAATGAATTTCGAAGGATTTTTATGGTTTTTTTGGTTAATTTCAAGATTCTTTTGAGTTTTTTGATTATTTTAAGAATTCTTTTGGTTTTCTCATTTCTGGTTGATTACGAAGTATGATTGCACCTTTCTAAAATAATATGGTTGCACATTCTAAAACGATATGGTTGCACCTTTCACATGCCTTAAAAAATTTACCCTGCACCGGAGAAACAATATGGTGGCACCTACCAGTTGTACATAAGAATTCTAACAAGTACTAATCATTGTGTAAGATTCAACTTACTATCGAACCCAATTGGAAGCCATGGATATGTAAGATGGTTTCGGTTTAGAATTCTGATGCTACTATAATTAGTGGGATGATACATGATGCGATCGATTTACAAGGGAACATCAGAGGGATAATCCTTTGCATGTTTTTGGATGGTTCTTCTTAGAAAAGCCTCCTGCTCGGTAAGGTTTTTAGATGGAACATCATATACGTCACTGAATATGTCTGAAATTGGAGGTTTTTCCACCCGTTCTGCAGCTTGGATCGCTTGTGATAGCTAGCACCATAATCAGTTAAACAAGTTAGATAAAATGCAAGTCAAACCCATTCGCCAAACAAAAGTCCATATTCGAGTTTTGAGTATAGAAAACTATGAGAATACAACCAATTTTCCAGAAATGATAAACTACAAAACGCTCGTCAGATTTAGATACAACCAATCTAAACAAACCTAGTAAATCCCACACGGAGGTAGAAGGATACTTTAAAATAGAGGTAAAAAAACTAAATTTCACTGTAAAATTGCATACTAAATTCTTCATGTTGTTAGAAAAAAATTATAACCACAATAAAATTTCAACAAATTTTCCAACTTGAAACCAGGCCAATGTTGGGAGATCTAAAAAGTAATCCATACTGATTTTGAAATTAAAAAGTAATTAGTTTGACCTCAAAAGTCAAACTTTGAAATGTTGGGCACATGAGGAAGATTCTATGTGTAAGGTATGCAACTTTAAGGATGGAGTTACTAATAAGATTAAAGAGGGCGTGTACCAAATGAAACTAAAGAATTCTGCATAAAGAGAGAAGATTTTTACCTGTTTCCTTATGCTGCTACGATGTTCTGATTCAGCCTCATCGCTCCACCAGCCTTTGGTTTCAATCCATTTTCTGAATCTCTTTAGAGGGTTTTGATCACCTCGCCACCTTTCTATTTCATCAGCTGGACGGTACTTGGTTGAGTCATCTGATGTCGAGTGGTGTCCCGCTCTGTATGTGAGGGCCTGTCATTCAGTTAATACCTTTGCACCATCAAACAATCTAATTTTCCAACTAACTTCTGGAACAAAAAGTGTTGAAAATGTTAACCACAATGGACTTATTGAAAATGATGTTAATTTGTTGAAAATTGGTATCAATGTATGTTGTATGCAAATCTAATGAGTAATAGGTTTCAACTCAAAACAGTCAAATTATAACTTTGTAACAACATACCTCAATTAAAACAGGTGTTTGCTCTTCAATAGCCATTTTTCGTGCTTTGTGAACAGCAGAATAGATAGCTAGAGCATCATTACCATCTACTCGGATGCTAGGAACTCCGTACGCCTTCCCTCTTACAACGATACCGTCACCTAAATTTAAACAAATACCCTAAAAGTCAATTAACTTATTTAGATATGGGGAAGTGGAAAAGCACATGGAGGAGAAGCATAAATACTTCGAAGCTGATCATTGATTGGGGTACTAATGGCCCATCCATTGTTTCGGCAGAAAAAAATTACTGGGACCTCCATAACCGCAGCAAAGTTCAAAGCAGCATGGAAATCTCCCTGTCATGAATTATTGGTGTCATAAAAGCGAATAAGTAACCGAAAATTACAATGATTATATAACAAAAATGGTGCATTTTCAAAATGCAGTATTATGAGGTTATATTTACCGTACTGCTGCCTCCATCACCAAAATAAGTGACTGTGCATGCATCTTGTTTTTCCATCTTCAAGGAATAAGCAGCGCCAACCGCGTGTGGGATTTGTGTTCTGGGGTACATCAACACTCATAAGCTTTATGTATATAACAGAACGTCAAAAAAAGAGAGAGGAAAAGATAAATTTCTCAATGAAACAAGCTATAAATTATTCAAGCCTTTTTTGGTGATGATGTTATCTTATATTCTAAGAGAAGTTGATGATGTTATCTTAAACAGACAAGGTTTAACTTCTTTAAGTGAAAAAGGGAGTAATTATACGTGAAAATTGGCATATGGAAAGTTAACTTCATATCTTACCCTACAGTTGATGCGACTGTGAAGTAATTGTGCTTTCTAGACCCATAATGGATAGGCATTTGACGTCCTTTTCCATTATCGTTTTTGTTTCCAAAACACTGGTCTGCAAAATCTTGTAAAGTAAATCCTCTCCAAAGTAGTACTCCAGGCTCCCTATACTGCATATCAGGATCAGATTTTGCACATCAGCTCCAACTTTGAATTTATTAGGAACTAAGAACTACAGAATTTTTTAGCAAACTGTTTCATTGACATGGATATGAATAATTAATACACACACCAAGCTATTACTATCATGAATCAAGTAATTAGAAAGCCTCATCCACGAAGGACAAAACACATAAACCATAAAAAATAAGAAACTTCCTAGAGAAAGTAAAGTAACCTGAGGGAAGCTTAAAATCTATATCAACTACTTACTGAGATTGAGGCTCTATACTGATTCCTATATTGTGAATACATGCAAGACCCGAGGAGTTTAAATTGGAAGCTTTATAAGAGAAAATGGATGAAGGCACAAGTACGCAGAGGTGAGAACGACATTCCAGATTTCTTTATTTGGCATGACGAAGCACATGCATACACATCTTAAAGTTCTGAAAAAAGAATTTATGCGCTCGAGAAAGTAAAGTAACCTGAGGGAAGACGAAATCATTGTTGCTTAGAGCTGCTGCTGATGCAATGTTGATTGCCTCCTCCCCTATTGTGGTAAGATAGAAGGATATTCTTCCTTGTCTCTGTGCCTCGTAGAAGATAGTATCCATAACTTGAAGTGTTGCCATGTTGGCATACATCTTGACAGCAAGTTCTTTGCTGATCTGTATGTTCAAAAACCATGAGATTGTTTCTTGGTTACTTTAGTTTAGGCAACAGAAAGAAGCACTCTCATTAATCAAATAAGACACTTTTTAGTTTACCTTAACTGAATCTCCATCAATGATTGGCTGGCCATTGTCATTAAGCACTCGATAACAAGGGGTCCTTTCCTCGGTGGAACTGGATGTGAATACTGCTTTTGGGGTAAACTTAACTCTTCCACCTGGAAAATCTAGGTCTTGCTGAAAAGAAGCTTCAGTAGACAACTGAATCAAGATAGCTATATATCAATAAGGATTAATAAGTACATTAAAACACAAGACTAGTACCCAACAGAAGTGCTTACTCTTAACTAAAAATTATGCTATCACATGTGTCAAATGTAACTTTCTATTCTAGTTGTGTGTGTGTGCATAATTAAGCTAGATGAGTATGGAATTCAGCAAGTGGCCATAGACCAAAGTTATGCATATGTTGGGATCCCAATGAAAACCAATATGTATTTTTTTCAGTTTTATAGAAAGAAAAGCAAAGCATGGAAGCAGAATTGCACATAGAAGAAAAAAATGGCAAAAAAAAAGTTGTGAACTTACAATTAAGTCCTTATTTTGAACCGAATTTCCAATTGAAAAAGCCTTTCCGTTGGGGGGAAAAGAGTTTTAAAGTTATACTCAACTAATAACATGGGAATTAAAATAGCCAAAAGTTATTCATAAACAAATATCTATCTCAAACAGTAGTCCCAAGGACTACAACCTCTCATTTGATATGAAAATGATTGATTCCTAATCAACCTTACCTCTACAGTTTCATTTCTTTCACAAATAGCCACCTTGAAATAAATGGTTCATAAATAAATGCCATGAGCATATTAATAAATAACAATATGTGAGCAGAACGGATGGTTTTATTGCCTAAAGTTAGTTGGGCAACTTCAAAGTAGGGATGAATATGGGTGCACCTGAGGAGGTAAAGTTTGACTTTGACAGTCAACATAGTCAAATGCAGGATAAGAAGCATGATGTAGATATAGTTAGATCCAGAAGAAAATGATGGGTTTTGTTGAAATTATTATATTGGTTGCCAAGTCAAAGAAATTCTGATTGCTGTAAACCTCAACCAAACATCTCCATTTCAATCTTGATCCAATATTAAATTGTAAGACCACTTACAATTTATAATTTAACCTTCTTATTTTAGCTAATTCGGGTCGGATGTTGTTGATCATAGACTTGTAAGAAAGAACCAAATTCGAACATAAACATAAAAAATCTTAAGGCACTCGAGCACTGGATAGAATAATCAAGTCAAAGCTATGTATTAGCCAGCCATATATGATCCGTACAACTAATTTCATAGTACTAAGTCAAAGCTAGTACACCTTTGGATGGACCGTAGGCTAGCTTATAGCCAGGGGCGGAACACGACGATCATAGACTCAGGGGCCGAAATATATTTTTTATTGTAAGTAGTTTTTTTTTACGATGTAACATTAAATTTCAGAAGTAACAAATTGTTAACGTAAGATTGAAAATGAGGACATTTAAATTACTACCTACAAAATAGTGTCAAATATTTGTTATGTTTTTGGAGTATTATTAATCAATAAAAGGAACTCTTTATGTTAGTAATGTAACATTATATACCAACTTAAACATTATTTCTTTATATTATTTAAAAACTAGTTTTTTCATATAATTAGTATTAATGATAGAGTATGTAGTGGATTAAAAAGAAATATGATAAAAATGGGTAAATGATTTTTTTAATATTATTTAAAAGGTGATTTTTATATATAATATAGTAGTTAAGAATGAAAGATGCTAATTGAAAGGTAAAATGATGCTGAAAAACTAAATGATGTTAATTTTTTGTTGAAGAAAAATAAAATAAAATAAAGGAAGTGCAAGGAAAGGGCCTTGAACCCATGACCTACAAGGTGATAACCATTTAAGC
>CM058042.1:92113402-92164326 GCA_030169165.1 Centaurea solstitialis
ATTAATAAACATCATATTTTGAGTTTTTGAACAATAAAAAAGGTTACTCTACTAACATAAGTCACCAAATTGCTTTATTAAAGTGGATATATTCATGATTTTTACTATATAACAGGAAGTGCAGAAGTGGTTTTCTTTTTTAAGTTCGGAATATTTATCATATATCTCACAATGTTATAGAAGAGGAAGGTTCATGCGAGAAGCATATCAATTTAAGAGAACGTGAGGAGCAATCTCAGCCACTCATCTTCGGTTACGGTGGATGTGATCACGGAGGATTGACCCGATTCATGGGAGGGTGACATTATTAAGGGGGATGTGTGTGTGTGTGTGTGTGTGTGGGTGGGTGTTGGGGGGGGGGGGGGGGACGGTCAAAGACACCTTTGTTGACCGGATGAGTGACTGATATTGCTTCTCACGTTCTCTTAAAAAGTTTTTTGGAAGAGGTATCCCAGACCACATTGGGCCCAGACTAATCGTCGGCAATTTGGGCCGAAGCCCGACTGCTAAAGCATACAGCCCGGGGTCGAATTATGTTTCTCATTTGAACCTTTCTCTGTTATAGAAACCATGACTAGTTAAATATGACAGCCAAACTATGCACAAGGGTGAAGAGCTTCCTGGTCCAGAGTGTGAAGAGATGCAATCAGAAGAGGGCGTGGAACGAGCAACTGAGACTGGACACGAAGGGATCAGACATTTCAAAAGACATATGTTTGAAAAACGTGAACGGGAAGTGTTGCTAAGATACAAATTAGATAAGAAACTAGATGAAAAACGTGAAAAGCGTTACTGAAGCTAGGGCAACTATCAAAGAAGCATTTTTGGTCAAGTTATACACACTACAAAACAAAATCTTCTCTAAAGGCCATATCTGTTATAGTGGGTTAGACCATATAGTCAAGTTACAGATTATGCAAACGCTGATCATGTGGTATCGATATAGCATGAGGTCCAAGATCAAACGTTGTGTTCTTTCTGGAGGTGGTCACGGCATACAATAACAAATGATGTTTCACATCTGATTTTATAAAAGAAATGCACGTTTAATCAAGTTGGTTTGTGACTCAATTTGGCATCCTTCTGAAAATAGTATATATATCTGAATCCAGATTAGTCTTCTATATTAAGTAGGCACAAAATTCATCCAAGCTCAAAGAGTGCAATAATTTATAGGGTTTACTTCACGGGAGTGTATTCAACTTGTCACGAAAAGTTATTGTATGTATTGGACTTTGATTTTTTCTATTGTATGTATCAAACTTATAAAAACCTACCATTTGATGTATTTGGTTAAAAGTTGGATACACTTTTGTGACAAGTTGGATACACTTTCGTGGTAGGTTTTGATAAAGTTGGATACATTGAATGGTAGTTTTGATATGTTTGATACATACAATGGAAAAAATAGAAGTTCAATACATACAATAACTTTCCGTGACAAGTTGGATACACTTTTAGGAACTAAACCCTAATTTATAATAAAAACTTATAATAAGAAAAAGAACTCTTCAAGGAATCTCAATTATGATGTTGTAGAATATTTCACCAAGGACCACTCAAAAACAAAGAAGCAACTGTTCACAATGTAACTATCATGAAATCCATATTGAGGCAATAATCACGAGAATATGCAATGAACAACTTTTACTAGCAAGACAAATGTACCTTTGTTAGAATATACATGTCCTTCAAGATATAAGTTGACAAACCGAAAAGAGGCTTCCCACTAAGTCCACCGGTTTCCTTTGACACAGGGTTTCCCTGCACTACTTCTGGCCTTGAAATGGTTGTATTTGATATAATCTACAAGCCACAAGAAAACACCATCAAGATCCATAATTAGTGTTTGAATCCTTGGTAAGATTGAACAAAAGTTAATTAACACCATTATCTTTCTGGAACTGAATACCAAATACTTGAATAGATATGCAGCTATAAACCAGCTTAGAACTTAGAAAACATTGTGATTTTTAAAAATTAAGCTATGCCTTGCAGCAATATTTGTATAGCAGTTTTGACTAGGAGGAGGACCCTCTTCACCCCATTGCATTTCATCACGAGCTGCTTGAACTTTTAATCACAGCAAAAAAATGTGATGGATTTATACCTTTTATCTCTCAGTTAACACAATCTGAGTAAAATGAAAAGTAAGGGGCTGTTTGGTAGTTTTGACCGAGTTATTCGAGTCGAGTTTTGACCGAGTCGGTCTCGAGTAGCTCGCGAGTTGTCTCGGCTTGGTTACACCCCTAAACAAGGTACCTTCGATTACCAGACCCTTTACTTTAGTGTCTCCGTTGTTAAGAAATGTAATTATCTCACATTGGCATTACATCGAACACCTAGTGGGCTATCACTAAAGTTGCTAAATATCAAAAGTACACAACAAATTCATTCCAATATCCATATAAACAAAGGAATCCATGTGTTTGTGAATCAAAAACAAAATGAACGCCATAATTGTTGATGTGCCAAAGCGTAGAAAATTTGTAAGCTATATAGATTACTGTATTCATATACACAACTTCAAATGCATAAATGCATCATGGAATCAATGAAACCAAAATAATGACATGAAGAATAACATGTGAAATCGAGAGGCCTTACCTAAAAATCAACCGTGGGTTGGACAACAGGGGTGCACCAATGGTTTCGAGCAGAAGTGAGAAAGAGAGTGCATATGGCTATATTTATTTACCTTAAAATGAAAAAATAAAAATAAAGCTCAAGTGGATTACCACTAACTCTTGGGCTAATTTATGACCACATTGATTAATGGCTTGATGGATTTTATCTGCCCATTTCTTCTCTTTCTTTTTCTATTGCTTACTTTCATTAGTCTTGGTTACTAACTCTTGGTTCTTCTCTTTGCATAAGGTGGGGGTATGTGTGGAAAGTGGAAACAACCTCTACCCCCTTTGGGTAAGAGGACAAGTTTGTCTATATCTCATCCCCCAAAACCCCATTTTCTCATGGGATTTGGGATATAAGAGGGTCCTTACCCCCTTGGAAGAAATAATGTTTTGCAAGGAAGTACATTGGTCTTGATTTTGCATAGAAGCAAGAAACTATGGAAGAATTCAAAGATATGAAAAAGGGTATTATTGTAATTGTCGTCTTCTCGTCACTGTTTGATATGAGTATGTACTTGTTTGCAGGCGAAACTTGCGGAATGCTTAGAAAGGGATGTTTCAAGTCGGTTTATGAAGTAGTTGGTGCGGACTGCAGATGAATCGTGTTGCATTATTACAATCTTTTTGAGGGTTTTGTAAAGATAAGAGACGGAGAGCATGCTTTTGCATTTTGCAACTTTGGATGAATTTTAAAAGACGTCTGAATGATTTAACAAACCCTGAATCGTTCATTCACCCCTCTCCTCCACATACGATTCAGATGTGAAAATTTCCAAGGTTTGCCCTTAACCCATAAGCGACGGAAGTAATGGTGTTGATTTCATAAAAAATATGGAAGAAGAAACGGTGGGGAAGAAGATGAAAAGGGGTAAGTGGTTGGTAGGGGTAGGGAGGGTTAGGTGGTTGGTGTGTGGGGACACGTGTAAAATGAAAATTATAAATATTAAACCATTTTAAATTTATTTAATTTTTTATGTAAAATGAATTTAACTATTGAAAAGACTAAAATTCCCTTTACTTAACAGAGGCTTTTAACGGACGTTAGGGCAAGGGACCACCATCGTAACGAAATCCAAACCACAGGGACCGTAGGCATGAAAATTAGGGTTCAGGGACCTTTATCGTAATTTGACCCAAACCACGGGGACCAAATCTGTAATTTACTCTTAAAAAAATTATTGGAATTTTTAAAATTTTTAAACAATACTACCTAACCTTTCATTATAAAAGATATATTTTTGAAGGTTGTATATGTAAAAATAACATTTTTTTTTCTTTCCTTTTCTCCTGCTTAAGAAAACGAATAAAGAAAACTTTATTTTTCTTTCCTTCATTTTTCTTCCCTTTCAAAAACACAAATAAAAAAGTTATTTTTCTCTCGTTTCTTTTCTTTTTTTCTCTTTGTTTTGGATAGCACAACGTACATGAGGGTCCGCAAGGAACCAAGTAATTGTGATTGATTTCTGTAACTTTCTACGAAGGTGTGTTTTAATCTCGGAAATTATAACGACTTCGTTTAAGGGTCCACAAAAAGGTAATTTTGATTGATTGGGATGCAAATATAAAATTATATATTAAAAAATCAAGGAAGACCTTGGTAAAACTTCACCTAACCTGTTATTAAATCCATGTGCTTTGTTGTTATGACTATAATTATCACTCAGTTTTTAATAGAATCTCTATCTTCTTCACCAACTTTGGATCATCAATATGATGTCTTTCTAAATTTTATAGCTAGGTGTAGACATTTGTTATCCTTTCACTGCAAACCTCCATAAGGCCCTGTTGATCATTAAGGAGTCGTTTACTAAACACGTACCCGGCTAAGTAGTTATCAAGAGTTATTTCCTTACCAAAAGCTTAAGGGAAGGATAAAGAATCTTATCCTGGTAAGAGTAAAGACAAATATGAGAGTCTTACCCGGTAAGTGAGGGTTTCTCTTACCACGGTTAGCGCTTACCTGGTAAACTGTTGCATACGATACCATTTTTATGGACTAAAATCTTAGTTATAGTGTTGAATTTTGTTAGTAAGAACTTACTTGGATATACTTTTATCCTAAATGTAACTTTATAAATAACAGTCAAGTGTCTTTGACGATAATTGGTCCGTGGATTGTCAAAGTTTTTAATTCACAATCTAGGCATACTTGATGAGCTACTATTTAGATCTTTCGACTAGTCCAATTAAGTATTTAACAAAAAGATATGAATTTTTGTTTGTTCCATTAAAAGCTTAAGGGAAAGTGAAGATTTTGTCAAAGTCTAGCCGACGTGGAACTCTAACAATAACAACTTCCTAATTGAGTGTTTTATAGAACACTAGTTTATAGGACCCAATACAAAAGTGTCATATCTAAAAGTGTTATAATAAGTTTATAGAACGCTTTTGGGCATCGTAACAAGTTTTTTAAGACATTTCCAAAAAAAAAAAAGTCATATTAGCTAATTTATAGGACTTTTTTGAAAAGTGTTCTATAAACACAAGTGTCTTCTAAAAAGATGGTTTGTAGGACACTTCTCAAAAGAATCCAATAAATTAGCTAATACGATTGAAAATGTGCTAAAAAACTTATTACAAAGCTTAAAAGCATACTATAAACTTATTGTAAACTAGGGTCTTATAAAACACTCTATTAGAATGTTTTTTTAGGTGTCATATATATAAACTCAATTTTATTGTAGTGATCAGTTCACATATATTCGGCTACTCTGTGATTAAAACACATAATTAAGGTTTGTATGGAGAACGGTCAATGCACTTTTATTGTTGTAGCAAGTGAAGATCATCAATGCAAACATAAAATTTTACCTTATTTTGTGAGATGAGATTTAAAAAATCCACCTGTTTCATAATGAGATACTAGTTTTCGGTTGATTTCAAGTAAAAAAACAACCAAATGGAGGGTCAATATATCCCATAACATAATTAAAATCTCTCGCCAAATACGTCTATGAAGTGCATTATTGTTATTTTGAAAAAAGGGGCTTTTATTCAATATATTGGAAGCAGATGAGTACGGAACAAGTGAATACATTGTTTTGATTTACAAAAACATCTACTAGAGGTGGGGGAAAGGACCCCACTCATAAACTTCAAAAAATCCATTTTTTAAGGGTAGAGAAAATATAGTTTTTAGTTTATATGGTAATTTCTTCCACTGAAATTGCTCTGAAATATTCCGTGAAAATAAAACACTAAACATATTAGGTCTAGATCTGATACACAATCAGGATTTGAAAGAAGAAAGAGGAGTGGCGGCGGAAGAAGGGAAGATGGAGGCAGAGGGGGGCGGTGGCGGAAGAAGGGAAGATGGAGGCGGAGGAGGGGGCAGCGGCAGAACAAGCGAGGTGGAAGAGGTGTTGCCGGTGGTTTTGTTGATGTGAAACTAGAGATGGGCATTCGGCCTGGGCTGAGCCCGACGAAAAGCCCGGCCCGATGAAAAGCCCGGGCCTAGTTTTGGAACTTTTAAAAGCCCAGCCCGGCCCGGTAGGCCCGACAAGCCCGGTCCAAGGTCCGGCCCGTTTTCAATGGCATTTTCATAATTTTTTTGAACTTTTGAAATATATTTGTTTTATATAGTTTAGTTTTAGTGTTTTAAAATAAAATAAATCTACTTTATATTGTATATTATCATTATTATTAGAGTTATAAAAATAATTATAGTTTTATAAGTTAGAAAAAGAGAAAAAAGAAAAGAAAAAAAAATCTTCAAGGCCCGGTCCTCAAAGCCTAGGCTTTTTTTACATGTAACGGGCCCGAACCCGCTCAAACTAAGGCCCGAAAAGCCCGGTCCTTACGAGGCCCAGTCAAAGCCCGACTAGGCCCGATTTTTGCCCACCTCTATGTGAAACGATGGTGTCAAGTGACAACCACCATTTTTTCTGGTGGATCTATTTCTCTCTCTCTCAAAGTTCTTATCTCTTTTCTTCATTATCTTTTTGAATGATAATATATCACAACATACAATTGTCCTTTTTTCATTTTTTTTAATGATGATATATCACACCATATAGTTGTGTTTTTTCATTTTTTAATTTTAGTTTAGATTTAATTTCAAACTTTAGATTTTAGAGGTAAAAACAAACACTCTTGTAGATATAGATTTTAAGCTTTTATGTCAACTTTTACTAATTAGAGTTAAAATATGACTTTAGAATTTAGACCTCTTGAAAATCAAACAACCCTCTAAGACTTTCAAAGTCCATCATATTTTATTGTATGGGGAATTTTATTCATGTCCTTACAAACTTTCAATATTACTCAATTAATGTTTTAAAAACCGGGTTTTTAGTTGAACCGGTGTGATGACCAGTTCATGGCTCGATTGGTTCAACCATTAGTTAAACCGATTTCAAGCACTTTTAGATATTTTCCATTTTTTTACATTCATATATATATATATATATATATATATATAACCAACAATTTGATATCTATAAGTTAAAAATACACATTATAATAAGTTTTACATTAATCAAAAACATTAAAAAAATAATAATAACAAGTTTTACACAGTTTTTTTTGTTAAATCGGGTCAACCGGTTTTTTTACTGGTTTAATCCATTGGTTCAACCAGTTCGACCACTAAACCGACCCGTTCAATCCGTTCCTTAAAACGCCATAGAACCGGTCACATTTGACCCGGTCCTTTCACCGGTTCCCGGTTCAACCAGGCCGGTTCCACCGGTTGTTAAAACAATGATATTACTTCAATATCCTTACAAACTTCAAAACTACATACATATCCTTCTAAAACTAAATAAATTACATCTATATCCAAACTCATATTTTAATTAAAATTAAACCCTCTACCTATGAAATCAATTAAAACCATCTAGAAGTTTGAAAAATACTATTTTAAATTGAAAAAGTCAACTTATTTATAGTAAAAAACTATCTAGGAAATTTCAAATATGTCATTTCATAGACCAGAGGGGGGTGTAATAATCCAAACCCAAACTAAAATTGAAGATGGGTCTCACATGCCTATGTGACCTAACCACAAATCTCTCCATGTCTCTCTCTAAAACCAACCCAATCTCACTTTCTCTCTCCACCATTTCTCCCCTCAACTTGAATCATGAAACCTAATCACTTGTTCATAATCTCCTGAAAATAGCTAACATTATCATCTTCCATTTCATCATGAAACCCATTAATTAACTTTCTTCTTCCTATTGGGATTTCTTTGCAGGTTCTCTATCTTTCGTATAATCGGATTTCCGGGTTCCGTGGATCGCTTCAGACGAGTGTGATGGGTTCTTGGAGTTCAATATTTCCGGCAACAATATTTCCGACGTTGTGCCTAAAATCATATGAGTCTCTTCAGTTATTTGATTTTTGATTTCAATTTTTTAACTAATAAACCTTGGAAGGGTAGTTTGGTAATATTACTAGGTATTTTGAATTTTAGTTAAAAAAATTAAAATTAATTTTATATAGGACTATCTTCACGAAAATGTATCTAACTTTACCCTTATTCCTATTGTGTGTATCCAACTACAAAATGTGCTATTGTATGTACTATACTTTCAAAATGTGCTATTGTATGTAATATTGTACTTATTTACTGTTGAAATAGTACATGCAATAACATGTTTTTTAAAAGTATAGTACATACAATAACACATTTTTAAAAGTATAGTACATGCAATAACACTTTTTGAAAGTATAATACATACAATAGCACATTTTGAAGTTGGATACACACAATAGGAATAAGGGTAAAGTTGAATACATTTTGGTGAAGATAGTCCTTTTATATAATCTTAATTAAAATATAAGTTTGGATATAGATGTTATTTATTTAATTTTAGGAGGATATATATATATATAGTAGTGGGTTCAAATGTGAAACACTTTTTCATTGTGAATGCAAGGACAGTCGAGAGCGCGACACATGGAATCTGACTTCCGTGGCTTAGCTTTATTCAGTCTGCATAAAGCCCGCAGGTTAGCTTCATTCAAGCTTTATTCATACTGAATAAAGCTAACCCGCGCGTGCGACTAAGCTTTATGCATACTGCATAAAGCTTTATTCAATCTTAGATGCATAAAGCTTAGTCGCGTGTTTTACAGATTGTCACGTGGTGCGCTCTTGGCTGTCCTCACGTTTACAATGAAAACGTGGTTCACATTTGAACCTTCCTATATATATATATACTAGTTAATGGCCCGTGTAATACACGTGTTATTTAAATATATTATTTTAATTTTTAATAAGAATAGACATCTGTATTATAAAGTTCACAAATACTAATTATATGGGTATTAAATGTAACTTATAAAATTGAAAATGAGATTTGAATAGATAGTATATATATAAAGATAGTTAAAAATATAAAGTTTAAAGTTAGAATGTAATAAAATCCAAACAAAATAATTTATATCTATTATTAATATTTAATAATATGGTTAAATTAAAAAATATTCAATATTATACTCTTTTTGAAGGTATTGTCGAGACGATTATAATGGTGTAATTTATTGAAAAGAAAAACAAAAATTTTTATCCATTTTAGTTAATATATATTATTTATGTTAATATGATAAGGATGCAAAGTGAAAAATGAAAAACTAAAGGATACTAAGTAATTTTATCAAATACTTAATAAGGATAGAAAATGTAAATTATAATTTGAAATTGATAAATAAAGAAAAGAGATATACATGATGACATCATCAAATTACGAATTTTTTTCAATTGACTAATAAAATGGCTCAATTTTATATTAATGATGTCAGCAAAAACCTTCTTTTAATATATATATATATATATATATAGATGGGGTGGGTTCAAATACAAACCACTTTTTGGTTATGAACGTGAGGACAAACCAGAGCGCGCCACGTGTCACTCTGAATTTTCGGCGACTTAGTGTTATTCATACTGAATAACACTATTATTCAGACTGAATAAAGCGTTATTCAGTATGAATAACACTAAGTCGCCGAAATTTCAGAGGACACGCGCGACTTGTAACCAAAAAGCCCGCGACCTTAGTGTTATTCAGTATGAATAACACTAAGATCGCGGGAAAAGTCGCGCGTGTCAGAATTTTTTTTGCCATGTGTCGCGCTCTCGGTTGTCCTCACGTTCACAACCAAAAAGTGGTTTGCAATTGAACTTTCGTCTATATATATATATATATATATATATATATAGAGAGAGAGAGAGAGGAAAGTTCAAATATGTGAACTCATTTTTGGTTGTAAACGTGAGGACAAATCTCAGACACTCATCCGGTCAATAAATGTGGCTTTGACTGGGTCCCCTCCTTTAATAATCTCCACCCTCCCATGAATCACGTCAATCCTCCTTGTTCGCGTCCACCGTAACCGAATATGTGTGCCACGTGACGCTCGCTCGCGGTTGTCCTTACGTTCACAGTGAAAAAGTGGTTCACATTTGAACCCACCCCAATATATATATATAGGGGCAGGTTCAAATGTGAACCACTTTTTGGTTGTGAACGTGAGGACAGCCGAGATCGTGACACGTGGCGGATGACTAGGCGCTACGTCAGGTCCACGGCGGATGACTAGACGCGATTCATGGGAGGGCATTGAATTAAAAGGTAGGGGGGACCACACTCAAAGCCGCCTTTATTGACTAGTGTCCGCCACGTATCGCGCTCTCGGTTGTCCTCACGTTCACAACCAAAAAGTGGTTCACATTTGAACTTTCCTATATATATATATATGCAGTTTATATTGAAAGTTGATAAGAATGAGATTCCCCCTATTCAATAATGACATCCACTACATTATGAAATAGCTAGGAAATGACAAGATATTATGATGTGGGGTTCAATTTATGACTAGTCTTGATATTATGATGTGTGGTGCATGTGAATGTGGGGTTCAATTTATGATGTATACTAAATAAAAAACAGCAGGGGGTATAATATAAAGTTTAAGGTGTATATATATATCATGCCTTTTCATTAAATATGAAATAACACTTTCTCTTCGGTTGTTCTTTCTTATCGAACCTAAGAAACTACGATTTAACTAGCAACTTTACTTTGTGCTCAGTTTTTATTATTCACGATGGTTGTTCTTTCTGGGATTCAAGCCTCTTCTTCATCAATTAATGGTTACGACGTATTTCTAAGTTTTAGAGGTATAGACACTCGTTGTAATTTCGTAGATCACCTCCACAAGGCCTTGTTGGATGCCGCTATCGACACGTTTTTTGACGATGATGAGATACAAATTGGAGAGGATCTAAAGCCGGAATTGGAAAGTGCGATCAAAACATCAAGGGCTTCTGTTATCGTGTTGTCTAAGGATTACGCCTCTTCCACATGGTGCCTTGACGAACTGGTATTGATCCTTGAGCAACATAGAACCTCAAGACATATTGTCATACCGATCTTCTATCATGTCAAGCCCACGGATGTTAGAAAACAACAGAGCAGTTTTGGAGATGCGATGGCAACTCATAAACGAAAGATGGAGGCAGAGCCAAATGAAAAGAAACGAACCCAACGGGCACAAAAAATCGAGAACTGGAGAAAGCACTCACAAAAGTTGCTGATATGAAAGGGATGCAAGCGAATGGCTGGTAAATTCTTTCTTACTCATATTTCTAAAACCACATGCTTAAACTATGATTCAAACTCTATTTACAACCCTAAAGAATTTTTTCTATCCAATCAATTCAATACGTCAGTTTTATTCTTATTATTTTGGGATTGCGGTGACTAAAATTATAAGAAGAAGTTTTCTAATTTAAATTTTATAGAGGGCATAGTTTTTTTATAACCACAGATACGTTGGTCGATAAACTTAACGTTTATCCCGATTAGTTTCGTTGGTCTTGAGAACAAGGTTGTGGTATACTGGTTAAGGTCTGTGGGCAGAAATCACTTGTTAATCCTTTTACCATAGATTTGAATCCACCAAGGGCTTCTAGATTGTGGCACTGGAGATTAACTTAGGATAGCATTCTTTAGCTATCGGTGAACCTTTGCCAAATTAGTCAGGGAAAAGCCTCATGTAAAAGTTGATTTAATACTTTTGAAAGATAATTTCTTATACATATTTGTCGATGCTCTAATTGCAGAGTAACTTTTAAAACTAATGTGTCATTTTATAAGGTTGGGTTTAATTATATACGGTGTGAATCCTCTAATAAGAAATGCATAATAATGGGACATGGGGTTCATCTATTATATAAGAACATTTCCGACAGCTTCTTTGTTTTGAAGAAAATAGGGATTTTGGATGAATTTTAGCTTCAAAAGATTTTCCAAATTATAGTGTAAAAATCTTCAAATTTGAAGAATGCTCCAAAAATGATTGCCACGAGAGAAATAGTTTTTTATTATATCCCATCAATAAGAATTTTCTAAATGAAATGTTTAGGTGAGAGAAATATATTATATTAGATATATGTAACGTTTTTTATAGAGATTTGGACTTTGACTTTGCATTCTAGAAAAGTTTAAGAGAAGCTGTCAGAGATACACTCAACTTTCCTAGCTCTGATCATCACTCAATTCATGAATCCTTTTGAACTAGTTCACTTTTATTTTAATATAGGTGGTCAAATCACACTTTTTTCTTATAAGAAATTTTCATTTGATACTTGATGCGGGGCGGAAAACGCGGGACAGGTTGACAAACGTCAATCTTTTGATAAACGAGAGTTACTAGCGTAAAACTCAAAGAAACAAGAGAGAAGTCTCTAAAAACCTCACAAAGGAGAAAATATTATTAACTCAAACCTGATAATCTGATTACAACTGATAGCAATAAAACCTATTTATAAGCTAGGCTAGATAGATAATCAAGGAAACTAAATTAACCTAAATCTATTCTAATAATGATCTTAACTTGATAAAAAAAAAAACTAAATAATAGTTTTAATACTAAAGATAATTATTAAGTAATAAAATATTTAATTAAACAAATAAAAGCAAATAGCTTCCGGACGATTATGATAACCAACTCGACCAACGATAGGCTCGCCGCGAGCTGCCTCCTCGCGCCACGAGGTTACGCCTGTCTCGACGCTTCTTTCGAGCACGTTTTTTCGTTTTCCAGAACTGTATCAATACTTCATAAACAAAAAGTCTGATCCTAATTTGCATCCATTATTCTCATCCAGTACCGGTTCTCGTGTTTCTCAAATTAACCTCAACTTCTCATCGGAACCTAATCCAATCTGGTAAGCATCAATTAACTAGTTGATTAGCACCCTTGATAGTTATTAGAGATCTTCACAACTTACAAAGAGGAAAGAACCTTATAAACCACTTATATATATATATATATATATATGGTTGCATCCTGACGTAAACATTGTTTAAACTCATCTGTAGAAAAAGTCTAATGCATTTATATATATTATATGTTATCAAATTGTGCCACTAAGAGCTCCAGCCTCCTGGCCAACTAATAAATCATTTCGTATTGTATGCATGTCAAATTCTTTTATTTAATACGGTGCTAATTAAGATAGCAGCTTTGTACAACAACAAGGTCATTGTTGTAGGAAATAAAATATTTCTTTTACACATTATCGATGTGTTCAAACTCTTTTATACACATTATAGCAGCAACATATCGTAGCTACAGAGAGCTACAATTGCGAGCCTATAGTGACAAATTAATAGCGACGACTGTAGTCAATACACATCATTAGCGAAGATAGTTGGGGCATCAACGATGACTTTTGTTGTCCCAATAGGGTAGATTTGTTGTATCTAACTACTTGGATTGTATCTTTTTGTTCTTTTTGGAATTGCTGCAGGCGAGAGACGAAACTTATTGAAAGAATTGTTATGGATATCAGCACTAGATTAGAGATACACAAACGGAGTGAAGTTCCTCACCTAATCGGGATGAAGTCCTCGATTAGAACCATTACTTCATTCTTAAAAGATGGATCTCCACATACCATCGAAATTCTCACAATTTGGGGAATGGCAGGCATTGGAAAGACATATTTGGCAAATTATATCTTTAAATTGCACCATATGGACTTTGAAAAAAGCAGCTTGCTTGAAGATATCGAAAGAAGGTATAAGCAACCAAATGCATTGCTTGATTTACAAAAACAGCTCCTTAAAGACATTCGAGATACAACATGGATGGACATAGACAATATTGGTGTGGCCACCTCTAAGATTGAGAAATTACTTCCTAGGAAGAAAACGTTTCTGGTTCTTGATGGTATTGATGATTTTGAGCAGTTGAATGTCTTAATCGGAAAAACAAGCTTTCACCCAGGAAGCAGAATCATAATTACAACAAAAGATGCATCATTAACAGAAAAGTGTAGGTTGTTTGATATAGAAGTTCCACCAAAGCATACGAACCACTTACTTGAAGGGTTGGATGAAGAAGAATCATTACAACTTTTAAGTTGGCATGCGTTTAAAGGCAATGATCCCAAGGAATGCTACGAAAAGCAAGCAAGAAAGGTTGTGGAGTATTGTGGAGGAAATCCTTTGGCTCTTGTGGTTTTGGGTAGTGCTTTACGTAAGCAAGACGTTGTTGAATGGGAGGATACCATAAAATTGCTACAAAAGGAAAGTAATCCTACAATACGAAAGGTTTTGCAAGTAAGCTTTGATTCGTTGCCTTACGAAAATGACAAGGAATTGTTCAAGCACATCGCTTGTTTTTTCGTTGGAGAAGATAGAGAAGTCACAGAAGCAATACTAAGGGGGTGTGGTATGAGCTCAAAGTCTGGGTTCTCAAGGCTAATTGATAGATGTCTTCTTACACTTGGACGAGACAATGAGTTGATGATGCACCAACTGCTTCAAGAGATGGGGAGATATTTAGTTCGTCAAGAATCACCTGAGAAGCCTTGGAAGTGTAGTCGATTATGGCATCATGAGGAAACATACAATGTCTTGAAACAAGAAAAGGTAATAGAGTATATATATATATATATATATATAGAGAGAGAGAGAGAGAGGAAAGTTCAAATGTGAACCACTTTTTAGTTGTGAACGTGAGGACAGCCGAGAGCGCAACACGCGGCGGAGACTAGTCAATAAAGGCAGCTTTGAGTGTGGTCCCCCCCCTTTAATTCAATTCCCTCCCATGAATCGTACCTAGTCATCCGCCGTGGACCTGACGTGGCGCCTAGTCATCCGCCACGTGTTGCGCTCTCGGCCAAAAAGTGGTTCACATTTGAACCATCCCTATATATATATATATATATATATATCTGTGTGTGTGTGTTATTTATTTTGCATTATGTGCATATATATATATATATGAGTATCTTTACACATGTTTACTTGTTCAATTTTTTATTAGGGGACGGCAAAAATTCAAGGCCTTGTCTTTGACATGAAAATGAATGACAATGATGCAGCGCATGGAACAAGTAGTTACACAAAGGAGAAGTTTGGGGATGATCGTTACAACAAATTTGGAGCCTTTCCATTGCTTCGTCACGTTTATGACATTTTATCAAAATTTTGGTGCTTATTTGCTTGGGTTTTCTTCTTGGGTTCCTCCTATTCTCACAAACTTGCCATTAAAACAAGTGCATTTGGTAAGATGGATAAACTTAGATTACTTCAACTCCATGATGTACAACTCCATGGGTCCTATGAACATTTTCCTAAAGGTTTAACATGGTTATCTATGCATGGATTCCCTTTGAGTCATATACCTTCGAAGTTACAAATGGAGAACATGGTTGCTCTTGACATGTCTTATAGCAATATACAACATCTTTGGAAGAAGCCCAAGGTAACTACAGATCTGAAACATCTACCTTTTCTTCAATATGTGGTTATTTTTGTAAGACTAACATGATTATTTGTTTATGTTTCCAAATTAATTAACAGATGCTCGGTTCATTGAAGTTTCTTATCCTGAGATATTGTCATGAGCTTGTGAGTGTGGGTCACTTCGATGGGTTCCCTCTGCTTGAAAGATTGATACTAGGAGGATGTGAGAGTTTGGTTGAGGTGTGCGAGTCAATTGGATGTTGTGATAGGTTTCTTGAGCTTGATGTTAGTGGATGTGCTAAGCTCGAAAGGCTTCCAAGAAGCATAGGAAAGTTAAAGAACCTTACAACACTATCAATAAACGGTTGTTCAAGTCTTAGTGAACTTCCTATGGAGTTGAAGGATTCGGAGTCACTAAAAGTCCTAGAAGCTAACGAAATGAACATCGAACCTCGAGTGTCATCATGTGTCACTGGGATTCCAAGAAGTTTGAAGTCCTTTGCAAATTCTTTTCCAAGGTCACTTGTAAAATTGTCGCTTAGAAATAATAATTTGTTTGATGAATCCTTTCCCCCGGATTTTGGTGGCCTACCAATGTTGAAGGAATTAGATTTGGATGGAAATCCAATTAACTCATTGCCCAATTGTGTAAGAAGCCTAAGTAGGCTGGAGTTTCTTAGTCTTAATGGATGTTATAGGCTAAAAACGGTCTTGTGTGCTCCAAGCACACTAAAGCATTTGTTTATGTATAGTTGTAACTCGTTAGAGAAAATAACATTTCATTCAAAAATGTCAACACCACCGTTTTTCGATTATGGAGGGTCGTTTCGAACATATGGCAAACATATGGCCGATGTTGATGAAGAGATATTATGTAGCTCGGGTTGGATTAATATATGGAATCATGTGAAAGATCAGAAGTTGGCAATGATGAGCACTGACCAATTACATGTTGATAAAAGACCACGAGTGGTTCTTCCAGTACAGGTGGATTGTCTTTATGTGTATCCCTCTCTCCCTCTTGTTGTGTATTTATTTAAAGCTAATAAAACTTATGCTTGACAGACGTTCTTTGAAGATGGAGAATTCTACACGTTTTTTCATGGGAGATGGCTTCCAGGTTGGATAATTCATGGCAGCAGCCTGCCATTGATAAATTTACATTGCAATTATCTGGTCGAAGGATTCGAGGCTTGAATGCGTGCATTGTGATCTCAACTTTAAGCAGCAAGAATTTTGTTTTTCCAATATTTATACTAACTCACTCAAACTCAACAAGGTACTGTGTCTTGTGCCTCACTCCTGAATGGTGTGTTATCCCAGAATCTGATGAAGAAAGTATAGTATGCTTAACCCATTGGATGCTTAATGCCAATGAGTTTGAAGATGGTGATGAAGTACATGTTCGTGCTATTGTTGTGGGTGGACATACAAAGAAGTTTGGAATCAGCTTTGTGTATGATGATGGAAACGAGAAAGAAGATCCTTTGGCTTATTATAAGAAACTGCCACTATAGCCCGTAGCGTTAATAGACACTCTGGTATTTTATCTTGCTTTTTTTTTCTTTCTAGAAACGTTTAAAAATCATTGTAATATTTCAACTGCATCGATCATAAATGGACTTGAAAGTTGAAACCATCTCTTTCTAAGCATGTGTAGGGTTCTGGATGCAAACAAGGGGAAAAGTCCTCAAAAAAACCTAATGGATTTTCATATTTTGAGTGATTAAGTCTCAAAACATTTTTTTAATAGATAAATCGCTGCACCTACTAAAAACAAACAAATAAATCATCACATCTATGAAAAGGAAGATAGTTACCGTTTCTCCTTATGATCAAGAGATCAGCAACGTACATTGAACAAAATAAATCATCACACCTATAAGACTTAATTTCTTTAAAAAAAAGGATTTGTTTTTAGAAATTTCTAACGGTGACTAAGCGTCCATATATGCCTAATGTTTGATTTCCAAAAATGTGTCAAATTTAACTCATTGATCTTTTGGGAAACCAGAGATAGTAAAAGCAACATTAACAGGGGAAATAAGCTGGTGGTGGTGGTGGACTGGTGGTTATGTTTTATGTTTAGAAACTTAACTTAGTAGCGCATCAAACTCATGAGCAGCAAAATAACTCATTAATAATTTTTTTTTGAACGGCGATTCATTAAAAGACTGAGACTAACAAGACGCTAGCCCAGCCAAAAACGAGATCAAATCAATCCCGGGTTACAAGACCAATCATACCAGGTTAACGAAAAACCAACTTTACTTCTGCTGGAAACCCAAGAAAAAACAAGAGAATGAATATCGTTCGCCGCTCGAAGAGGACAGAAAGGTTTTCCGTTGAACAACTCCTCGTTCCTCGCCTTCCAGACCACCCAGGTGTACGATTGAACAATTGCGTCTTTTATCACCTCCCTTTTGCTGCTCTTTGACAAGTCCAGATCAGTTCCGAGCACCCCGAGTAAGCTGTCGGCAGGCTCGGGAATTGCGTCGCTCCACCACTTGTTAATCGCTCTCCGCACCTCCGTTGATTTGGGGGATGTCGCAAATATGTGATCTCTGTCCTCTACCTGTCCCTTGCACAAAACACATACGACTGAGTCGAGATGAATACCTTTCATCGTAAGGTTCTTTTTTGTGGGAACTCTATCCATCCTAGTCCTCGAGAAGTGGATCCTAACTTTGCGAGGAACCAAGTTGTTCCATCTCGTAGTTAGGTCTCCTTTCTTTAGAGTCATGTCATCCAAAGCGGCTCGAAGGGAGGAAACCGTGAAGTTGCCGGCGCTCTCGAGACGCCACGTCCATCGATCTTCGCCACCTTCATAACGGATACTACTACAATCATTTTTTAAATCCTGAAGTTGGCCACATTCACGATCGCTCCTAAGAGCTCTCCGCCATTCCCAATTCCAATTATTCTCCTCAACCGTGAGTAACAATCTGTCCGCTACTTGGCAGCCAATGTTTTTTTCAAGTGCAGCCAAACGAGGGAATTTAGTCTTAAGACTTATGTTCCCGCACCACAGATCAGTCCAAAAATAAGTGTTTTTTCCATTCCCTAGTTTCCTCAAGAATAAGCTCGAGAGAGGGATGTTATCCTCCTCTAGAGCCGTGTTTATATTCGCGATTTTCCCCCACACGCCGCTTCGTTTTCCTTCGCCAAGCCCGCCTGAACTGCCGTGAAGGGCTGTTATGACTTTCTTCCAAAGAGCGTCGTGTTCGGTTTTGAACCGCCACCACCATTTGGCAAGCAAAGCCATGTTATGCTCGTAGAGACTACCAATACCCAGACCGCCACTCTCCAAGCTGTTGATAGTTTTGCTCCAAGCGACCCAATTGATTTTCTGGCTTCCGTCCTTAATCCCCCAAAAGAAGTTTTTCCGTAATCGTTCCAACATAGAGATCACTTTCATGGGAGCTTTGAATAGCGAGAACAAGTATACCCCAAGCCCGCCTAGGACGGATTTGCAAAGAGTTAGACGGCCACCTATCGAAAGAGTGTTTCTTTTCTAGCTCCCTAACCGTTTATCGAATTTTTCTAGGAGGCTCTTCCAACCCCCAGAAACATGCATCGAACCACCGATGGGCATGCCAAGATATACAAACGGTATTTTGCCTTCCTTACACCCGTTTTTCATGGCTAGTCTAGCCACTTCCGAGTTAGAGACTCCGGTCCCAGTTAACGTACTTTTACACCAGTTAACCTTTAAACCAGACGCTTTGTGAAAGCAACGTAGAAGTTTCATAAGGTTACTGATGTTATTATCATCCCATTTCCCCATAAAAATTGCATCGTCTGCAAAGTGTAAACTAGCTATGTTGGTGCCGTTACCAGGAAGATTTACCCCTATAATTAAGCCTTTGGCTACAGCATCCTTGAGAGCGGCGATTAAACCTTCAACAGCGATAATGAAAAGATACGGAGACAACGGGTCGCCTTGCCTTACTCCCTTTTGCAACGGGAACTGGGGCGTCGGTGACCCGTTCACCAAGACCGAAACTCTTGCCGATCCAATCAATCCTTTGACCCACGCTATCCAAGTCTTGCCAAATCCCATCTGCTCAAGTGTATCGAGAAGGAGCCCCAATTTAGGTTGTCGAACGCCTTCTCGAAGTCGACCTTGAAGAGAAATATTCTTTTTGTAAGTTTTTTAGCCCACGTGATCAATTTGTTAACTATTAGAGGGCCGTCCATGATGTTCCGTCCTTTAACGTACGCCGTTTGCTCCAGGCTTATCACAGATCCGATGACTTTGCTTAGTCGACTGGCCATGACTTTCGATATCACTTTGCAAATGCACCCGACTAGATGTATTGGACGGTAATCGCTAAGGTTTAAAGGGTCCTTGGATTTTGGAACGACGGATATAAAAGAGTCGTTGTAACCCCAAAGGAAGTGAGAGGCTTTTTCAAAATGATTGACAGCCGCGACAAAATCAGTCCCAATTAAATCCCAATACTTTTTGACGAAAGCAAAGGAGAATCCGTCCGGACCCGGTGCCTTGTCATCACCACAGGTCCAGATGGCATCTTTGATTTCCTGCACCAAAAAAGAAGCCTCCAAGAACTTGTTTTGCTCCGTCGACAGCTTTCTGAAAAGATTACTCCGGAAACGGGGTCTGCCAAGATCACTTTCACTGAACTTCTCCTTAAAGAATTCAAAAATGGAATTTTTAATTATTTCAGGCTTCGCCTCCCAGACTCCGTTAATGAGCAGACCATTAATTGCATTCCTCCTTTTGTGATTTACCAAGCCGTGAAAGTATTTAGAGTTTTCATCTCCGTCGCGAATCCATTTACACTTTGCTCTTTGCTTGACATCCTCCAGCTCCATAGAATCTAGACGGGTGAGTTTTTCAATCACAAGAGCTCTTTCACTAAGCAGCGGGTTTGGCCGACAAACAGAATCAATCAGCAAGTCAATAGATTTAAGTCTATCGTTGAGCCAGTCACGCTCGACGTTCTTTTCCCTTAGCATCTCCGACTTCCAGACTTTGATTGTGGATTTGAGTCTTTTGAGCTTAAGGCCTAACCTCTGAATATGAGTAGACTGATTTACTCCTACCATTGGAACTGACCAATTGATTCTGACCACCTCATCCAGCGAGTCGATCCTTAACCAGGAATTGAAAAATCTGAAGGGAATCGGGCCGAAGTCGACTCTCCCGCAATCAAGAATAATTGGGCAGTGATCGGAGTACAAGCGCGGTAGAGCGAGGGAGCAGGTATTAGGCCGAAGTTCCGCAAACTTCTCTGAGAAGAGAAATCTATCGAGTTTGCTGCCTTTAGTGCCGTCCGCGCTGACCCAGGTGTATTTCCGACCTCCTAGAGGCGGATCGATCAGGCCTGCTGTCGCAATGAATTCGTTGAAAGTCGCAGCACCACTCCGAGAGAAGGCGGAGCCTTTACGTTCTTCAAGTCGTCTCACCTCATTAAAATCTCCACCGAGAACCCAACAGATGTCTTTCCAGTTATTGATTAATCGCAAAAGATCATCCCAAAGCTTCGCCCTGCCTAAAGCCATACTAGGTGCGTAGATGTTGATGAATCCACACTTTGCACCTAGGGGAGCCCATCGTCCCAAAACGGCCACAAAATTTGAGTTTTGGTAACTGGTTTCTAAGGTGAAAAACGAGCAGTCCCAGATCAAGCATAAGCCTCCGGATCTGCCAATGGAGGCCGAGGAGCACGAATCGAAGCAATCGGATCCCCAAATATCCCTTACCACCACACAATCAAGAGAATTAACATGGGTCTCTTGGATAAAAAAGATGTTCGCTTCATACTCTTTACGGAGACCCCGAATCCATCTCCGTTTGAGTTTGTCTCCTATTCCGTTTATGTTGATCGATAGGATTTTAGGCATTTGACCCGACCTTCTCCTTTCCTACGATCTCTAGCGGTTCTCCAATAGACTTGTTATAGGTCTCGATCGCAAAACCTAAATTCAAACCCAATTCCTCAGAGGAAGGTGAATCTACCTGGTCAGAAGAGCAAAAAACGTCTCCTTCTTTCTCTATTTCAAAAAGCTTAGCCCAGTTCCTGTTGTTAGAGAAAGGGATACATTCATCCAAACTAGTGGACTCTTCCTGAGATTTGTCTCCTAGAATCGGCTCTCCTACTACCATTCCTGCGAGGTTTACGTGATCGCAGCTTCTTCTTCTTCCCCTCGAATCACGACACGAACACGGATCTGCAATTTTCTTGAGTTTAGTGAAGGAACGTACCGAAGAGAGCTCTTGTATACCGACTTTCTTTTTCCCTTCATCTGCTACTTGATGTATTCCCTTCCTGCACCTCCCACTTATCTACCACTTGCCCCCAGTTCTTGCAAATAATAGAACAAGACTCTTTAGAAAGCAGGAATGATGGTAGGCCCAAAATTGAAACTAGTGCGAGCCTCTTCCTTGTGCCACCCGTAGATCTCCATTTTCCCATAGAGGAGGAGAACCAGTAACTCCAAATGTCTTTGTTTTCCACCAAGAATCTCTCAGCTTCCTCGTTGTTTCGGAACGAAATGCAGACCGACAAACCTCCTATAAAACTCAGCTTAAGGTCCCCCCATCCTTCCTCTTGAAAACATGTCACTAAGTTCTTCAGATAGTCGAAGTTTTTGCACTCCCCCGCAAGGGCGCCCTCTAGCATTCTCAACTCATATGCTGCAAAGTTCAGACTAATAACTTTATCGTCGTCCTTTGTTGTAGCCTCAGCTTGACCTGTAAACTTGCCTGGAGATTTGCCTTTAACAACATCAGCGAAAGAAAGACAGAATAGGGACCCTGATAGACCTCTCATGGACCTTGTCTCCTTCCCAACTCGCAACCTTGCCTAGATGTGTAGTCCTCTTGCTCCTGTTATATTTGGCTACATTAACTCGGAGACGATAATTCCCCAGCCAGATGTCATTCAGCTCTTCCACTAATTTAGATTGGTCATGAATGCCTAAGAAACGAACGAAACCGAACTTTTTTCCGAAGGTACTCCTCTTACGAGGGATAAAAACATCGACAACGTGACCTTTTTTCCGAAACATCTTCCAGAGCTCGCATTCCTCCATGTGTTCCGGGAAGTTGTGGAAGAAATAAGTTGAAGCTTTGCCATTAAGACCATAATCCATAGTTCGATCTGCTCTCCTCCCTTCATTTTGCCAACCTCCAGAATTGACTTTGGTGTCCCATCTTTTTTTTAACTCATTAATAATAATATGATATTTGATTTTGAATATAAATATCATTAATACTACTTAAATAACATATACTGTAAATAAATTAATATGCAAATGAGAATTAAATTAACATGTTAATTACTTTAAGTTCATTATACAATTACATTGACTTACCCAAATAATTTCTTTAATCTTGTCCAATCAACAAAAGTCCAATAGTTAATTACTTTTCAGAGGTTCAGTTCAACAAAAGATTCATTTCACTTTAAAACCATTTGGGCTACAGATATTCAAGCCCAGAAAAGAATCAGGGCCTAAGCCAACCCAGGTCCACATGTCATCCCGGCAGATTAGATCGGTATAAAAATCACTTTTTCATGTTTATCAAAATAAAAACCAATCTGGCTTTTTCGTGCTTATCAAAAACAACCGGGCTTTTAATTGAAAAAGCCGGATTTTTTAAAACCAATTTGGGGAAATCCGGTGTTCTTTTTCCATTTTTAAAACATTGAAGTATGAGTTATAAAAATTTAAAATTATATTTTAAAAAATCCGATCCAAAAACGGTTTGAAAAAATTTAATTTCTTAAATTCAATTTTAGATAGTTTTTGCATAAAATTGAATATTTGGATTTTTTATATACCTCTACGGGCCAGACCTGGATACGGTCAACCCAAGTCACTATCGCACTTCTAGCAGGACGTTTAGAGGCCATTTGACCTTGTTTTTGAGACGTTCTCGACCATCCATTTTGCATATATATTAAGCAAAGCAAAAGAAATTATAGAAAAAGAAAGAATTTCTTTTTTCATTTTCTTTAACAAGAAACAATGAAAATGAAATATATTTTTTACAACTATAATTTTAAAATGTAGTCTTTATAATAAAACGTTAACAAATTTTATAATTTTAATATTTTAGTAACTTTTTTTAAAGAGTTTTATTTTATTTCTTATCACATTTAGAGGAAAGTTTTAGGATAAAACTTTCATTATTTGTCTTCAAATTTCTTTTATTTCTCTCCCAAAAAGAATTGAGAATAAAGGGTTGTATGGCAGTTGCTGAATAGTTTGGTGTTGGATGATTAAGTGGTCGGAATGATTAGGAGGCTCTTATGATATGATACAAAATGAAATATACTAGTTTGATAATTGTTGAGTATGAAATCAGGACTTTGAATGGTTAAGAGACATTCAAGATAGTTAATCATTCGGAGGTTTCGGAACCATTAAGAGGCACTCCATTTTTTTTGCCAAACATAATTTACTTCTTAACAATTCAGATGTTGCCTTTTTAATAGAACTGTTAAGAGGTAAACAAACACCACCCAAACGTGGTGTTCTGGAAAATAAAGAGAAAAGAAAAAAAATGTACAGGAAATAAAAGAAGAGGAAAGAAAGAAATAAAAAATTATCTTTTTCATTTGTGCTGTGAAAGCCAAGGAAAGGAAACGAAATGAAAGAAAGATTTTTTCTTTATGTTCTCAAACAAAAAAAAAAGAAAATAAATATATCATTTTTATAATTATATCATTTAAAAATATATCTTTATAATAAAAGTTTAGATAGTTTTAAAATTTTAATAATTGTAGTAATTTTTTTAATTGGTTTAAATTTTATTTTTTTCCAATCCTTCTTGTACTGCACCTCCCAAATGAAGAAAAAAAAATTGAAATCTTTTTTAACTTTATTTTACTTTTATTTTCTTTTCAACATTTCTCTTCTTTCTCTCCTATTCGTTCTCCTTCCTTTATAAAATGAGTTTCGAAAAACAGCATGAGGATCCAATCAATCCTATTTTAATGTTGGCCAAATTTGGATTCTAAAATTTTAAAATCTCATAATTTAGTAGAGATTCCCAGAAATATCAATTCCATATATAACTTCTCCCTAATATGAGTTCATGATTTTAATAAAAGTTGCCAAGGTTATATATCTAAAGATCCTGACTAGACTGTTCATATGGACAAAAGATAATTTGTATGAAGCAATGGTGTCATGTAATTTCATCATAAATTCGTTAACGCATTTGCTGCAATCCCACTTATGAAAAATAAGATAATTTAAAAAAAATAAAAAATCATGACCATAATTACAGTCTTAAAGTGGAAGCAATTATGAAAAATGTTTGAAATGCAACATATCATTAATCATTCTCCCCATTTCAATGAGGTTAGAGAGACATTTAACACATTGTTATAAGCAATAATTTATGGAATCAGATCATCAAAATTGTTAAAACTTTCTTCAACAACTAACTCTCAAACATGAAAAACTAAACAAGAGGAAAATAAAATTAACATTTTCAAAGCCTGGAAAATTACAGCTCCGGATCCGAAGTTGCAAAATGCAAATGCATCCTCTCTGTCTCTTATCTTTACAAAACCATCAAAAAGAGATTGTAATAATGCAACACGATCATCTGCAGTCCGCACCAACTGCTTCATAAACCGACGTTGGTGGCGGTGGCCGGCGACGAGTGTGAGGAATAGTCAGTAACGAAATCTGGATGTCTCTGAAAGGCGTGTAACACTTTCAGATCGAATCAATTCGGTGGTTCTCCCGAATTATTCAATCGGATACAATTCAGAGAATTTGGAATTCGATGTATGTGTGTTTGCGATTTTTGAACCAGAAAAAGAAATCGATGACCAAAATTCTTTTTATGCGGGAAACTGCCAAAACGGCAGTTTTTATGATTAAGAACCGCCAAAAACAAAGTTTCGGGTCGGGTTCGAAAACGGGTCACCAAATTCCGAAAATAAATTTCTGAGTGATTTTTGACATAACAACTTAGTGGCTCTGCCCCTTGGACCCCGCCAGGGGCTGCCGCCCCTTGGACCCCGCTACCGGGGGCGCTGCCCCCGGACTCTCGGACCCCCGTTCATTAGGGGCTTCGCCCCTAATATCATAATAAATTCAAGTAGGTGTGCACTCCGCACCGCCAAGCCTAAATGACGTCTTATTATGATAAAATTGGTCAAACTAGTTAATTCAATTACACTAAAATATCCAACATTCCTCCCCTATTTTAGTGCAATCCTTGATTAACTAAAACAAGTAATCTCACACACAATCAAACTATTGCATAAGTGAAATGTCGTGCCGATTGAATTTCACATTAGTACATTACACATTCCAAATATTCGAATACCAAGGTGTCGCTTAGGATTGAACCTTGGGAATTCAATATGAATACACGAAGATAATGTACACAAAAGTTTACATACATAGTAATTCTATCTTGACATATGTTTTACTAGCCTATGTCCTTATCCTTCATAAGCATGTGAAAGCCAAGTCCCAGCTTCTTGAAGCGGCTAAACTTCATGCTCATATAGGTAGCTCCTTTAATCTTGCACCTACAACGCAATTTTTCAAAAGAGCCATTAAGAATTTATACATTCAACCTCCCTAACTTGTAGGTCTGAACACATACCTTAGGGTGATTCTTCCAATGTGTTCCAATCTCTAAATATCAAGCCTTCCACATTGAATTCAGCACCTAGCATCATACTAAGTGGGAATTGGGTATCTTGATCTCAGAGATTTCTAGTGGACTTTAATCCCACCCCAATTGCCGAACTTTTCACGAGATCTCTATTCAGCCCTTTGGTTAAATGATCGGCTAAATTGTGTTGTGTTTTCACAAACACTACAGATATCACTCCATTCGTGATTAGATCACGTATCATGCTATGTCTAACACCTAAGTGTCTAGACTTCCCATTATATACTTCACTGTAAGCCTTAGCCAAAGTAGCTTGACTATCACATCTGATAGAAATGGATGATATCTGTCTATGCCACAATGGAATTTCATAAATCAAGTTCCTTAGCCATTCAGCTTCTTTACCAGCCGCTGCTAATGCCACAAACTCAGATTCCATTGTTGAAGCAGTTATGCAAGTTTGCTTCTTAGATGCCCAACAAATGGCACCACCTCCAAGTAGGAATACCCACCCACTTGTGGAAGAATAATCTTCCGTATTGGTTATCCAACTTGCATCTGAATAACCTTCAAGGACAGAAGGAAATCCACTATAAGTCAAACCATAATCCATTGTTCCCTTCAAGTATTTAAATACTCGATTAATTGCTTGCCAATGGATTAAACCTGGATTATGAGTGTATCTACTCAACTTTCCAACTTCAAAAGCTATATCAGGTCTAGTACTAAGCATGGCATACATGAGAGATCTAATAGCCCTTGAATATTCAAGTTGATTCACAGTAACACCTTTGTTAGGCATAAGTTTTACTGTAGGATCCATAGGAGTACCTATTGGAGAACAATCTTTCATATTAAATTTATTTAACATCTTCTCAATATAATGTGATTGAGAGATAGTAATGCCATGTTCTCCACGTATGATCTTAATGCCAAGAATCACATCAGCCTCCCCCATGTCTTTCATATCGATCAAACTTGGATGACAAGAATTCCTTGGTTTTATCAACTTGATCTTGGTCAGTACCAAAGATCAACATGTCATCAACATACAAGCAAATAATCACTTCTTTACCAGAAGTATCAAACTTGCTATATACACATTTGTCCGCTTGGTTTAACGAAAAACCATTAGACAAAACAACATCATCAAATTTTTGATGCCATTGCTTGGGAGCTTGCTTAAAGCCATAAAGAGACTTAACCAATTTACAAACCTTGTTTTCGTTACCAGAGACGGCAAAACCTTCTGGTTGTCTCATGTAAATCTCTTCATTCAATTCACCATTTAAAAAGGCTGTTTTAACATCCATTTGGTGAATTACAAGATTATGTATAGCCGCGAGTGCTAACAATAATCTAATGGTGGTAATCCTAGCAACAGGAGCATAAGTATCAAAGAAATCAATACCTTCCTTTTGTCTAAAGCCTTGGATTACCAATCTGGCTTTATACTTGTCTATGCTTCCATCCACCTTCATTTTCCTTTTGAAGATCCATTTACTATTCAATGGTTTACAACCAGGTGGCAAATCAGATAAATCCCAAGTATGATTTTGCATAATAGAGTCAATCTCATCTTGGATTGCCTCTTTCCAAAATGCAGCATCCCTTGAAGCCATAGCTTCACCGTATGTTTTAGGATCTTCATCAACATTGAAACAATATTGATATTGATAATCAATTTTATTCCTTGATCCTTCGACCAAATAAAGGTGGAAATCATCACCAAAAGATTTGGTTTTCCTTGCTCTTACACTCCGCCTAGGCGCAACAGGCTCAGGAGGAGAAACCGTCACTTGGTCAGATGTACCAAAGTTACTAGAACTTGCAATCGTGTCTGCAGGTTTAGGTACAAATGTAAATCTATCCTCATTGCCAAAATCAGCATCTCGTGACTCAATCACAGAGTGCACAGATACATAATCATTAGGTTCTATGACATAGAACCTATAACACTTAGAATTCTCAGGATAGCCAATGAATACACAATCTATACCTCTTTGTCCTATATTATTAATTTTGGGATCAGTCAATCTTACCACAGCTCTACAACCCCAAATTCTGAGATAACTCAGTTTTGGTACCTTTTTATGCCAAAGTTCATAAGGGGTTAGCTTATTCCTTTTATTAGGAACTCTATTCAATAAATAACAGGCTGTCAACATAGCCTCACCCCAAAATCCTTCACTTAGGCCAGAATAGGTCAACATGGAATTAACCATTTCTTTTAATGTCCTATTCTTCCTTTCAGATACACCGTTTTGTTGTGGTGTATACGGAGCAGTGGTCTGATGTATTATACCAGTAGATTGAAAATATACTGGGTCATAATACTCACCTCCCCTATCAGTGCGAAGTGTTTTAATCTTCACACCATGATAAAGCTCTACTTCCTGTTTATAAATTTTAAACTTTTCAAGAGCTTCATCTTTTGTATGACACAAGTAAACATAGCAGTATCTAGTAGCATCATCAATAAAAGTAACTACATACTTTTTATTACCAAGTGATGGTGTTGAATGAAAATCACACAAGTCACTGTGTACAAGTTCTAAAACCTTTGTATCTCTATTGATATTTTTGGCGAAAGGTTGTCTAGTAATCTTAGTCAACATACAAGTTTTACACTTTTCACCATTCAATTCAAAAGCAGGTATTAGACTTATTTTTGACATGTCTTTCATTCTCTTGTAATGTACGTGTCCTAGTCTAGCATGCCACAATTCAGATTTACTACAATTATTGCTAGAACTAGTAGAAGCCATGCAAACAGAATTATTAACAAATGAAACATCTAAACTTAATTTGAACATTCCATTCAAATATCCAAAGCCAACAAAAGTTCCATGTTTGGACAAGATATACTTGTCACTTTCCATGACTTGCTTGTAGCCACACTTATTCAATACAATACCAGATACTAAGTTCTTACGAATGCCAGGTACATACAATACATTACATAATAGTAAAGAGTTTCCAGAAGTAAAGACTAGATTAACAGATCCTAGTCCCTTAATTGGTTCAGTTGCAACATTGCCCATCTTTAACAAAGATCCATCTTCAATTGGCTTGAAATCCTTGAACCATTGAAGATTCTTGCATACATGACATGTTGCTCCTGAATCCACCCACCATGAAATATCATCATCCTGCACATAGAATGATTCAGAAATCATTGATACATAAAAATTCTCAACAGAATGATCAGCAGGTACCACAAACATACCTGATTGCTTTCCGGGATCCTTGGATCCACTTGGACCAGCCTCGTTTTTCACTTTACCTCCACCTTTTCCAGACCTGCAATCCCTCTTAAAGTGTCCAGGTTCCCACACTTCCAACAAGTTATTTTTGGCTTCTTATTGGAACCTTTGTTACCACTGCCATGAAACTTGCGTTTCCCTTTACCAGTCTTAGAGGATTCACCCTCCTCCACCATGTTCACAGAAGAACCGGTCACGGTTTTTGGACCACCAACAGAAACCTTTTCCATATCACGTATGGACTGTTCAACTTGGAAATGACTTCCAAGTTCAACCAGAGTCAATTCCTCCTTCTTATGTTTCAGATTATTTTTGAAATCTTTCCAAGAAGGGGGCAACTTATCTATGATACTAGAAACAGAAATTGACTCATCCATTGTAACAATTCAAATCCAATTTTCTAAATTCAACGGAAATAGTTAACGGAAGTAATTAAAGTAACCTTTGCAGCGGAAATTTGTCCAAAAAAAAGTACTTTTATAACCTTTAAGGTTTAAACAACATTCAAAAGACTTTTAACTCAAAATACTCAAAACGAGGTTCATCACAAATAATTGTATTCTATCTCATAAAAACCATTGCTTAATAATTAAAAACGACTGTTTCTCAAATCACCAAACGGAACTGAGACTCCCAAAAGATCGGAACTTCAAGCCGAGCCCTCCCCTTTAGCCTTCCCGGAGGAACCTGCAACTAAAAGAGAAATCCACAGACGGGTAAGCTTGAAAGCTTAGTGAGCACAAACCACAATACACATAAACCATATATCACAAATCACCACGCATATGAGAACAAGACATGTCATCACCAATGTCCTTACGGTACACGCTGGTAAGAACCACCACATACTGATATCAGTTTCACACATTGACAATACCCACGGTGGCCACCACCACTACAATGGATATGTCATCACACAACATGCTAGTCTCATAACCACATATGCATCACATGCAATTTGTACATAAAGCCACGTATAAGGGTTAATGTACTCACCTTGGATAATGTCACCATAAATCAAGTGCCAAACACACCACACAATGCTAGCAATGCACATTCTTTCGTTATTCAACATTTAAGCACCTATACAACACATGTATATATAGCATATCAACACAACAACACGATACAAAATGAGTTCCTTAACCGAACCCGAACACCATAAGTTTAGACACATCTAAACTATCCCATTTTCTACCAAATTCTCTCGGAAATCCTTTATTTCAACCCATAACTAGAAATAATCATCTTAGGATTTATTATCAAAACCCTATATTTTATGGTCTCATTGGATAGGTAATTCAATTACGAATCCAACGGTTCTTTCGGAAGCAAAATCGGAGCTATAACGAAGAAGTTATGGCCAAAACAATTTTCAACAAACACACTGGGACTTGCGCGACCTGAGGTCGCGGGGACAGGTCGCCCAACTCCCTGGTTCGTCTTCTTCACGATTTTTCCTCCGAAAAACACACCAAAAACCCACCGAACGATCATAATACTCAACAATGGTGTTATTGAACACCCCCATACCAATATAGTACAAACTAAACCATCCTAAACACAATACCAACATCATACGACTCAATTCGATCATCAATCGACCGAATTCCCAATTATTAGAACCCTAACCCTTATCCATCCCAATTAAGCCAACAACTAGCGAAAGAACACAATAAACACATACCTCGGGTTAGGAACGTGATAACAATCGAACCCCGATGATCGATTGCACTTCTCATGGACAATTTGACCACCAATTTCTCTTGATCACCACAAACCCTCCAAACCCTCTCCCAAAATGCTGAAAATCGACTAAGGCACAAAAGAAGAGGATTTGGGCTTCCAAACTAGCTTATATACAAGACATCCACACCCTCAACTAACATGAATGACACAAAGGCCCCTATACTTGAAAATTACACAAAAACCCCTTGCATTGTTAAAATCTCAACACAACAAACTAACCCCACTAACTCAACAAACAACAAAGTCAGTTAAAACACTAACTTTGGGAAATGGGGCGTTACAACTCTCCCCCACTTAACAAGATTTCGTCCCCGAAATCGCTCATACTAAGAAAAGCTCCGGATAGGGTCCGGTTTCCACATCCACTCTGACCTCTTTTTCTGAACCGAAATACTCCTTTCCACGGTGATACTTTCACCAGCACAACATCACCCACGTTGAACTGTAATTCCGACCTTCGCTAGCCAGCGTAGCTTTCCGGACGACTCTGAGTGATCCATAACCACTTTTGAATCACCTCAAAGCTGTCGTCGCCCTTTGAACTACTTCAGTATTACCCAACTCACGCTGACCCACTTTTCCCAAACAAGGAGTTCTACATCTCCTTCCGTACCACATCTCATAAGGTGCCATACCGGTATAGGCATGGAAACTATTGTTACACGAAAACTCAACCAACGGTAGATAGGTATCCCGACTACCGCCAAAATCCAACACGCACTCCCTCAACATGCCCTCGAGAGTTTGAATCGTTCTCTTGCTTTGACCATCTAACCAAGGATGGAACACGGTACTGAACTGCAGTCTAGTACTCATGTCCTCGTAAATTTTCCCCCAGAAACCGCAATGTAGATCGCACGATTCGATCAGAAATCACCATTACTGGCACACCGTGCCTTGCCACTCCTCTTACTACAACGGCCATAACCCGTTTCACTCTCGACCACCAATAATCGGTATCCAAGTCCCGATACATTTTGGTAACTCCCGAGTGTATAGAGAACTTGGGCTTATGAACTTCGCCCTGAAGTATTTGTATTGCCTCACACAACACTAGCACCCAAACACAACCTGAACGAGTCAAGAGTCGTTGAACGTCACACCCCAAACTGGCCCGGTTGACCCTTGACCCTCTCTTTCTTCTAATTCATTTCTTTCACGGCATCTACCCTAGAGCTCTTAATCAGCTCCAACACCGAAATCATCACCATCAATCTTAATAACGGTACTCGCATCACTACACTATGAGTCTTTCGACTCAACGTATCTGCCACCATAATAGTTATCCCTAATATATAAGGGTACCACAATTATAACCCTCAACAACCTCCATCACTTTTCTCTGTCGCATGCTCAAATTACATTGACTTACGGAATAATAAAGGTGGTATCGCTATGTCTTAACCATGATAACTACCCCTTGTGATCTCTAAATCATGATTCGAGTAACTTACTTCATACATCTTAATGAGATGGAACATTAATTGTTCACCTTTTCAACAACAGTTCTCCCCCACTTAGAGTTCAAACCATTATTCTCTATGCATCGCATTCTAAATGAACACGACCACAACTGAGCTAATCCATGCTAACCATCTCGTTGACTTATTTCATCACCACTAACCGCACTTGCTCTCTTCATGATTACCCAAAACACACAATAATTCCACCCAATAGCTCATTCCTACTACATCACAATGGGTATTGCCTTATCTAGGCCAATTACCCCACACATGCTAGAATGATATTACCTCCTAATCTTGCCCTTCTTGAATTTAGATGGACCATAATTCATAACCACTTCATTTGGTGCCAACAACCAAATCCAACAATCTTCACTTGACCCTCGAAGCCTACGGGTGTAACCACCAGTGTAGGAAACACGGGAATCAAATGAAAATCAACCTGGATAACAGGCTCAGCCCCCATAACTCCCATACTCACTTCCTTCAACTACCTCTCACTATCGCATATAAAACTGATCAAATAGCCATAAAAAAATTTCCTTCTAATTTCCATCTTCCAAAGAGTATCTATACCACCAGTCATTAACTTCACTGATAACCATGTGGACGCATTACAGACATCTTTCAAAGGCAAGGCTTCACAATGAAACCGTCTTATTCTTCAAACAAGACATTTACTAACAACCATACTCGCTAGACACCACTTAAGAGCATAAATTACTCTGTTACCACATTACTAAAGTCAACGATCTAAGACTTCAAATATCAACTGCTGCTCACCATCTTAACAGCGAGGTCTAAAATCGACCATGACGGACATACCTTACATTTAATTATATGAACTTGCCTCTATGCTTCATTCAGTCCTCACCATGACCTAGTGAGTTCATAGCCTTCATGTACAATGACACAATGATTTAAATTATTTTCGTAAATCTGAAATTTTGAAAATTTCGGTATGCACCATAGCATGAAAACAACTTAGATATGCATGACTTATTACCAACAAAAATGAATTACACACATACGATGATTTCAGGAATCACCCCTACACATCACATGGCATTTCACCACCTTGCACGGCCAACTGATGCCAAGGCAAAAGAAGTGACCGGAAAAAAACTTTCATCGTTTGCAAGATGCTAAACAAGATCCCTTTCACCAAATGAGTTAATTTGCACTTCCACTCATTGGTAGGATAGCAACATGTTTGTTTTTAGTTTCACTTATAAAGTTTTGTAACTAAGTGTCGCCATTTTTTTTTTTTACAATTAAAACAAAAATAGTTTGATCGTAAAAAAATGAAACAACTTTAGCAATCACTAAGAAAAATCTCTTCAAGAGACAACATAGGTTTTCTAGAAACACATTTTCCTAAACAGTAGCTTTTTTCCAAAAGATTTAACAACCTCAATGAGAAAGGACGACACATTTTGTTTAGACACAAATAAAATACATAGATTTAACTTTCCACAAGAAGGCTATTCACTCAGTCATGGTCAATCACCTACATTCCAACAATTCAGCAATTAATGGTTTACTTCCTTCCTTCTATCTTGCCTCTCTAATGCAATCTTTCTATCCCAAAATTTCATGCATCTGATAAAATTCAATTCACCGTACTATCACCACACATTCCCTTATCTCAGATTCCAGTATCCCCACATATCAAATCGTCTTTAACTGCTCATTCGCCACATAACTGAACAAATGAGCGACCTTACCCACAAACAAGACGGTGGTTTTATTCACCGGCTTTGTCGTCTATGCCAACGATACGAACTCGCTCATGAGTCACCTCAACCTACGACCCAACTGCCTCCACTAAAATGTGGATCTCCAATACCAACTCTTACTTCACTTGGGTGATAACACTCGAAAACACTTCATGCAAAACCTTGCCGACCCAGAATACTGTCTATATAGGCCAATACTATCTTGTAGTGAGCCTATACCACCCTCTAGTCCTTATCAGTAACTCAAGATTCCTCATGGTTCCGTCGAAATCAAATCTGTACCGGTGTTTCTAAACAACTCACATGTGAGAATCGTGTTTCGAACTCTTCAGTAACAACCAAACAAAGACATGCCAGAGAGTTCTCCACGAGATTCTCACTCATCGATACAAACTTGGTCCTAACTTCACCATTGGTACCCCGATTTACAGATTTGCCCACTAAATTCACTGACTGCAGATATTTAATCCAATTATGTAGTCATAACACTTCCCAACATAACTAGGACACCCTTGTCCATAACCCATACTACCCCACATAACATTATGCTTTTATGATGTCCACTTCGTTCTCTTCCTGACTAAAATGTTCGGGTCAACAACCCTCACTACACCTTACCCTTCCTAACATGCTATTGAGTGGTCTATTCATCCTTTTCGAGGACACACACATACGTCCTATCACTTGATTTATAGCATGCCCTTACACAAGCCATCACGCAATCATCCCAACTAAGGTTTATACAACCTATCATAGCATGCTACTTACCCTTCCCAACCTAGTCGGTTCATAGATACCCTTTATAACTTCGCCAAGTCCGAACATGTACAATATAATGGTGATGATATGGGCCCTTATATCATCATAATTATACCCTACATATCTAGGCTTTACGTTTTCACCAAAGGTTCAAATCCCCGATTTCGGTTACACCACAAAAGTGATACATACATACAAGGCAACTCCTTAACTATCATAGCATAAGAGTTACACTACACCATTCTAATCACCGCAAAGTTCGAGTATTTACATCACATTATAGAACTCACATAGTACTCATATCATCTAGCATATACACATCATTTTCATGCTAGCTTATCCATCACACACACAATCTCATAACATGCTAACACAATCAATAGATAGCATGTCAACCACAATCAAACTTCAATGAATATTTAACATAGCAATTACAACACACTATAGTTAGGCACACTCAATCATGCTAATACGTCACTACGATAGCATGTTAATCGCAATTCACATTAACAATAACAATTATGTGATATATACACTTGTGCTCACCCCGTCTCGATGCTCCGATCCTTGGCTCAGTTCACACTCCCTTTTTACTAAAATCAAAGTTTTTAAAGGTTACTTGCTTTAAAAACACAAGCTCTTAGGTTTAAGTCCAAGCACCCACCTCTCGTGAATGCTCGAATCCCTTAAACCAAGGCTCTGATACCAATTGTAACAATTCAAATCCAATTTTCTAAATTTAACGGAAATAGTTAATGGAAGTAATTAAAGTAACCTTTGCAGCGGAAATTTGTCCAAAAAAAATACTTTTATAACCTTTAAGGTTTAAACAACATTCAAAAGACTTTTAACTCAAAATCCTCAAAACGAGGTTCATCACAAATAATTGTATTCTATCTCATAAAAACCATTGCTTAATAATTAAAAACGACTGTTTCTCAAATCACCAAACGGAACTGAGACTCCCAAAAGATCGGAACTTCAAGTCGAGCCCTCCCCTTTAGCCTTCCCGGAGGAACCTGCAACTAAAAGAGAAATCCACAGACGGGTAAGCTTGAAAGCTTAGTGAGCACAAACCACAATACACATAAACCATATATCGCCAATCACCACGCATATGAGAACTAGACATGTCATCACCAATGTCCTTACGGTACACGCCGGTAAGAACCACCACATACTGATATCAGTTTCACACATTGACAATACCCACGGTGGCCACCACCACTACAATGGATACGTCATCACACAACATGCTAGTCTCATAACCACATACGCATCACATGCAATTTGTACATAAAGCCACGTATAAGGGTTAATATACTCACCTTGGATAATGTCACCATAAATCAAGTGCCAAACACACCACACAATGCTAGCAATGCACATTCTTTCGTTATTCAACATTTAAGCACCTATACAACACATGTATATATAGCATATCAACACAACAACACGATACAAAATGAGTTCCTTAACCGAACCCGAACACCATAAGTTTAGACACATCTAAACTATCCCATTTTCTACCAAATTCTCTCGGAAATCCTTTATTTCAACCCATAACTAGAAATAATCATCTTAGGATTTATTATCAAAACCCTATATTTTATGGTCTCATTGGATAGGTAATTCAATTACGAATCCAACGGTTCTTTCGGAAGCAAAATCGGAGCTATAACGAAGAAGTTATGGCCAAAACAATTTTCAACAAACACACTGGGACTTGCGCGACCTACTTGCGCGACCTGAGTTCGCGGGGACAGGTCGCCCAACTCCCTGGTTCGTCTTCTTCACGATTTTTCCTCCGAAAAACACACCCAAAACCCACCGAACGATCATAATACTCAACAATGGTGTTATTGAACACCCCCATACCAATATAGTACAAACTAAACCATCCTAAACACAATACCAACATCATACGACTCAATTCGATCATCAATCGACCGAATTCCCAATTATTAGAACCCTAACCCTTATCCATCCCAATTAAGCCAACAACTAGCGAAAGAACACAATAAACACATACCTCGGGTTAGGAACGTGATAACAATCGAACCCCGATGATCGATTGCACTTCTCACGGATAATTTGACCACCAATTTCTCTTGATCACCACAAACCCTCCAAACCCTCTCCCAAAATGCTGAAAATCGACTAAGGCACAAAAGAAGAGGATTTGGGCTTCCAAACTAGCTTATATACAAGACATCCACACCCTCAACTAACATGAATGACACAAAGGCCCCTATACTTGAAAATTACACAAAAACCCCTAGCATTGTTAAAATCTCAACACAACAAACTAACCCCACTAACTCAACAAACAACAAAGTCAGTTGAAACACTAACTTTGGGAAATGGGGCGTTACATCCATTTTCATATCATATTGTGCAAACTGTCCTAACATTCTTTGCAATTCATGATACTGTTCCATGACAGGCCTAGTGTCTACCATCTTATAATTCAGAAAATTACCAACAAGAAATTTCTTACTAGACACATCCTCTGCCATATATTTGGCTTCTAGGCGATCCCATAATTCTTTTGCAGACTGTACGTTTTGATAAACATCAAACAAGGAATCAGACATACCGTTAAGAATATGACCACGACATATGTAATCTGCGTTTTCCCACTTTGAACGATTGCGCGTCTGTTCCAGGGTTTCATTCTCAACAAACGCAGGGCATGGTGTACTCAGAACATACACAACCTTCAAATCCGTGAGATAAAAGTGCATCTTTTTCTGCCATCTTTGGAAATCCTGCCCAGAAAACTTGTCCAACTTTGCAAACGTCTTGTGCATATCTTTCATCGAAGCAGAGGTCGTCATCTTGATAATTGATTCGATCTTTGTGAGGAATAGTCAGTAACGAAATCTGGATGTCTCTGAAAGGCGTGTAACACTTTCAGATCGAATCAATTCGGTGGTTCTCCCGAATTATTCAATCGGATACAATTCAGAGAATTTGGAATTCGATGTATGTGTTTTTGCGATTTTTGAACCAGAAAAAGAAATCGATGACCAAAATTCTTTTTATGCGGGAAACTGCCAAAACGGCAGTTTTTATGGTTAAGAACCGCCAAAAACAAAGTTTCGGGTCGGGTTCGAAAACGGGTCACCAAATTCCGAAAATAAATTTCTGAGTGATTTTTGACATAACAGCTCGACCCCAGCCAGGAGTTCTGCCCCTTGGACCCCGCTACCGGGGGCGCTGCCCCCGGACCCCCGTTCATTAGGGGCTTCGCCCCTAATATCATAATAAATTCAAGTAGGTGTGCACTCCGCACCGCCAAGCCTAAATGACGTCTTATTATGATAAAATTGGTCAAACTAGTTAATCCAATTACACTAAAATATCCAACAACGAGAAGGAACGGTAATTGAAAATGGAAATGGAAAATGAAAATGAGAATTGGAAAACTATAAAAAGTAGTTTTTTAATTCAAGTGTAAATTTGGAAAATGAAAATTTTGTTTTCATGGAAAAGTTTCCTTAAATCTATAAACATTTTTTTGAATAAATGAATCATTTTACCTACTATAACCAAACAAATAAAGCATCACACCTATGAAACGAAAGTAAGTTACCGTTTCTCCCTCGATGTATGATCAAGATATCAGCAACGTACATTGAACCGATAAAACGAGAAATACGATCCTCTATCTTATTACAAAGGATTGTTTTTAGAAATTTTTAACGATCACCAGGCGTCCATGCCTAATGTTTAATTTCCAAAAATGTGTCAAATTTAGCTCATTGATCTTATGGGAACCAGATAGTAAAAGCAACATTAACAAAGAAAATGAACTACCACCTCCACAAGTTCTTCCCGTACAGGTAGATATATCTTCATCAATCCCCTGTCTCGAGGTGTACATATTTGAAGCTAATAAAACTTGTAAATTACAAGTAGATGCTTTATGAATCAGGAATATTGAGAACATTTTTTCAACGGAACACACTTCCGTTATGGATAACTCATATATCCTGCATGTCAGTACTACATTTTACGTTACAATCATCTAGTCGGAGTCATAACATTCGAGGACTAAATATGTGCGTTGTGAGTTCAAAATCAAGCACCAAGTCCCTCTGTTACCCAATGATCAAACTAAGGAATTTGACAAAGGGCTACATGTGGATATATTCTCCTAGAAGGTGTTGTGTTATCCTAGAAGGTAGCGAAGAAGGTATAGTATGGTTAAGCCATTGGACGTTTGGGAATGATGAGTTTGAAGTTGGTGATGAACTTGTTGTTCAGGGGATAGATATAGGCGGAGATATAATGGCATGTGGGGCCAGTGTTATGTACGATGATGGACACGAGAAAGGAGATCCTTTGGCTTGTTATACGTCATGGAATCACATAACTGATGATCACAAAGATAGACAAGGTGGTTCTTTCTATTACTTCTTTACGTCACATTGAAAATGATTGTAATAACAATTCAACGTGATTATCGGCAATTGCTCTAACCACATTATAAGCGAAATTGGAACAATCCCTTTCGAAGCATCAATCTTATGAGTTTGAAAGCCCCGTTTTACAATGATTTTGTTAAATAAAATCTGATGACCAATGGACTATTATCCACTTTGTGATGAAAAATCACATAGAAGGATAAAATTAACATTGAAGAGGAAAAATAATAGAACAAGGTATGGCATGATTGGCGTTTCAAGTTAATGATTTGGAATTATGTGAATGTTTTAATTAAGTTTGGACTTTTATTTTCATGCTTTTGATATCTTGGGTTAGAAAGAATAATAGAAGATTGGGCTTTTGAGGCCCATGTTGGAAATCTGAAAATTAGGGATTGGAATCTATCACTTGTAGAGTCTTCTTTCTTTTCATTTACCTCTAGGGGTGGAATTAATTCTCAACTTTGCATTTAGGAATTTATGGTTTTGAAGTTTCATTGCTAGAATTGAGTTATAAATGTTTGAAAACTAAAATATGGGAAGCTCAACAACCTCTATAGATAATATAATTGAAGCTTTATTTCAATTATAATGGGTTGATTTGAGTAAAACCAGCATCGATGGTGATTTGGGTAAAATGATGAAACTCTAAATCTCCCATTATGGGCAAGTGTGTGCCCAAATTCTCACTTATAAGGGTCACTATATGCCCCATTCATTAAAAATCACGAGTGTGTGCGATCAAAAGTTAAGAACCTACCACATTGCTTTTATGTGTGCATTCATGAACTTATTTTCATGATTGATTTTACTGAAAAGTTTATAAACAAATGAATTACCTATTTTGAGATTTTGAGCCAAATTAAGGGAACCTATTAGACCTCTAGTCTAACCTTCATTACTTTTAAAACTTTTCAGGTAGGCACCCAATGGTTCAGGCAAGGAAAAAGGGAAAGATGTGAGCTAGATATCGAATGTTGGCGAAGGAAGATTAGGGACATTTATATTCACCTAGTTAAACTCTCGGTTATAATGAAACCCACTTAGTTTTGATTTACATTCTTAATTGTCGAGATGAAAATAAGTAAGTTCATAATATAGCTAGACTTGGGTTATGATTATTATTGTTGAAACAACATTTTGAGGAGATTTACGTCTGAGTTACTTGTAGATTTATGTTTAAAAATGCATTTGCTTCATTTAATTTTCAAATTTGTTCTAAGAAAATAAAAATTTTCTGTTTTATTATTTCTATATAAATTAGAAAACTAATTTTAGTAGTTTTCCAAAATTTTGTAAACATATTTTCTTGTTTTTTTTAATGAAAAATGAAAACTTCACCATTTAAGCAAACATATTTTCTAAATTTCTTTTATAGGAAACTATAAATAAAAACATAATTCCATTTTTTAAAACGTTTTCTAGAAAGAGAAAAAAAACTGTTTTTCGTACCCAAATACTACTCTACGTGGAAGAAAAAGTAGGAAGACTTTTCTTTTGGAAAATAAAGCTTGGTAGTGGGTGCCTCTCTACGTGGACCAATATCCATCACTTTTATAGTCAATAAATATCTTCCTTGTATTCGCACCTACTGTTACTATTCATGATTGAGATAGGAAGCGGGTCCACAAACTCTTTTTCCTTGTTGGTTCGTGGTAGATGTCCATAGCAAAATAAAACTAACAACGTATAAATTTGTATAAATAAATAAATAACTGGATTGTCGTATGTCATTTTTCGGTGAATTGGTTTCAGGATTTTTTTTATTTAATTATGTATTTGGACGTTAGATTCATTTTACACTTTTCCGTTTAATTAGGCTTATATGATTCTCACGTGCCATCTTGTTAGAAAAAAATAAGATAATCCTATAATTTAGTATTTTTTTTTTTAAAACAAGATAATTATTGAGCTATTAAAAATTTATTATTAATTAAATTATAATTTGAATTGTTCAAATTAATATTTGTATAATAAAATATAAAACATAATCATAACTATTGAGTTTAAAAAAATTACTTTGACTAGTTAATTAAACTAATTTTATTGAGTTTTAATATTATCACTTTTCATATATATCTTAATTTAATTAATGAACCATGATAAGTATTTATAAATATCGCTATTATATCTTACTATAATGGTTTGTATAGTTTGTACAAAGTACTCAGTTTATATTTGATACTATAAAGTAAAATTAATTTATAAACCGTAAATAACTATAACTATAAATAAAAATTATATATTATAAATAAAGAAGAAGTAAGGTTTTATAAAAATCTCGTTATTGTGAAATCTTATTACAATTGAGGTTTTTAAAAGTTATGCAACTGTAAATGCTTTAAATACAATATTTAATTTTTTTCAAGGTGAGAAAATGGTATGTTCATATGGCAATCATCCTACATACTTCCAACCGACATAGTCTTGACTTGTGGGGTTCCATATTATATATCTAATAAAACTTTAGCAGGGTGTATATACATAAAAATATAATATCAAATAAGACTTTCCTGCACTTTGCCATTTCATATAAACACTAGCATACCATAGACTTCTTGATTCATAAATTTCATCATTTCATGATGGTTGTTCTCTCTGAAATTTTAGAAACATCTTCATCTTCTTCATCAATTTATCATTATGATGTGTTTTTAAGTTTTAGAGGTATCAACACTCGTTATAATTTCACGGATCACCTTCACAAGGCCCTAATGGATGCCGCGATCAACACGTTCTTGGATGATGCTGAGATACCAACTGGAGAAGATCTAAAACCGGAACTGGAAACTGCAATTAAAGCATCAAGGGCTTCTGTTATCGTGTTGTCCAAAGATTATGCCTCTTCGACGTGGTGTCTTGACGAACTGGTACTGATCTTGGAACAACGTAGGACCTCCAAACATATCGTTATCCCGATCTTCTATCACGTCAAACCGACCGATGTTAGGAAGCAACAAAGCAGTTTTGGAGATGCAATGGCAAAGCATAAACAGAAGATGGAGGCAGAACCTAATGAAAAGAAAAGAAGTCAATGGGCAGAAAAGATAAAGCAGTGGGAAGAAGCACTTACAGAAGTTGCGAATATGAAAGGAGAGGAAGCAAGTGGCGGGTAATTAATCCTTAATTTCTTAGTTATATTCCTGAGACACTATTAATTCTTAACCTTCTATTGTGGATAATTAATAAACTATGGGCTAACTTATTCACATTTGCAATGATCTTTTTGTATCAAATCTATCACAGGTTCATTTGTTTATATATTTTAAACTAATTGATGACCTGTATATTATACGGACATTTGAAACAAGTTATTTTAATTTTAATGAGAATAGACATTTACATGACAATTGTCATTACCATTTAAATACTTATGTAAATTATATGTCTTACGACAATTGTCATTATAATTGTTTATTACAATATATATTTTAGTTATCTAATAGCTGTTGAAATTTTAAAAAATGAAAATTTATTATTCTTTTGTCAAAATATTTGAATTTCGTGAATGATTTTAAAATTGGAGGGATTCAGAAATAAAATATGTGTAGTGTTTTGATTTGTAGGATTTTAAATAAAATAAAATATAATTATTTATAAATAATCTACAAAAATAGTTAGATTAAAAAGATGGAATCTTTAAATTTCAAGAATATTACGAATTGAGTTTTAAATAAATAATATTTCATTACTTATAAATAATATATAAAAATAATTAGGTTAAAAAGATGAAATCTTTAAGTTTCAAGAATATGAAGAATATAATTGTAATAAAATCTAAACAAATTAATTTATATCTATTTTTATAACCGGATGGATTCAAAATTAAAATATGTAGTGCTTTTTATCTGTAGAATTTTAAATAAAAAATTAATTACTTATAAATAATCTATAAAAATAGTTAGATTAAAAAGATATAATCTTTAAATTTCAAGAATATCAACAATGGAGTTTTAAATAAAATAAATTTTAATTACTTATAAATAATCTATAAAAATACTTAGGTTAAAAAGATAAAATCTTTAAATTTCAAGAATATCAAGAATAGAATTGTAATAAAATCTAAACAAATTAATTTATATCTAATTTTAATAATGCAGTTAAATTAAAAAAAAATATTCAATATTAAACTCATTTTGAAGATATTATCGAGACGATTATAATAGTATAATTTATTAAAAAGAAAAACAAAAACTTTAATACATTTTAATTAATATATATTATTATCTTAAAATGATATGGATGTAAAGTGAAAGATGAGAAACTAATGGATAAAAAGTAATTTAATCAAATAATTCTAAGAATAAAAAATGTAAATTATAAAGATAATTATGGTATTAAAATAATAAAAATAATTGATGACATCATCATTTGATGATTCTTTTTAATTGGCCAATCAAATGGCTCAATTTCATAATCATGACATCAGCAAAAACCTTTCTTTAATATATATACAGATGATATCTATCAAAACGCTAAAAAGAAATGCACACAATTTCTAATTTGATTGTTTTAGCTGAGCATTATTTGTAGGAAAAAGTCAGTCTTGTTTCATGAATAGTCAGTCAAACCCAAAATAACAAGAACATTCAAGTGAAAGATTTAACGATTGAGAAACCTCTTTAAAACTAAAAGATGAAACGCTAAACTCTCAAAGAGAAGTATTGTATAATAAAAAACAATCTCATTACAATTGAAAAAAGTGAATTGTATTTATAATCCTAAGCTAGAAAGGTAATTAATAAATTAAAAAAATAGAATTGAAGACACATTTATCGAACTTAAACGAGCAATATGATTTGTAGGAACCACCCGTCTAGGGCAATACGATTTGTAGGGATGTAAACGAGCCGTGCCAAACACTTATCGAGTTGTGCTCGTTTAGGCTTTTTTAAGCTCGAGCTCGGGTCGTTTAGAGCTTGTGATGTTGAGCTAGTGCTCGGCTCGTTTAAGATTTATGAAGCTCGGGGCTCAGCTCGTTTATATATTGAGCTAGTTTAGGCTGGTAAACTTAAACGAGCACACTATTTAGAGCTCGAGCTCAGCTCGTTTACTAAATGAGCTTTAATCCAGGCTCGAGCTCGAGATCGTTAAGGCTCGGCTTGTTTAGAGCTTTTAATGATCCGAGCTCGAGTAGTTCAGCTCATTTACATCCCTAATGATTTGTTTGTGTTTATTGTATATTCTTTTTTTTGTATATTCAAATCATTGAAATACTCTGAATTTTGTTTACAATAAGATGTTTACAATAGTTTTGTTAATTTTATTAGTTAGTAATATGTTTTAACTTCGTCTAGTGGGGTGGGTAGACAATTGATGGTTTCTTGACATGAACTTAGTTATATATTTGCTTAATGATATTGATCTAGATGATCTTACCGATGATTTTGAACTTTGTTATACATTTGTCAACTATTTGGATGATATCTTTTTGTTATCATGGATTGGTTTCAGGCGAGAGACAATACTTATTGAAAGAATTGTAAAAGAAATCACCAGCAGATTAGAGATCCACAAACGGAGTAAAATTCCTCAACTAATCGGCATGGAAAATTCAGTTAGAACCGTCACTTCATTCTTGAAAGATGGATCCTCACATGCCACAGAAATTCTAACGATCTGGGGAATGGCTGGCATCGGGAAGACATATTTGGCAAACTATATCTTCAAATTGCACTACCTTGACTTCGAAAGAAGTAGCTTTCTTGAAGATATTGAGAGGAGGTCTAAGCAACCAAATGCGTTACTTGATTTACAAAAACAACTCCTTAAAGACATTAGAGACGCAACATGGATGGACATACATGATGTTGACGCGGGCACCTCTAAGATAGAGATGTTACTTCTTAGGGGGAAAACGCTTCTTGTTCTTGATGGTATTGATGATTTTACGCAGTTAGATGTGTTAATCGGAAGGGTAGGCCTTCATCCGGGAAGCAAAATCATCATTACAACCAAAGATGTGTCATTAACAGAAATGTGTAGTTTGTTTGAAAGAAAAGTTCCACCGAAGCATATGAAGCACAAACTTGTAGGCTTAAACCAAGAGGAATCAAGACAACTTTTAAGTTGTCATGCATTTAAAAGCAACGATCCCAAGGAAAACTTCAAAAATCAAACAAGAAAGGTTGTGGACTACTGTGGAGGACATCCATTGGCTCTTAAAGTTTTGGGTAGTTCTTTACGTCTTCAAGATGTAGCTGCATGGGAGGATACCATAGAATTGCTACAGAAGGAAACTAATCCTACAATACAAAAAGTTTTGCAAATAAGCTTTGATTCCTTACCATCCAAAAATGACAAGGAATTGTTCAAGCACATTGCTTGTTTTTTTGTTGGAGAAGATAGAGAATTTACTGAAGCAACATTAAAGGCGTGTGGTTTGAGCACAACCTTTGGGTTCTCAAAACTCATTGATAGATGTCTTCTCACAGTTGAACCAGATAAAAAGTTGATGATGCACCAATTGCTTCAAGAGATGGGGAGAGATTTAGTCCGTCAAGAATCACCTGAGAAGCCATGGAAGCGTAGTCGATTATGGCATCATGAGGAATCATACAATGTTTTGAAACAAGAAAAGGTACGTAATAGAATAATATATATATATAGGGGAAGGTTCAAACGAGAATTTAAGAAAAAGAGAGGAGCAATCTCAGCCACTCATCTCGCGGTTACGGTGGACTTGATCACGGAGGATTGACGCGATTCATGGGAGGGTAGAGATTATTTAAGGGGGGACCGGTCAAAGCCACCTTTGTTGACCGAGATGAGTGGTTGAGATTGCTTCTCACGTTTTATTAAAAAGTTATATTTTTCGTATGAACCTCCCTATATATATATAAGTTTTAATTACCACTACAACAAAGTTGAGCTAATAGGACGCCTAAAATTAAAAACGTCCTATTTGATTGTTTTATAGGACCAAACACAAAAACGTCCTATCTAAAGGCGTTGCATTAAGTTCATAGTAAACTTTTAGGCATCGTAACAAGTTTTATGACATTTCCAACAAAAAAAAACGTCGTATTTTATAGGACTCTTTTGAGAAGTGTCCTATAAACTTCGTAGGACACTTCTTAAAAACATCCTATAAAGTTTATAGGACCCTTCTTAAAAAAGCGTTCTATAATATTTGTTAAATGCGACGCCTTTTTTTGGAAACCAAACTAAATGTTGCAGTCTCCTACATTAGAGTTTTTTTCACTTGTAATGTGCTTTTGAAAAAAATTACCAAAAGTAAGTTGGTTTGTTTATGGTCCTCAAATGTGTGGTTTTCGGGGTTTGAAACCCCGGCTTTTGGTTGAGTTTCTGGGGTTTCAAATCCCGGTTCTTGACTTTATGACACACCAATCTACATGGCATTGTCTAATTTTTTTAATTAAAAAACTAAGTACTAGGGTTTGAAAACCCGGTTCTTCACTTTATTTTTCTTAAAAAATTATATTTTTCGTATGAACCTCCCTCTATATACATACATATATATAGACAGTGAGAGAGAGAGAGAGATTAAAATGAGAAGTGGTAAAAGAATGTGAAAGAGAGAAGTGATCTCAGCTGTATCAACAGCCGAGATCAAAGTTGAAAAGTCAAAGATTGCGTCTTTGACCAGTCAAAGCCGCCATCATTGACTAGTCAAAATTCGCATGTACACGTAAGAGCGAGGGTGTTTTCGTAATTGTTACAAATAGGTCGGAAACGGGTTCATATATGAATCTGTGTAATTCATATATGCGTTCATATATGCATCTTCATATGTGGACTTTTTGTAAAATTTAAGAAACTACCCTTCTGTGCCCTACAGATTGGGCGAGAAATTATCCGGTGCTTCGTGGTCAAAGCTTCAATTATTGACCAGATCAATGGTGGAGATCACTTCTCTACTTCTCCAATTTTTAGCACTTCTCATTTGAGCCTAATACTATATATATTTTCCATTATGTGCATATGTGTGTGTGTTAATTATTTTCCATTATGTGCATATATGAGTAACTTCACATGTTTACTTGTTCAATTTCCTATTAGGGGACGACGAAAATTCAAGGCCTTGTCCTTGACATGAAAATGATTGACAATGATAGATCACATGGAACAAGTAGTTACACAAAGGTAAAGTTTGCAAATGACCGTTGCAACAAACGTACCATTAAGACGGATGCATTTAATAAGATGGATAAACTTAGACTACTTCAACTCCATTATGTACAACTCCATGGGTCCTATGAACATTTTCCAAAAGGTTTAACATGGTTGTCTATGCATGGGTTCCCTTTGAGTTATATACCTTCGGACTTACAAATGGAGAACATGGTTGCTCTTGACATGTCTTATAGCAATATAAGACATCTTTGGAAGAAGCCCAAGGTAATTACAGAGATCTGAAACATCTACCTTTTCTTCAATATGTGGTTATTTTTGTAAGACTAACATGATTATTTGTTTATGTTTCCAAATTAATTAACAGATGCTCGGTTCATTGAAGTTTCTTATCCTGAGATGTTGTCATGAGCTTGTGAGTGTGGGTCACTTCGATGGGTTTCCGCTGCTTGAAAGATTGATACTAGGAGGATGTGTGAGTTTGGTTGAGGTGTGCGAGTCAATTGGATGTTGTGATAGGCTTCTTGTGCTTGATGTTAGTGGATGTGCTAAGCTGAAAAGGCTTCCAAGAGGCATAGGAAAGTTAAAAAACCTTGCAACACTATTGATAAATGGTTGTTCAAGTCTTGGTGAATTTCCTATGGAGTTGAAGGATTTGGAGTCGCTACAAGTCCTAGAAGCTAACGATATGAACATCGAACCTCGAGTGTCATCACGTGTCACTGGGATTCCAAGAAGTTTGATGTCCTTTGCAAATTCTTTACCAAGCTCACTTGTAGAATTGTCACTTAAAAATAATAATTTGTTTGACGAATCCTTTCCCCCGGATTTTGGTGGCCTACCAATGTTGGAGGTATTACATTTGGATGGAAATCCAATTAATTCATTGCCCAATTGTGTAAGAAGCCTAAGTAGGCTGGAGGTTCTTAGTCTATATGAATGCCGTAGGCTAAAAACGGTCTTGTGTGCTCCAACCACACTAAAGGGTTTGTTTGTAAATAGTTGTGACTCATTAGAGAAAATAACATTTCATCCAGAAATGTCAGCACCACCGATTTTCAATTATGTAAGGCCGATTCAAACATATGGCAAACATATGGCTGATGTTGATGAGGAGATAGTATGTAGGTTGGGTTGGATTAATATACGGCAACATGTGAAAGATCAGAAATTGGCAACGATGAACACTGACCAATTACTTGTTGATGAAATACCACGAGTACTGGTTCTTCCAATACAGGTAGATTCTCTTTATCTATATTTTCTGTCTCCCTCTTACTCCTACAGTGCATTTATTTAAAGCTAATAAAACTTATGCTTGACAGATGTACTATCATGAATATGGAATATTCTGCACGTTTTTTCATGGGAAACGACTTCCAGATTGGATAACTCATGGCAGCAGCTTGCCATTCATAAATTTTACATTGCCATCATCTGGTCGCAGGATCCGAGGCTTGAATGTGTGCATTGTGATCTCAACTTTAAGCAACAAGAACTTTGTTTTCCCAATAATTACACTAAATAACTCAACAAAGCCCCGGACCTGGTTCGACCTTTACCCATACCGTACTCCATGGTGTGTTATCCCAAAATCTGATGAAGAAAGTATAGTATGCTTAACCCATTGGATGCTTACTTGCTTACGGTTTGAAGATGGTGATGAAGGTAGTGTTCGTGTTATTGTTGTAGGTGGAGATATGAAGGAGTTTGGAATCAGCTTTGTGTATGATGATGGAAACGAGAAAGAAGAAGATTCTTTAAGGAATTATATTTATGGCGGTGGCCTTAATAAACACGTTGATTCTCTTATCTAACTTTTCTTTACAAAATGTTTAAAATGATTGTAATATTTCAACTGCATCATAAATAGACTTGAAAGTTGAAATAAAAACATGTATGAAGATACTAGCTAGGTTAGTTTCAAAAGTAGGATGATAACTTTAATTAAGGGGGTTGATATTTGGACCCCCCCACTCACATAAATATAGTGGATCCCACCACTGGGACCCATATGTGAAGTCACATCACCTACTCTCATCCTCTTATAAGGGGGTCCAAATAGAATTCACATTAATTAAGGCCCAGGGGAGCTTTTTACTTCATAGACATGTTAATTCAATAACTAGCTAGCATGTACAAATTAAAACCATTGTGATTTTCTTTTCTAAATCTCTAATCAATCAACCATATTAACTTTGACTTTATAAATTAATTTATACTTAAAAACCCACACAACCATAAAATTAAATGAAAATACGGTCTACAAAGAAGCATAAAGCATAATTGAAAATTTGAGTTCTCAGTTTCAAAATCAAGATGTTTCCGCATGCATCGCGTCACATAGAAAAGCGATTAATATATATAGGGTCGGGTTCTATGAGAATGAACTATTTGGTAAGAACAAGAACATTCATCTACCTGAATTTCACAAATTTCAGTAACCTACATATATTTGTATACATCGATCGAAAATTTAACAATCTAGTGTATATATTGAAAGTGATTGAGGATATTTAAAAGTTCGTGAAGGTGACTAAAAGTCAAAGGTGAAGATTAAGGTAGATGAATATCCTTATTTTTTATCAACCGGATGAAGATGGTTAAAAGTACATAATAGCTTCATTCTTTTATGAATTAAATTATATTGAAATTTGGAGTGTTACACATTAGCTCCTTTATGAATCAGTTAAATTTTGTATAGACTATATCTTATGTTGCTTTCAGCTTAACGAAATTGTAAAATATATATATATATATATATATATAGAGAGAGAGAGAGAGAGAGAGGGAGGTTCAAGCACAACCTCATTTGTAGGAACAAAAGAATGCATTTTGAGCCACATGTTATGTGGGACCCATCATTAAATAAATCATATATGATTTAGTGGTGGGACCCACCTGAATCATATATGATTTTTTATTATGTGGGACCCACATCACATGTGATCTAGAATTGTCCCTTTGTTCTTGCAAATTGAATTTGTTCTTGTTTGAACATTTCTCTCTCTCTCTCTCTCTCTCTCTATCTATATATATATATATAGGGGTGGGCCAACTAGGGCTAGCCCGGTTGGTAGAGGGGTCACCCTCTTGGAGTAGAAGTCCTGGGTTCAAACCCAGGCAAAGGCGTATTTAATCTAACTGAGGTGTCTACTAACAACTAACCTGCCGTTCAAAAAAAAAAATATATATATATATATATATAGGGGTGGGTTTAAATGTGAACCACTTTTTGGTTGTGAACGTGAGGACAATCGAGAGCGCGACACGTGGCGGATGACTAGGCGCGATTCATGGGAGGGCATTGAATTAAAGGGGGGACCACACTCAAAGCCGCCTTTATTGACTAGTCTCTGCCACGTGTCGCGCTCACGGCTGTCCTCACGTTCACAACCAAAAAGTGGTTCACATTTGAACTTTCCTATATATATACATATATATATATATGCTATTA